>SJYT01068815.1:7678-63213 GCA_006410635.1 Cephalophus harveyi
GTGACTGTAATTTTACATGGGAATTTCTAGTTTTTATCTGAATCCCTAAGTGGAACATCTGTATCTGAAGCTTCATACAAGCATAACTGAAGCTTCTACAATGGAACTTCACAGTTTTCCCAAGTGTAGCAACGCATGGGATACATTTTGAATAGCATGAAATAAGAGGCTGTTAATTCTTACATAGATACAGAATTGGTATTTTAAATACTCTTTACCCTCAGAAACCCTGGAGAAGGAAATGGCAACCCACTCCAGTATTCTTGCCTGGAGAATCCCATGGACGGAGGAGCCTAGTAGGCTACAGTCCATGGGGTCGCGAAGAGTCGGACACGACTGAGCGACTTCACCTTCACCTTCACCCTCAGAAAATCCAGGAAGTTTGAGGTTATAATTAGAAGAAATTCCTCAAGTTATTAATTATACCACTGTTGAAACATGCAGAAATGCAGCTGCAATGGAAGGGATATAGTTCAGTCTATTTTATACTCCAGTTTTAAGTTTTCCTGGAGAGCTACAAATTAGGCAGAAGACAAAAACCAAGGCTAAATATAATGCTGCCTTCTCAACTAAGGAAAAACAAATATAATCACCTTATCAGGGATACAAGAGGAAAAGCGTGCCCACTGAAGTTTCCTTAAAATGGTCCCTAGAGGCTTCTTTGTCATGTAGTGCTTGGCCCTCTGGGGTCTAGTAGGGATCTTCAAAGACAGAAATTTTGTTGTTGTTGTTGCCTTAGAACTCAATAAGACTGGGTGCTTTCCTGAAGCATTTATTTTTATTTTAGGTCTTTCCATCAATGGTTTTGTTCTCAAGCACCCCAGAGTCCTCATTTTATAGAACAAAATCAGCAGTATAGGCCTAATCAATTAGACGATCTTGCAAAAGTTATGTAAAAACTGGGTAGTCAAGAGGTAGTCAGTGGTTGAGTACAAAGGAACAGGGATTTGTTATATATTCCTTTGGGACAGTTGTGTATTTCTCTCATGTTGGAGTTACAGAAAAGCAAAAAGTTACTGTTTTAAGAACTAGGCAAGGCTACTGTGTGAAAGAGCTCCCTCTATAATCTTTTGCTGCCATTCCTCAGCTGGTAATTTCTCTTTCTTGTGGTAACTGCTAGGTCTTGAAGTTCCTATGGACAGGAAATCAACCAGGATTAAAATGCTTTAATATACAGCTTTGCCAACAGAAAAAATTAACAGTCTAAGAAAAAAGATGGAAATTTTATTCAAGCCAATTTGAGGATTAAAATCTGGGAGAGAAAGCTCTGGGGGCTGTTCTGCCAATTAGAGGTCACAGCGTGAAAGTTTGGGGGACAAAGATGAGGATTGGTGAAGGGTAATCAGTCACTCAGTTATGTTTGACTGTGACCTCAT
Organism: Cephalophus harveyi; assembly: GCA_006410635.1. Classification (NCBI taxonomy): domain Eukaryota; kingdom Metazoa; phylum Chordata; class Mammalia; order Artiodactyla; family Bovidae; genus Cephalophus; species Cephalophus harveyi. The sequence goes on from SJYT01068815.1 coordinate 9,055, forward strand.
GGACTGCAGACTGCCAGGCTTCTCTGTCCATGGGATTTCCAAGGCAGGAATACTGGAGTGGGTTGTATCCCCCTGTACTGTAGGGGATCTTTCCAAACCCAGGGATCAAACCTGTGTCTCCTGCATTGGCAGGTGGATTCTTTACCACTGAACCACTCGGAAAGCCTTTTGGGTTTATGTCAAATGACAGAATGACACTGATCGCTTATGCTATTTAGAGTTTACACAATCCAGACCCACAGGAATAGTGGGTCACATGTCATCACAGTCCCTTACGAGGAGTGCGGGAGGATCTGTTTGTGTGTGGGCTTTTTGACTGAGTACTAATTAAAACTTTTAATGCACAAAACCAAAACAAAATAAAAAAAAGAAGGAAGTGTATCTCCTTGTGTCTGTCCACTGATGAGATTAAGATGGAATGTCATCTCCTAAGGAGCTCTGGTTTATGCAGATGCACAATATAGGCTAAAGGGGAAGGAAGAAGCCCAAAGGGGTGAAGAACTGTTAGCTTTCATTTTGCTATAAATCAAGAATTTTATCAATTCTTAACTGAGTTATGGGAAGTCTTAGGTCAAACAGACATGAAGGCTAGGCTTTCTGAGTATAGCAGTGGTGAACTGTGGGGAGGACCCTCTTGTAGGACCTATTTCTTTCTCAAGGGCAATCCCTAAATCTACCCTTTAAAAGAAAAATTTGAAAGAGATATATAATATCCAATATATTCAACAGCATCTTCCTCTTGGTGTATAAACAGCATGAAGATTTTGTAAACAGCATGAAGATTTTGTTAACAGCATCCACAGAAAACAAATATACCAGTAAATATCATTTTACTTTATCTGAGAATAAGAGTTCCAAAACAGAGACACAAAACTCACAAGGGCCATACAATTACCAAATAAAGTTCAAAGATTTTTAATAGTCCTTTTTAGACTGTATTCCACAAATGATGGCAGGCCAGTTATTATGTATAGGAATCATGGAATCATTTCCTCCCCATGGCTATGTAAGTTCTTAGCTAATGAAGCTTGATCCAGCTGTTTGTTCGGATTCCAGCTGCTGACAGTTTAAAGCTCTTAGTGGTTGTGGCTTTGGGCCCACAATAGAGAAGGGTCTACTGTACTTTGAGATTACAGAAAAGACTCAACTCCATCTCCAGAATTCTACAAAACAATCCTATTCCACAATCATGTGATCAACTGCCAGGGTCCAGCCCCGGTGGATCCAGGGAATTCGAAGCGTGGACGGCATTGGCGAAGAAAGATTTATTTATTAATATAGAAATATAAGATTCGATTAGGGAGAGATAGTGTAGTAGGAAAATTAAGTGGAGAAAAGAGGCTGAATAACTTGGTTTACGGGGAAGGCCAATAAAGCTCCAGACAAGGAGCTTGCACCATCTACGTTGGGCCACCGGCGTCCGTTTGAATATCGGAGAGTGTCCCACCTTGGGCTCTCTCTCTACGGTTCTTAGAAGCCAGGACAAGTAAGTAGACATGGTGAGCCGCCCCATTCCAGATGGGAATTCAGCCTGAAGTTAGAGTAGAGGAGACACGGGGGAAACCAGTCCAGCAACTGGTCCCGGTCTCTATTGTCTAGAATGTCCTTTTGCACCTTTTTGATTGTACATAGAGATCAATGGGTAATACAAAATTATGCAGCGTCAGCAGCCCCGACTCTTATCAAAACCAGGCTTTTCTCTCTGCATACCTAATNTCATCTTGGACCCTGTGCTGACCTAGACTGGTGGGATGACAGGGGAGGTGGGAGAGAGATCAAAGACGGAGGGGATGTATATACACATATAGCTGGTTTACTTCACTGTACAGTAGAAACTAACATGACATAGTAAAGCAGCTATATCCCAATACATTTTTTAAAAAGAAAAGAAAAAAAGAAACTATTCCCTAAGCAGGGAATACAGTAAAAAATAAAAATAAATAATAAAAAAATTAATTAAATTAAAAAATAAAAACACCTGTTTTAACACATTAAATACCACAAATCAGGCATTTGTTTCATTTATAATTAACAGCAATTCTATGAGTAAGGCATTATGGTCCTCATTTTACAGATGAGGAAGCTGAAACACGGAGAGGTTAATAAGTCTGCCCAGCGTCACACAGCTACCAAGTGGCAGAGTTAAATTTCAAACTCAGATCATTTAGACTTCAGAGTTCACAGGAGTGACTAGTAGCAGCTAGAAAATCTAAGGAGGCCTCTTTGAGACATAGCATTTGAGTGAAACTTGAAGGATAAGAAGAAACTGACCATGTAAAGATTGGCAGGAGGAATCCAGGAACTGGGAACATCTAGTCCAAATTCCAGGTGAATAAAGCTGCTTGTGGTCAAAGACTAGAAAGGAGACCACAGGGATGGGAGTAGAAAGGGAAGGAAATGAGGTTATAGAGGAAGGCTAGGCTGGATCCTGGAGGACCTACAACTGGATAATGGATTTGAGCTTGACCACAGAAGTCCACCAGGAGATCTTAAAAAGTGACGTGTCTCTGTGATATGATTTGACTCGTGATTTTAAAAGATCACTATTAGGAGTTTTTTAGACAAATAGAGATGGGAACAAGGAGGGAATTCTATGAAACAGAATAGCCCAGGGAAGGCACAACACTGAAAAGAATTCTGCATAGTTACAAGGAGATAATGATGAGGCTGGTAATCAGGGTCTGGCAAGGTCTTGGCTAAGAATTTTAAGATTTACTCAATGGTGGAAACTGAAGAATTTTCAGCAGAGCAGTGACATGATCAAAGCTGTTTTCTAGAGCCCCTCCTCCCTTTCAAAAGCAAATAGAGAACAGAGGTGCCAACTGGGGGCTGAGGGACCAGTATGCCAGACAGACTGTGATGGGAGCCTGAGAAGGCAGGGGTGACAAAGGGATCCAGAGGGAGAATATTTGAGAGAGACCAGGATAGGAGGATCTTCAAGATGTCAGCAGTGGATATAAGCAGGAATTCAGGGTGATTCCTGGCCTTCTGGTTTGACTGACTGAGTTGATGATAGTGATTAGAAAATATGACAAAAGATGATGAGTTCAATTTGGACACAGTGACTGATTTATTTAGGGGGCTCCAAGTGGAGGTAGGCTGGACATGTGAGTGAGTGAGTGAGTGAGTGAATGAAGTCGCTCAGTTGTGTCCGACTCTTTGCGACCCCGTGGACTGTAGCCCACCAGGCTCCTCTGTCCATGGGATTCTCCAGGCAAGAATACTGGAGTGGGTTGCCATTTCCTTCTCCAGAGGATCTTCCCGACCCAGGGATCAAACCCAGGTCTCCTGCATTGCAGGCAGACGCTTTAACCTCAGCCACCAGGGAAGCCCAGGCTGGACATAGGAGTCAAGAATTCAGCAGAGTTATGGATCAGAGATGAAGATGTGGGAGTAATGGACCTAAAGGTGGTAACGTGAGGCCATGGTGTGAAGAAGGTCATCCAGGGGTAGGGTGAGAAGAGTAGACCCCGGTTACTGAAGGGTACATCCTTGGGGACATACTGACATAGGTGGGCCAAACAGAGGAAGAATGAATTGTGAAGTAGACTGAGGGCTGTCAGAGAGGTAAGAGGAAAACAGAAAGTAGTGATCAAGCAAAATAAAACAGAAACGTGAATCAGCTGGAACAATATAGAAGTAAGTGGTAAGCTTAACAGAATTTCATTGAGTTATAGAAACTGTAGCTAGGGACCATGGACTGCACTTTCTGAATGCTCTACTGGGAAGAACCACTGAATTTAGGAAAGATATTTTGCGAAGAAGCAGAAATGGTAAATGTGATTTTATGATTTTAAGTTAGAGCTAATATAGAGGAAAAGACTGAATATACTGGAGGGAGGTGATTGAAGAGTGCAAGTCCTCTAGCAGGAGAGGAGGGCAGGTGACCAACCACAGGCAGAGAGGCAAGACATGATGCTTCTCCAATCTTCCCCCCTTGAGCAACTTCTATGCACTAATCTTTGATCAGATGGCATCAATTTTTATTTCATTTTAGCTTCATTGACTAGTACTAACTTCAGTTTTCTCTCTCTTTCTCTCTCTTTTCTCATTATGCAACCCCTCCCAGCTCACTCAGCTGTAGTCTACTGGAGGAGTTTCCCCTTTCAATTGGCCATGGGTGGGGCAGGTTTTGCAGAAGAGGCTGAGAGCTGAGATGGTTTTCATGCATGTGGCTAGGATATATTTCTTATGTCTAATTCTCACTTGTAAGGTAAGTACTCTTACCTCAACTTTTCAAATGACGAAAATGAGGCTCAGAAAAGCTTACTAATTTACCCGGAGTTTTGCAGTTGGTGGTGAAGTTGAGTTGGGCTCAGTGTTTTGGCCTGTATGACTCCAAATCCTTCTTCTCCCTTTGTGTGAGAGAGCATGCATGCTCAGTGGCTTCAGTCATATCTGATTCTTCGCGACTCTATGAACTTTAGCCCGCCAGGCTCCCCTTTCCATAGGATTCTCCAGGCAAGAATACTGGAGTGGGTTGCCATGCCCTCCTCCAGGGGATCTTGTCCCACCCAGGAATCGAACCCACGTCTGTTATGTCTCCTGCATTAGAAGGCAGGTTCTATACCACGAGCATCACCTGGGAAGCCCACTTTTCCCTTCACCATGTTGTAAAAGTCTTGTTCTGCTGGGTTTGAAGATAAAGACGTTGGAGGCAAGGAGGCTTGTAGAGAGGTTTTTGTAGAAACCAGACCTGTGGGGATAAATGGGTGGTGGGAGTGATAATGGAGACATGGGTGGAACTGTGTGGGGAAGCATGCTTTCAGTAGCATGCACAGGACTTCGGCTTGGAGAGTTGTAGGATAAACTGTTTGATGCCTGTGTCCAAAATGGCATCATCTGTGTCCCAGATCTTGGTTTCCAAATAATATTCCCGTCTTGGCTATTTCCAAAGCTGGGGCAGAGAAAGTACAAGGTGAGCCTGGGATGTCTTATTGTGCCAGAAAGCAACCAAGTGCTCAAAGATTAATGAGATCATGTCAAAAGGACACAGGAAACCACAGAACTGGCTTCAAAGGATATTCACTAGCTGATCTGGGGAAAATTTGAGCAAAAAAAAAAAAAAAAAAATAAACAAAACAAAAAAGTCCCTGAATCCTTGATGATATGGGGAGAGGGAGAAAGCAATAAAAGGGGGCAGTTATTCTTTACAATAAATGTAGACGAAGGATAGAAGTAGAAAATCACCATTTTGCAAACTTTAATAAGTGATTTTAGACAAGTATCATTCAGTTCAGTTCAGTTCAGTCGCTCAGTTGTGTCCGACTCTTTGCGACCCCATGAATTGCAGCACGCCAGGCCTCCCTGTCTATCACCAACTCCCAGGGTTCACTCAGACTCACGTCCATCGAGTCGGTGATGCCATCCAGCCATCTCATCCTCTGTCGTCCCCTTCTCCTCCTGCCTCCAACCCCTCCCAGCAACAGAGTCTTTTCCAATGAGTCAACTCTTCGCATGAGGTGGCCAAAGTACTGAAGTTTCAGCTTTAGCATCATTCCTTCCAAAGAACACCCAGGACCAATGTCCTTTAGAATGGACTGGTTGGCTCTCCTTGCAGTCCAAGGGACTGTCAAGAGTCTTCTCCAACACCACAGTTCAAAAGCATTAATGGATGCTAAAACCATAGGGTGGATCGTTGTTGGGGAATAGAATGTTCACAGACTTAAAGTATTACCATAGAATGTCTATTAATTACATAACTGAAAATGTATTTTTATAATAGACAGATCTGTGGACACCAAGTATTAAATTTAGCAAAGATGGAAAACATATAATACTGCTTATATAATATGGATTTATCAGTATGTGAACCAAGAACTTCCAGATGTACAAACTCAGTTTAGAAAAGGCATAGGAACCAGAGATCAAATTGCCAACATTTGTTGGATCATGGAGAGAGCAAGGGAATTCCAGAAAAACATCTGCTTCTGCTTCACTGACTATGCTAAAGACTTTGTGTGGATCACAACAAACTGTGGAAAATTCTTAAAGAGATGGGAATACTAGACCACTTAACCTGCCTCCTGAGAAACCTGTATACATACAGGTCAAGAAGCAACATTAGAACTGGACATGGAACAACTGACTGATCCATAGTTGGAAAAGGAGTATACGACAAGGTTGTATATTGTCACCCTGCTTATTTAACTTATATGCAGAGTACATCATAAGAAATGATGGGCTGGATGAAGCATAAGCTGGAATCAAGATTGCCGGAAGAAATGCCATCAACCTCAGATATGCAGATGATACTACTCTAATGGCAGAAAGTGAAAAGAAACTAAAGAGCTTCGCTGTGAGAGTGAAAGAGGAAAAGCAAAAAGTTGGCTTGAAACTCAACATTAAAAAAACCAAGATCATGGCATTAGGTCCCATCTGCTGCTGCTGCTGCTGCTAAGTCGCTTCAGTCGTGTCCGACTCTGTGCGACCCCATAGACAGGAGCCCAACAGGCTCCCCCGTCCCTGGGATTCTCCAGGCAAGAACACTGGAGTGGGTTGCCATTTCCTTCTCCATTGTGTGAAAGCGAAAAGTGTAAGTGAAGTCGCTCAGTCGCATCCGACTTCTAGCGACCCCATGGACTACAGCCTACCAGGCTCCTCCATCCATGGGATTTTCCAGGCAAGAGTACTGGAGTGGCTTGTTATTGCCTTCTCCGTTAGGTCCCATCACTTCATGGCAAATAGATGGGGAAAAAGTTGAAGTAGTGATAGATTTTATTTTCCTGGGCTCTAAAATCACTGTAGATGGTGACTGCAGCCATGAAATTAAAAGACCCTTGCTCCTTGGAAGGAAACCTATGACAAATCTAGACAGCGTATTACAAAGCAGAGACATTACCTTGCCAACAAATGTCTGTATCGTCAAAGCTACGGTTTTCCCAGTAGTCATGTACAGATGTGAGAGTTGGACCATAATGAAGGCTGAGCGCCAAAGAATTGATGCTTTTGAATTGTGGTGCTGGAGAAGACTCTTAAGAGTCCTTTGGACTGCAAGGAGATCCAACCAGTCAATCCTAAAGGAAATCAACCCTGAATATTCATTGGAAGGACTGATGCTGAAGCTGAACCTCCAAACTTTGGTCACCTGATGTGAAGAGCTGACTCATTGGAAGAAAACTCTAATTCTGGGAAAGATTGAAGGCAACAAAAGAAGTGGATGGCAGAGGATGAGATGGCTAGATAGCATCACTGACTCAATAAACATAGAATTTGAGCAAAGTCTGGGAGATAGTGACCTCCAAACTTTGGTCACCTGATGTGAAGAGCTGACTCATTGGAAGAAAACTCTAATCCTGGGAAAGATTGAAGGCAACAAAAGAAGTGGATGGCAGAGGATGAGATGGCTAGATAGCATCACTGACTCAATAAACATAGAATTTGAGCAAAGTCTGGGAGATAGTGGAGGACGAAGGAGCCTGATGTGCTGCAGTCCACGGGGTCACAAAAAGTTGGACATGACTTAGCAGCTGAACAACAAAAACAACAAATACTCTTACCATATACTTAACCTACGTCTGTACATGAGTAAATAAATCTAAAATATGGGTTACTTCACAACACAATTGTCCTGAACTCCAAAGTTTCAATGTTTTAAGGACCAAAAAATAAAAAAGGGAGGGTAATTATTCTAGCTTAAAGAAAATTCAACAGATAACCAAATACTAGGAGTGAAATTAAACTGGATCCTGGATTTCTGAAGGCTATAAAAGGTCATTTTGAAATAAATGGGAAAATTTGGTCTGGCATGTAAGGAGCTTGGAAATTACCACTTATTCCTAACAATAAGAGAAAAGCCAAACAAACAAAAATAACAAGTTTCATTTATTTGTAAATGAAGGGAGATCACAGGACAAACTGCTAACCCAAAGTTGGAGAGGCAGACAGGTGAATACAGAGAATCAGAATATACCAGACAGAGCAGGAAAACTGCGAGCCAAACCTCTGCAGGAACCAGTACCCGGATAGGAAAACCTGAACGGTAACTGACAAATTGCTGGAGGCTCAATGTAGGCAAGTGTGAGAGTCAAAAACTTCAGGGAGTGCCAGTCATAAGGAAGTCCCCATACCTTTTTGAGTGTTACTTCCAGGAGCTCAACTAGGATCTCATGATGACTATTAGAGAAAAATCCCCTCTTGCTTCCAGCAGGGAGAGAATAAAAGTAACCATTTTGAAATACATCAGAGCATTCTGTTCTTCTTAACAAGGTCTACCCAAAGCAGAAACTAGTTAGTCAGTACATCATGTCTGCTATCAAAAAAATTTTTATAAGACTTAATAAAAAGCAAAAAAGCACAATTGGAAGACAAAGCAAAATTCAGAACCAAACTCAGATATGGCAGGGATGTTGATGATCTGAGACTGGGAATTTAAAACAACTATAGTTACGAGAGACCTGCATTTGATTTCAGGCTTGGGAAGATCCCCTGGAGAAGGAAATGACAACCCACTCCAGTATTTTTGCCTGGAGAATTTTATGGACAGAGGAGCCTGCTGGACTACAGTCCATGGGTCTCAAAGACTCAGACCTGACTGAGCGACTAACATTTTCACTTTCATAGTTAGAATGGATAAACAACAAAATTCTACTGTAAAGCACAGTGAACTGTATTCAATTTCCTGTGATAAATCATAGTGGAAAGACTATGAAAGAGAAAACTATCAGAGTCACTTTGTTATATAGCAGAAATTAACACAGCACAACATTGTAAATCAATTATACTTCAATAAAAATTTCTTAGAAGTATGATTAATATATAATGGTTCATGTGAATGAAGTAGACAGCAAGAACAGATGGAAAATGTAAGCAGAGATGGAGATTCTAAGAAACAATAAAAAATGATAAACACTAACAGAAATAAAGAATATCTTTGAAGGGCTTATTAGTAGACTGGATACAGTTGAGGAAAGAATCTCTGAGGTAGAAGATATATCAATAGGATCCTCAAAAACTGAAAAGCAAAGGGAACAAAGATTAAAAAATTAAGACAGAATATCCAGGAACTGTGGGACAACCATGAAAGGTATAACATACACAAAATGGGAATATCAGAAGAAGAAGGGAGAATGGAGTAGAAGAGATATTTGAAGCAATAATGGCTTAGAATTTCCACCAAATTAATGTCAGACCCCAAATCACAGATCCAGGAAATTCAGAGAACATCAAGCAGGATAAATGTCAAAAACCTACTCCTAGGCACAGAATTTTCAAACTAAAGAAAATCAAAAATAAAGACAAAATCCAATGAATAGTTTAAAGTTTTAAACAGTTTGCTTTAGTAGATGTGCTATTTTACAGGTGAAAATAATTTTTTTGTTGATTGAATAATGTTTCCCTGTAGGTCCAGAGTTATGTCATTATTTCAAAGAACTGCAGTCTTTTTTTTGTTGTTGTTATTTCAAACTTTCCTTCACTTCAGGGTAAAAGTTCAGTTCAGTTCAGTTCAGTCACTCAGTCGTGTCTGACTCTATGCGACCCCATGAATCGCAGCATGCCAGGCCTCCCTGTCCATCACCAACTCCCGGAGTCCACTCAAACTCATGTCCATCACGTCGGTGATGCCATCCAGCCATCTCATCCTCTGTTGTCCCCTTTTCCTCCTGCCCCCAATCCCTCCCAGCATCAGAGTCTTTTCCAAGGAGTCAACTCTTCACATGAGGTGGCCAAAGTACTGGAGTTTCAGCTTTAGCATCAGGGCAGAGCCTAAATTTATGACTTGAAGATATGGACAATTTAAATACTCTGATCTTCTCAGCTGTTTATCACTTACAATATCATATGACATCTATGTGCCTGCTGATCTTTCTGATCTTTCTAATAGAACAACTACCACTTCCTTTCACTCCATTAAAACTTATATTACTGTTATGTGCAAATTGGACTGCCAGTACTAATGTGGCCAAGTAAGTGAATCTCAATAAAATGCTTGATGGTCCACAGATTCTTGAGTTAATACAACATGTCTTATATTTATATCATGTTTTATATTTTGCAGGGAGGAGTAAAGGAAGAGGCTATTTATTGTTTATTAAATGCCAGGCATTGTGTTTAGTGTTTTACATTTGTTGTTTTATTCAGTTCTCACAATTACCAATTTGGCTCAGAGTATTATCCCTCTTATCCCCCAAGGTCTCAGAACAAATGAATGGTGTAACTAGGACTCAGCTTGATAAGCCTCAGAACCAGAATGAGCAAGAGAGTTATCACCCTAACCCCACTGATAAGTGTCAGGAGGCTGTCCAGACCAAAAGTATTCACTGCAATGAAGACTGTCACCCAAGAGGGTTAGTTGCCACTTACAGAAGGACAATACCTTTTGCCACATGGCTGGGTCCACAGATTTCCTGAGACATGTGTGTCTCCAGGAGTGTAGAATGCTTTGCTCCTAGGGAGGGATTACATCAGTGATTGACGGAGGTCATTAGTGTCAATACCATAGTATCCAAGCCTCAGGAACACCAAGATCCATAAAAAAAACTGCTTCAGATACTCAGCTTAAATTCCACAAAGTGATGGAAATTTGTCCTCAAGTGACAACCTCCTTACCACAGGACTTATGGACTCACATACTTGGATTTCTTCCATGGACCAATTCCAGCTGTCCTACCTTCTGATGATTTATTTCAGATACCTTCCAGGCTTTACCTAGGAACTCCACCTTGAAAAGACAGCAGGAATTCTAGGGAGTTGTCATGGCAACCCCTAGATATCATCTTCAGGATGCCCCATGGCTGCTGAGTTCAGATTTATCACAATTATATTTATATATGGAAGGCAAGCTCTTGCCTGGGCAGCCAGACCCCAGCAAATGGATCTAATTTGTAATTATATGGATCACTTTAAGACTGCTGGCAGGAAGATTTTAGGGAACTGCTTTGGAATGTTGGCTTTTTGGTGGCTGCTTGTCATATTTACATGGGCCTATTCCTTAAAACCAATGGGGAGTAAAAGCTAACCAACATTTGCATTTTGTCAAAAACTTCACAGTTAAGTTTTATGAAGGTATTTCCTGAGAAACTGTTTCAGTTGCCCTTTTTTCCCTAAAATGAGGAGAGAAGATTGAGGATTTTGGAGATTCTCATTTTATTTCCTCTTTATCTCATGTGCCATCCTTGGAACAATGGCAACAAAAAGCCCAGTTACACAGTATCTGCTTCAAGCAGGGTGGTGCTGGGTCTGCCCGGCGTCTGTCTTGTGCTGTGGGTGTTTGTTTAGCATTGTCGTTGCAATTTTTATTGCATCTCATGATGTGCACAGATGTGCTTGGTAAGTATCCCAAGAGGAAAAGAGACTCTGCTCAATATCCCTGTTCCCAAATGACGCTACCTTATAGAATCACTTTCTGGGCTACCTCCTTTGGGATGCTGTAACCATTTAAAGTCTCTGGATTTTGGTGTTTTAACAAGGGTTTAATTACTAAGGTAAGTGTATGCACCTGCTAAGGCATTCCTAATTATTTGATAATGGTGCAATCTTTCTCAATACAGCCAGTTTTGTGGTGTAAGCTACACTAATGAAGCACACTGAGAGAACACATTCCCCCAATGTTGGGGAAGCTTATTTAAATTAAATAAATTTGCAAAGGACTGGATTTTTACCACTGGCCTCAACAGTTAATGTATCAGTATTTCATGCTGGAAGCAGATAGGCATGGTGTCAGAATGAGACATACTTCCTATTACTTTTGTTCTTCAAAGTGTCTTTCAAAGAAATTAAGTCACTCTTAGAATTTTATCTTTTCCAGATTGTTTCACATACTTCTCCTAAAAGAAAGAAAAACAGGAAAAAAATCTAGCTTAGCTCTTGTGTTGTTCACTTGGCAGCCACTCACAGAAGCACTATTTTGACAATGCTGAAAATTTTCTTTTCCACCTGATTTTTACCATTGCCACATGTGGTCTGTGGTGGTTTAGTAATAAGATCTTTGCTATAACATCTGCAAATTAGCACCTTGCCTTGCAACCTCTCTGGAAACTTGCTGATGGTTTGCAATTGTAGTAAGTCAGAGTTGACACTATATCCAAGTGTTTCAAACTTTGTTGTTTTGGACTAAAAAAAGAAGATTCCAACAGGCAGATGGTTTCCAAGTCGCTGTTAGGAGCTTCGCTAGCAAAACACAGCATCTCACTTCTCAAGCACACACATTCATTGTAATACACAAAATTACTTTGGGAAGACATATGCACTGTTGTAGACTAATTCTATCGATACTTCTCTGTTCCTTGTCATTTGCCTTTTCCTCTGAAATATTTTGGCAAACTGAGCTAGTTCAGCAGCTTTCAAAAGACCATTATTCATACACTTTCCGATGTAGCCATAAAAGAACTTCCTTAATTATCTAATGTTTCTGAACTTTTATGCAAATTGATTTTTTTTAATTTTCTGATAAAACAAGAGCATTCCTTTAAATACATTAATGACTGGTAGTTGAGATTTTAAACTATTAACGAATGACTGCCAAGAAAAATGAAAAGAGGGTAAGAATACATACAAAGGAAAAACTGTTGCAAATGATTGCCAAAGGATTAACAGTGTTTAGGATCTGACTTTAGATGCTACCAAAGGATGTCTTTCAGTTGTGCCAAGGTTCAGGTGCCTCACATGCTGCTGGAGTTACGCAGAGCTTATAGCCACATAAGTCGAGATCACACTGCCCTTGTTTATCACACCAACAACCCACCTACCCAGGCTGGAGAATGCAGCAGCTGGGGATGGGTAAGAGCAAGCAGGGGCACATGGGAGGGGCGTGGATAGAAGCAGAGAGCGCAACTTGCAGTGCCAGGCAAATCAAAAGGCGGAGGGGGCCTCCCAGCTGACTCCTCAGTGTCCTAGAGATTTCTGTTATTAATGTGGCTTGGGGCATGTACTGCTGATAATTACTGCTAGCTGGAATAATTAATAAGAATAATTGCTCGGCATGGAAAGGGAAAGGGAAGCTCTGGGAGGAGGCAAAAGCAGGCTAGGGGAGCGAGAGACTCCCCAGGCGCATTACTATAGACAGGAAGTTCAGCAGCAAGCATCCTGAGAATCAAAGAGTTGTCTGGACGCCAAGGGCAAAAGTTAACAGATACCAAGTGAGGCTGCAGTCAATAGCTCTACCTTGGAATGCAATGGAAAAGAACCTTGTCATGGCTTCATTGAAGGGTGACTCCCTTTGGAAATAATAGGTGGAAGTTGTGAAAGAAAAATACAGCGTGAAGGAATGAAGAAGTGTCCTAAAATGAGCAGACAAGACTGCGTGTCTGGTTTAAACCCAATAGTGACAGCGGGAGAGAAGCAGAAAGGGAAGAAAAGTGAGAAATGGTGCCCCAATGAGAGTTTGGGAGAGTTTATCCCAGCTTGAAGGAAGAAAAGCATCCATTAGAAATCAAGCATTGGTGTTGACAGTCTGTAAAATAACCACAATTTGATGTAATAGGGTAAATTTTCTCAACGCTACATAGACTTGCCAACACAGCTTTTGATACTGTAGCTTTCTACATATTACACTAAAATATTCCCCCAAGGACAAGACAAGCGTATGCTTGGCAAAACTTAAAGAGGTGAGGAAACTCAATGTGAAAACTTAAGTGTAAGCAGCATATGGAATCTGGCCACCAGAGTTCCGATAATGGCTCACAAAGTGAGGGGGCCAAGCCCAAGGGCTGGGTGTTGACCGTGACCCACTGCAGGAGACAGGGCACCATATGCAATGTTGTGTTATGAGATTAGAAAAGCCCACGAAGACCAGGGGTTGACTATTCATGATTCCTTTTTCCTTTGGGAATCATGCAGGAAGAGCAATTAAAGCCAAAAAAGATTGATTGATCAAATTATCCCTTAATCAACAGTCAATGTGAGGCATTATATTTCACTGGATCATGATGACCCTCTCTGTGTGTTTGTAACATAAATGGATTACAATTGGAAGGCAAGGGAAGGAATGCTACTAACACAGCCAATGCCAAATGCATGGTGATGGGGCTGTTTCAAGGTCATGTTGCTGCTCAGTGTAGGGATGATACTCCCTTCGCCAAGCTCCCTGAAGCTTGAGGTGGCAGCCCTGCTGGATAAGGGGCTTGCATACCTGAAGACAGGTGTCATCGTCTCACGTTAGGCGGCTTTGTGTCTTTACAGTAGTTAGGGAACGCCAAAGGGAAGACTCAATGACCAATGCCTTTTGAAAGGATGGCACAGGAGGAAGAGAAGAGAACCAGGTGTAAACCAGGTTCCTGGCTTTAGACCAGAAGACAAAAGCCAGGTGCCGCTGCCATGAGGGGATAGCCGAAGCGTCTTAGGGGAGGTCTCAGCCCAATCACTTGTGTTTTGAGGAAACTTTGTCCATCCCAACTGAACGTGGCATCTCTTGGCAAACAAGAATGTGAGCTCAACCTTGAAGTTGCCCCCAGTTATCCACTCAATGGCATTGAGGAGTATGGTGGTCAGGCACCAGGCAGGGTTGTTGGTATTTATCAATGGGCTTCCCTGGTAGCTCAGCTGGTAAAGAATCCACCTGCAATATAGGAGACCCTGGTTCAATTCCTGGATCGGTAAGTTCCCCTGGAGAAGGGATAGGCTACCCACTCCAGTGTTCTTTGGTTTCCCTGGTGGCTCAGATGGTAAAGAATCCGCCTGCAATGTGGGAGGCCTGGGCTTTATCCCTGGTTTGGGAAGATCCCCTGGAGGAGGGTATGTGAGTTGGCAACCCACTCCAGTATTCTTGCTTGGAGAATCCCCATGGACAGAGGAACCTGGTGGGCTACAGTCCATGGAGTCACAAAGAGTCAGACATGACTGAATGACTAAGCACACACATGGCAGGGTTAACAGAATCCAGAGTAAACCTGAGCATGCCTGGAACCCAAGGAAACACTGCAGGTTAGAAATGCATTTGGTGCTTGTTTTTCACAGCTTTGAAAAAAAAAATATAGTTGAGGAAGTATGAGTAATTACTGGCACAAAGAGTTGAATTGGAAAATGTGGACCTGCATGGGCTGGAAGTGGGGCGATGGTGGGAGAGGAAGTGGGGTGGAGCCCAAGTTTGAATAAGTCCTGATTCAGTCCTTAAGGAAAAGGGAAGAATACCTCAGTGCCCTTGCCATTCTGTCTAAATGTAGACCATCTAGGCCCTCAGCTCAATATTCCAGTTCACACTGAAGAATTGAAAGAAAACTGGTAGTGAGCTGAAACAGAAAGTTCAAGGGCTTTGAAGCCACACACACATGACTCTGCAGCTCACCACAGGGTGATCTTAGACAGGATACTTAACCTGTGTACAGTGTGGATGATAATATTTATCTGGTAGGATTGGTATCAGATTTACAGTAAACTATTTAATGTACTCACTGCCTGGCATCTATTAGGTACTCAAGGTATGTCAGCTCCCAGTCCTTTTCTCTCCCTAGACTTTCATGGCTTTGCTCCCCTACTTTCCCTCTTACTCTCTTCTTAGCCCTCCATCAGTGAATAAATAACAACTGTAATTATGAGAGGTTTGAAGAGAATCCCTGATTATCTTGCCTTTCAAGCTTTGAGTATCGAGTCATTCTTATTTCCTGGCTATGGTTTCAGCAGTTTCCACCCTTGTTCCACCAGGATGGTACCTTGATCTATTCAACAAGTGTTTACTGTGTGCCTCCTAGGAGTCAGGAAGTATGTCTGCTCCCAGCATGACTGATGCCTTCATCTTCTCCAGATACCAAGATCAACAGTGTCACAAGGAGCAGTACATTGAGATGAATCTCGGTTCCACCCTTCTGACAAAAGGCACAGTGCCACAGAAGAGGGGCAACTTACAGAGACTGTGGGAGGAAAAGAAGACAATATTCACCTGGTTCGAAGTAAAGATCTTATTCCTTAACACTAACAGTTATGATGTGCTTATGCAAGGAGATCCATCCAGTCCTTCCTAAAGGAGATCAGTCCTGAATATTCACTGGAAGGACTGATGCTGAAGCTGAAACTCCACTACTTCGGCCACCTGATGTGAAGAACTGACTCATTTGAAAAGACCCTGATGCGGAGAAAGATTGAAGGCAGGAGGAGAAGGGGATGACAGAGGATGAGATGGTTGGATGGCATCACCGACTCAGTGGACATGAGTTTGAGTAAACTCCAGGAGTTGGCAATAGACAGGGAGGCCTGGCGGGCTGCAGTTCATGTGGTTGCAAAGAGTCAGACACGACTGAGTGACTGAACTGAACTGAACTGATCTATACCTGATGTTTTAAGTGCTTTCCATGTACTAACCTATTTAATCCCCATAACAAGTCTAGGAGACAGAGATGGTCATCCCTTCACATTAGAGATAATGAAACCAGAAGATACACATGCTCAGAACCTGTCCATATCACAAAACTAGCTAGGGGTCTAGTAGCCTGGTTCCAAAGTATTTCCTCTTGACCTCAACAACATTTAAGTATGCCATCATGCACTCACATCTACTTCTATCAGGACCTACAAAGCAAGGTGTCTTTCCCACCTCTGTACTCAGGTTTCTCTTCAAAGACTTCTCTTCCTTTTTAAGAATGCTCTTAGTGTTTATTTTCATGTAATTTAATCCCTTTTAAAATGTTAGCTTGGGAACAGAGGTTACCATATACGTACTGCTTTACAGTATCCTGGGCTGGAACAATCCTGGACCTGGATTTTGGTCCAGGTAAACATCTGCTCCTATTTCTCAGTAGAGAGGCCCAAGAAGGCTATAGTAAGTTTCTGAATTATTAAAAGACAAGATTCAACCTGAGTGCTGAAGACTTGATGCTTTTGAATTGTGGTACTGGAGAAGACTTTTGAGAGTCCCTTGGACAGCAAGAAGATCAAGCCAGACAATCCTAAAGGAAATAAACCCTGAATATTCATTGGAAGGACTTGCTGAAGCTGAAGCTTCAGTACTTTGGCCACCTGATGCGAAGAGCTGACTCACTGGAAAAGCCCCTGATGCTGGGAAAGAGGGCAAAAGGAGAAGGGGTGACAGAGGATGAGATGGTTACACAGCATCACTGACTCAGTAGACATGAATTTGAGCAAACTCAGGGAAATAGTGAAGGACAGGGGAGCCTGGCATGCTGCAGTCCATAGGGTCACAAAAAGTCGGACACCACTGAGTAACAACTGAACTGAGGGGAGCCTGGTGTGCTGCAGTCCATGAGGTCACAGAGCCGGACATGATTTAGTTACTGAACAACAACAGATTCAACCAAAAGAAGACTTAATGAACATTCATAGTGAATCTGTCTGTTTAAACCAGTCTTGACACTGAGATGGTCTTAAGCAATGTGCTACCAGGACGCAATCCTTCTAGCCTCATAGAGTAAGGGAATGTGAGTTTCCCAGATGCCTTAGGGTACATTCCACCCATGAATGGAGTTGCAGGGCCATCTGAAGTCTCAAGGGAATCAGTTCCCAAATATAAATTTTAACTTGTTTACCTTAAACTTGGAGCCTATTACAATAGTTCCTTTGGGACTCTGCCATTGGCATTCAATCTATCCTCATCTTCTAGGGATTGGGGCATGTCTCTTTCCATCTATGCTTAAGTCTTCATTATTTCCCCAAAGCTTTAAAACAGTGCCAAATTATCCCTGTCCCAGAGGAGCAAACAAACCCCTGGCAAGGAAAGACGACTTTTCAATCTGCTTTCCCCAGGGTCCTTGGGGACAAAGCTACATCAGAGGGGACCAATGCTTTAGCCTTCTCGTCTCCTACAGCTTGGCTCAGACCAAATGGACTTTTTTCTCTTTCCTTAGCTGTAAGTCTCTTCCTTCTTTATTTCTGCTTTCTGACCTTGAGATCTCTCTCCCTTTTTAGGAAGAAGGTTCAACTTTACAGAAGCAACAAGAAAATGGTAATGTTTTAAACTGAGGATCACAAGACAGGATAGTCTGATTTACCCACCATATTACCTCCAGTGTTTAGGAAAGTAGGTGTGGAATGAATAAACAGAATCAACACACAGGACATCGTCTAAGGAGAAGGGGAGTGGATATTTCCATACACTCAGTTATAGAGATACCAAAGGGCTAAGTTATCTAAAAATATCTTTTGAATGACCCTATCCTTTTTTCTTGGTGTTAAGTTAGTGGGTTTCCACCAGTACCTACAGAAATCTTTCTTAGAGATCCGGGAAACCAGCAGCCACGCACCACAGGATTAGACGTGGCAAGATGTGAGAAACAGTCTAGATGTGAATTTAAAGGTTTCTGTTCATGGCTCTCTATCTATGGAGCCAACAATAGATCTCTTACCCCATGGGACCTTGGTTTCCCTTTCTTTAAAATGGTTCCAGGGCTGGTTGCTTCAGCTATAACTTCAAGGACTAAGGCTGTCTGTCAATTACATTCCAACTTAAAAAATTCTACAAGGGAAAAACAAAAAATAACTAAGGCTCTCTCTTCTTTCTTCTTTGTCATCTTCAGAGCATTATGTTTTCCTCCTGGGCCAGTTTCCCTCATGGACCAATACGAATGCCATAGGTGTCGCATGCAAGTGGCAACTTCAGAAGAAAACACAGGAACTTCTCTGCCTTATATATCTTCTTAAGAAAACCCAGCAGACCTGTCCCCCCACCCCACCCCCGCCTCCTTTGTATCTAATTGAAAGACTGCTTCACAGTCACTTGGTGTAGACCCAAAAGTCTTGGACCATTTAACATTCACTCCCTTGGGCTCATCCTTCCATGAGGACTGGCCAGCTCCACAGTGATAAACACCAAGGAGATCTGGTCCCAAAGGAGAAAGTAGAGGATGGCTGTTGGCTGGGAGGCCAATGGTATGTGCTCAAATGTCATGTGATTCAAAAGAATTATGATTGCTGGTGGAGAAGGCAGTGGCACCCCACTCCAGTACTCTTGCTTGGAAAATCCCATGGATGGAGGAGCCTGGTAGGCTGCTGTCCATGCTAAGGGTCAGACACAACTGAGCAAGTTCACTTTCACTTTTCACTTTCATGCATGGGAGAAGGAAATGGCAACCCACTCCAGTGTTCTTGCCTGGAGAATCCCAGGGACGGTGGAGCCTGGTGGGCTGCCATCTATGGGGTCGCACAGAGTCGGACACGACTGGAGTGACTTAGCAGCAGAAGTAAAGTAGAGTGGAAGATAGCAGAAAGGCCAGGCTCCTACAGGAGGAGTCCTTGGAAGCCAGGATTGTTACATGTCACAGACACTTATCTAGAAGTCCCAGGTCTGTTATGCTTGCCCCTACCTTTAACTGCTTGAGTAGCAGCACTCCTCTGGTTACAGGTCAAAGAGATCTTACGGAAATTTCTTCCAGGAAAGGAAGGACTTGCTTTAGCCTTTCAGCGCATTTCCACAGGGATCCTGAGCTGGGATGAGATCGACTCTGCAGCTTTGTTTCTGTATAGAGGCAGAAGTGGCAGTCCCATCCCCTGGCAGACCAGTCCCCTGAGCATCTCACAGCTACTTTCCACTTCCCTCCATGCCGTGCGTCTTCTTTTCCCTTCTGGGCATTTGTATGTGTCATTCTCTCTGCTGAGAACTCCTTTCCCCTTACTTTTGACTTCTCTTCCAACTTTAAATCTCAGGTTAAGCATTTCCCGCTCTCTGGGAAGCGGTCTCTGGTATCCACGATTCTGGGTCTGCTCTGGTCTTCCTGCATTTACACTGAACCACAAATTGCTCTTCATCACAACAGCCTGTTTTCTTGTCCACCGCCTCTGCTAGGTAGTATACTTCTTAAGAGCAAGGGCCATGTCAGACAGAAGCCTACTCCTGAACCCAGCAGAGGCATCCTACATACAGTGAGGGCTTAAATCATGTTAGTTAAAATAATGGGGAAAAAAAACTCAATAGAAATAGACATAAAAACATGTTAGAATCTGTGGTCAAGGCTTTGGAACCACCAGTATCATCAAACTTTTAAATAGTTGGCTTCTAAAGACAATCACTTCTCCCCTTAGGTAACTTGCTGAGATGGCAGCTCTGTGCCTAGGTTGGAAGCTACAGCATAGGAACGATGCCTCCTATAGGTTGTGTATGTGTGTATCTGTTTATATGTGTGTGTGTGTGGTAGAGAGGACCCTATTGATTTTGTTTTTCTTAAATCAGTTAAATTTACTATAGTCCTTTTGATCTTCTCTTGAATCTACAGATATATCTATCCCGGTAGTATTCCTGGTGTCGATGGTGAGTGTGGCCTTTCTGTCTTCTTTTCTTAAATCTAAAATAGATCTATCCTTGTAGTACTCCTGGTGTTGATGATAAGTGTGGAATGAAGAAACTGTTTTCTTCCTTCCTTCCTTCCTTCCACTGATAAATTATTGTGGCTACTGTGTGGCAAGCACTCTGTTAGGTTCAGGGGCACAGTGGGGATCAAAAAATATATTTTCAGCCTTAATGAATGTTTTAACAGTGAATTTATATTTTAAATCAGCCATCTGCTTGAAGCAGGGGGAGGGGAGAAAGTATTTCCACAAAGAGAAGGGTTTCCCACTCAGCAAGGGATTGAAAGGCACATCTCTGGTCCTTCTCCCCAGGCTTTGTGCTTCTCCCAGGGGCAGAGGAGTGAACTGTGTGTCTGGTGAGAGAGGAAGAAGGAGCTGATCACTCCCCCTTAGTCTCTTTCCCTCCCTGGCCCCTCCCCTCCTTAGGAGAGCTTCACCCAGACACACCTCTCCTCTGCCTTCAGGAGGCAGCCTGACCCTCTCATCCCACAATGAGTCCACGTTTTGATGCTGTGATACCAAGACATGTTGGCCCCATGGGATGTGGATAGCCCCAAAGACCAAATTTATTTTAGGGAGTCAGAGAAAACCTCCTTGAGGAAGTGATATTTAAGTTGAGCCCAGAAAATGAAGAGGAGTGAGTAAGGGTTTGTGCGGGAGACTGTGTAGTTGATAAGAGTGTCCTGAGCTTGGAGAACACTTGTGAAGTGTGGATGGGGAGAAAAAATGATTCATGCAGTTATAATCTTCTTCCTGGCCTCTGATCTGGTCTTAGAAAGGGTCATATCTCAGTTTGGGAAACAGGGAACATTTATGTACTTAGCCACTCATTTATTCAATCTAGAACCCCTCTCCTAGGTAAGGCAGTATACAGTATTAGTTGCTCAGTCATGTCCAGCTCTTCATTACCCCATGGACTATAGCTCACCAGGCTCCTCTGTCCATGGGATTTCCCAGGCAAGAATACTAGAGTGGGTTGCCATTTCCTTCTCCAGGGGATCTTCCTGAGCCAGGGATTGAAGCCAGGTCTCCCGCGTTGCAGGCAGTCTCTTTACCCTCTGAGCTACCAGGGCAGCCCAAAGAGAGCATGATTCTGAGCTTCCCCCACTCCCTGATCTCAGACAGCTGTCATTGACTGGAGGTGAAGATATGTAAATAAGTGTGTTCGTAAAACAGTGAGGGTGCTCTGCTAGAAGACAGAGGCTCAGGATTTGTAAGGAGTGGGGAGAGGTGTGTTAGAAGGTAAAGAAGATGTGACCCTTGAGATGAATGTTAGAAAATGAGTGTGTTTTTACCAAGTCAAAAAGAAGTCTTACTGTCCATCTTTGGGTTTTCCCTTCCTGGGCCTTCCTGCCTTAGAAATCTGATGATTATATGGTGTAATATTCCCCTGCCATAAACATTCTTCCTTCCAGTTTCTAGCCAGGGTGATGTCACCATGAGACTATGTCTGGTGTAAATGGGATATAATCCCAAGGCAAATCAGAAATGAAATGAGATCTCTTTAAGAAGAACAAATTAGCCTCAACATAATAAAATAGTTACAACTTTGTGGGAGATATGTAAAATGGTTTACATCACTGAACTTTCCCAGATGGTAAACATAAGGCAAGACTGTATCTGAAAATGGATGTATGGTGGATTTGGTTACAGATGTACAGTACGTGCACAGTACATATGTGTGGAATCAACTTTGAAGCATTTTTGACCTCCTGGGTGGTAAATATTTATCATAATGTGCCAGACAAACACACCCACAATTTCCAATGAGCTAAAGGGAACAGAGGAACGTATCTAAACCAGTGATACGTCAAAAGAAACTATGGTCTTTAGAAAAGAGAAGACATTGCTGAACATATAAAAGAAAGTAAGGACATGTGTCTCAGTGTTGTATGTGCCTGCTAAGTGGCTTCAGTCACATCTGACTCTTTCCTACTCCATGGACTGTAGCCTACCAGGCTCCTCTGTCCATGGAATTTCCCAGGCAGGGGTACTAGCGTGGTTTACCATTTCCTCCTCGAGGGGCTCTTCCCAGGGATCAAACTGGCATCTCATGTCTCCCTGCCTTGGCAGGTGGGTTCTTTAACACTCGCGCCACCTAGGAAGCCCCAGTGTAAGACAACACAAATAATACCATTAGCACACACATACAACAGAGTCTAACTGTCGAAATGCCTTAAATTTATGACAACATGTAACTTCCAGAAAGGAGACAAGTGGAAGGCTTCTCCATCCCCCTGTAAGGATGGCAGAGCTGGGGTCCCTGGGGGAGGGGGCAGGCACACAGCGGTGTGGGAACTAAAGCGGCCAGGGACAGGGATGTGGCTAGCTCGGTCACTCCCCTGTGAACTTTGGGTTAGACGCAGTAACGGGGCGGAAGGGGAAGGCAGGAAGTATTCTAATGAGAATTCAATTAATTCAGGGAATCTCAGAAACCAGGTGTAAACTCTGCCGGATATTAAATGATCCCTGAGAAGAGACTTAGGGTTTTGTAGCGCGTCAGATCAATTTGCGAGGAGCTGGCAAATTGGCAGCTGCCCTGCTGTAGCCCGGCTTCCCCCCTCCCAGGGCCATGTAATTATCATCTTTCGGCTCTGAGCAAGTGTGACTTGAAACCCCTCGCCCGGCTAGTGAAGTGAGGGACCCCTTTCTGCTCCACCCTGGCTCCCCATGTGGATCTTCAGGATGCAACTGCCACCCTCAAAAGCCAGAGGAGGTCCTGGCTATCCTTAAAACAGTTCCAACTGGCCACACGGCTCAGCATGGGGACACGGCTTCCTGTGGGGTGTTGGACCGGCCATGATAAAATGACGTATGACAGTCTGATGTCGGGGCTCCAAGCAGCAGGAGCTTAATACCAAAGGGGGCAGAGGATGAAAACACAGCTGAAGAACAATGTCCTGCCAGAGAGAAGTGTTGAGTGGGGACCCCGCAGGGGCCACTCCGAGGGTCTTTAAAGACTTTATGTCCGCATGATTAGCCAAGATGAAGGGGCCAGCTGCAAACTTTAATTTCCTGATGACACAAAGGAACCATGAACAATATATAGATAGGATTTGAATTTGTAATAAGCAGTGGCCTAATCCACAGCAAAGGATAGTCAGGGTGGACCGGAAAAAAAAAAAAAAGAAAACAAACTCTGGTTTCTTAGGTTCCCCATTCAGACCTCCTCTTTACTCAGAGTTTTACTTCCAGCAATTTATCTTGGAGGAACCACTGAGGTTGGGTGTGGGAAACAAGCAATACACTTTTGCACCAAGCCCCTGAATTGCTGACCAACTGTGCTCTCCTAGTAGAAGACAAACCGGAATTTGTGTAATTGTGTGTGGACACCTGGTCCGAAGAACATTCCAGATAAAGGAATGACCCCATTCGTCCGCTGAGAGTAGTTTGCTACATGCCCACATTCTTATACCTTCCTTTACTGAATTCTTAATCTTGAGCCAGGGTGGGAAATTTTTAAAAATAATCAATGCTTCCTTCATTCTTAAATTAAAGAAAAAAACAACTTTTTTCCCGGTGCTGTGGGAATCAAATTAGCTGCTGGAAAAGAAAAGCTCGACTTTCATTTCTGTTTTTACCCTTTCAGCTCTAATCATCTTCAAGTGTTAAGGTGAATAATAATAATGTTAAGAAGTTTAGGTCAACAGGAAGTGCCACATGATGGGGGCTGGCTTTAATAGGCAGGGAAAGCCATGGGACAAGAGGGGCCAGATGTTTTGAGCAGGCAATGCAGAGCAAACAGTGTCTGGGAAAGGGAAAGAAGTGTTTCCATACTTCTCAGAACAGGGGGCTTTTTGTATCCAACACTTGGAAAGAACCCAGATCAAGTGCTTCCCTCTAAGAAGCAAACATGAGAAATTTGTGTAGGCACCAGTATAGTGAATACAACACGTTACTCTTATTAATTATGAAACTCCCCACAGAGGGAGCAAGGAACTTTACCTACATTATCCAATTTGGTCGCCCTACAGAGTTAGCCTTATTATTGCCATTTACAAGTGAGTTTATCTATGCAGAGAACTCACTTTATTTGTCCAAATATGTTCTCAGTGTTAAACATTATAGCTAAATTGGAGCCCAGGCTGCCTGACTCCAGACCTGTGGTCCATCCCCCTTGCAGTGACAGAAGGCATAAGAAAGATACTTAGAACTCCAGGATGACTGTCTCATTGTTCCTGAGATGTGTCAGACAGTGGTCTCGTTGCTAAAAGCAGTAGACCCTTGAGGGTAGTTATCTTGTGGCTTCTACCCACCGTAATGACCACCCCAATCCAGGAAAAATAGCAATTACAAAGAACCTTCCATGTGGACTTTTTTGTAATGTCGATGGGATTTCTTGGTGTGGCTTCATGGAAGGAATACAACAGGAGCACTTCCAGTTCTGAAAGAATGCCCCTCAGAGAAAAACTCACAGCTGGTTTTTCTTCTTTCCTTATCAGACACAAAAGGGATGGGGCGATGTGTTAGCTGGAGAAAAGGAAAATCCTTCTGCGTGATCTGTGTGTCCTTATGAGTCAGTCTTTGGAAGCCGTGCTCAAGTCCTAGCGCTTAGAAACTCTATCCAGGCGTTCCTCTCTTTGGTATTGAAGGTGCCTCCAGGCGGGAGCTAGTGGAACGGAGGCTCCCCAGCTGCCAGGACCTGGCTCTGATGGCCTTCTGGACACAGCTGTCGGGGAGACTGGGCTCTGTTTCAAGGGGAATGTGTCATCACCCGACCGCCTGGGCAGTGACAGGGGATGGGTGAGGTGAGAACTCAGAGGAGCCCATTCCAGCGTACTCTTCTTTCTCTGAATGCTCTGTCTTTTTGTCCAGGAGCTCTGCCTGTCTTTGGCTTCTGCTCTGCTTTCTCTCCCCTCTCCAACTCCAAACTCTCCATGTCAGAGCAGATTGCTTTGCCACCCTACTGGGGAATGTTGCTCTGTGTAGGAGGTCAGCCCCTGAGTGTTTCTGAGCCACACTATTCCTCAGAACGCAGCTGAGAAATGTCTCTGGACTCAGGAGTGCTGCAGGCGGGGCTGCCAGAGCCCCTGCCCTCCAGCCGGCCCTCCAGTCTGGGACAAATGAGCTAATTAAAGTGACGGAAGAATAGTTGAGCTACTAATGGGTGCCAAGAAAGTGGAGAGGGTCCAATTGTGCTTGACTCACATTGGGAAGAGCTTAAGTTACAGTTTTGAAAACTACTTCACTTTTACTTAGATTGTCTTCTCTGCCAGGGCAGCCAGTTCTGAGAAAGGATGCGTGAGGAGGCTACCCCATCTGCAGGGAATATTTGCTCCGTTTTATCTGACCTGTGGTGACTACAGCGT
Organism: Cephalophus harveyi; assembly: GCA_006410635.1. Classification (NCBI taxonomy): domain Eukaryota; kingdom Metazoa; phylum Chordata; class Mammalia; order Artiodactyla; family Bovidae; genus Cephalophus; species Cephalophus harveyi. The sequence goes on from SJYT01068815.1 coordinate 34,527, forward strand.
GGGGGTGGAAGGGGGTTTGTTCTCAGCCTGTCCAAGTCATCCTCGAGGGAGGAGAGAGAGGGAGCACCTGCATAACTACTTTCCTTTCCAGGTAAGAAAAAGCAACGTAATCAAGTTAAAACTGTAATTCAATTTCCTCCTCGAAGAATGTGTTACTAAGTGAATAGATAAGTTCCTTCTCTGATCTGAAGATCTGTGGTAACTCATATCTCCTGAAACGGATCCAATGTGTTTTGTTTCAACAGCGGTAGATGACCTGGCATTACTGAAAAATGACAAAGGCATTTTATAAGATTTTAGGATGATAACGTGTATCTAGTTATGTATTTTCTTAGTCACTGAGGGGCTGCTGCTCATGGTATGGAAAGGCAGCCCAGTTAGACACACTGGGTTAGCATTCCTGTGCTGCCTGGCTATTTGGCTGAAGCAGGTAACCGAGTCGACGACTCAACTTCCTCACTGCCAAATGAGAGTAATACTAACACCTGCTTCCTTGGATTGTTATGAGGAACCGATGAAATAATAAACGTATTAAGCACTTGTTCCAGTGGCTGATTCATACTGGGTGTTCAATTAAAAAAAAAAATCCTACTTTAAATAATATCTACCTCAGACTGCTATAAAATTAAATATGCCAATGTATGTTAGGGACCTGCACATAGTAGGTGCATAAACATAAATCTTACTCCTCCTCTCCCTCCAGTATCATGGTGTCCAGGTTTGTTAAAACATTAGATGTCAGACTATGCTTACAATTACCTTCTATACTCTAGGTCATTTTGTTGAATTACATTGTGGGTTTTAGTATTCCATCTACCTACCACTTTTAAATCAATATGTCTCCTGAAGGGACTAAATTCCGATTCATACACAGCAGACAAGCAAATTCAACCACAGACATGCATCTCACCAAGCCACCACGTGGAGGACCATGGGAAGATCATGCTGGACTCTCACAGGTACCACCTCATTCAGTCAACCTCACACGTGTCTGTCTGGTTCAGGGCCATAAACCAGAACTCCTCAGCTTGCCCCTCAGGCCTCAGAAATCTCTTCTAGCAAAGAGTGTATCTACAGGCCTGGCTACATGATTTATAATAGTCCTTATGTATTCCAAGTCATGGGGAGAGGAAGAAGACGCTAAATGTCAAGGTTTTAAAGACAGTGCCTCACAGAAATGACCATAAATAGCAGCTCAGGAGGCCACTTACATGAAGTTAGACCCGCTTAGGACTGGAAGCTGTTACAGGATGAGCTTATCATAACTTGATTCAAGTGCAATAAGTGAGAAGTGGAGAAGATGACCAGTCAGTGTAAGAAAGCCAAGCGGAGATCAGATAACCACATTAAAAAGATTAAAATGTCCAGCCCGCTATAAATGCCTGCTAAAATCCTAAAAAGGAGTCTGGAGAGACTCATAAAATCATAACTAAGAAAGTAAGGGAGCCCTGAAGCTTTAACCAGATGTTCTTGTGATATGAATGACTGTGTTAGTAAATTTTCATCCTAGCAATACAACTTCATATTGATCTTCTCCTTTTATTAGTCAGTGCTGCTATGAGATTAAATATTGTCTGGAAGGAAATACAGACTTCCCTCTCTAGAAGGCTCTTCTCAGTAACCCAGTGTTTGTTATCGCAAAGCACACCAGGGAGTTTGTAATGAATTGTTCACCAGAGCAGAGGCTTGAGTCTATAAAAAGAGTTATAGAAGGGGTAGCCTTATAGAGAATAACCTCATTTGGGAAGCAAGCATTGTGTGCCGTGCCGTGTGGGAAACCTGTGGAGAGCTGTCTGAAGCAGAAATAGACATGAGTATTTATGACCAGAAGCACCACTCGCAATATACAGTGCTAAACACTTAATCTATGGTTAGATTTTACTCCAGATCCAAGCTGAAGTCAGCAGAATTAAATCTTCAAGTGTATTTCAGCAGCCTTAAATCCTTCTGATACTGTTAGCGGTGGCAGGGCTCCAAAATGCATTCTGTTAATAAGACAGTAAAGTATAAAATCGAGTTATCTCCTTCAAGGAGAAAAACACAGAGTAAAAGAAATGAGTCTTGTAAAATTACATTCCCAGTGCTCAGGCCTTTTCTACCTGAGTTCCTTTCAATTTACTCTTTTACTGCTAGACCATTCTCCTTGACAAATAACAGAAAAAAAGAGAGAGGGAAAAATCATCTCCCACATTTTTTTAACTATGAAGGAAATAGTACCCCTGAAAAAGAGGTTGAGGATTTTTCCTCCTCTACAGGTCAGAGGAGGTTAAGGTTTTGCCCATCAGCTTGTAACATGTGGTACGAAGTCTCCGTGGGCTAGCAAAAAAAGATTTCAGCAGCTGTTACCTTTCTTTTTCACTTAACATAACTTTTGGTTTACCTGCAGCTAAAAGAAATTTATGCAGCATACACAGGGGTGTTATTCAAGATCCCAAGGCAACTCCATTAGTTTTCCCTGGAGCAGCATGAAAAAGCTAGTTAAGATATGAAAGCAAGGGAGGATAGATGGATGGATGGATGGATGGGTGGGTGGAAGGAAGGAAGGAAGGAAGGATGAGGGAGGGACCACATTCCATACCAACACCCTTTAAACACAGCATTGACCTGAAGCACTACACTTGCTCAAATGAACAAAGTCAAAATGAAACCTAAAACTGCTGAATATCCGCTCTCACAGCCCAGAGTTTCTGCACATATAGAATAAGAGACCACCCACAGTTTTGAGATCCCTGTAGGGCACCTTGGGTGTTAAGTAATGAATTTTAACCTTAACTCTGAATTTCATTGCTTATGTGAACTTCACTCAAACTCCTTGATTCATCAATATGTATAACTGTTGGCAATTTTATGTTCTTTAGGCAATTCTTTTTTTTTTTTTTTTGCTTGTTCAGGAGTTTGAATAAGATAGAAACTCCCTTGTGTTATAGTACTAATGTGAGACAAGAAATTGAGCTGAGGCAATCCATTGGGCAGATACAAAAATACATGAAAATATAGATTTATACTCCACTGGAAAACCATGTTATAGTTAACTGAAAATGTAATACAGTGTATTAATGTTTCCCCTTTAAGGTAGCTCAGGATCTCTTCATAGGTAATTTTGGTTTGGTTTCTTTATCTGTAGATGAAAATATCTGGAAAATACTATATGTAATACTTCGATATAACACTTATATGTATTGGATAACTCACACCTTGATACATTAGAACAAAGACCCACACACAATTTCATCACAGAGAATTACAAAATTGAGGAAAACAAGACTGTAAAACATAATATGCTGCTAAGTTGCTTCAGTCGTGTCCGACTCTGTGCAACCCCATAGATGGCAGCCCACCAGGCTCCCCCGTCCCTGAGATTCTCCAGGCAAGAACACTGGAGTGGGTTGCCATTTCCTTCCCCAATGCGTGAAAGTGAAGTCCCTCAGTCATGTCCGACTCTTCGCGACCCCATGGACTGCAGCCCACTAGGCTCCTCCATCCATGGGATTTTCCAGGCAAGAGTACTGGAGTGGGGGTGCCATCGCCTTCTCTGGTAAAACATAATATAATTGAACCAATTAGAACAAAGAGACTTAGAAGTTTTTAAGAACCACTGGTCATGTATGGATGTGAGAGTTGGACTGTGAAGAAAGCTGAGTGCCAAAGAATTGATGCTTTTCAACTGTGGTGTTGGAGGAGAATGTTGAGAGTCCCTTGGACTGCAAGGAGATCCAACCAGTCCATTCTAAAGGAGATCAGTCCTGGGTGTTCTTTGGAAGGAATGATGCTAAAGCTGAAACTCCAGTACTTTGGCCACCTCATGCGAAGAGTTGACTCATTGGAAAAGACTCTGATGCTGGGAGGGATTGGGGGCAGGAGGAGAAGGGGATGACGGAGGATGAGATGGCTGGATGGCATCACGGACTCGATGGATGTGAGTCTGAGTGAACTCCGAGAGATGGTGATGAACAGGGAGGCCTGGCGTGCTGCGATTCATGGGGTCGCAAAGAGTCGGACACGACTGAGCGACTGAACTGAACTGAATATAGTAGTTTACCTGTGAACAGGGCTTCCCTGTGGTAAAGAACCAGATCACCAATGCAGGAGATGAAAGAAATGTTGGTCTGATCCCTGGTTGGGCATATCCCCTGGAGGAGGGTATGGTAACCCACTCCAGTGTTCTTGCCTGGAGAATCCCATGGACAGAGGAGCCTGGAGAGCTATGGTCTGTAGGGTTGCAAAGAGTCGTAGTGACTTAGCATGCAGCACACACGGTGTAAACAACTCCAGTTACCTTTTTACTTTAAAGACTCTCCAACAAGTCTTTCCCAATCCTGCTAGTTGACATTAATGCCTTCCTTCATCTAGCTTCCTGCTAGATTGATTAAAGTTATTTCTGTAAGTGACTTCATGCCAAATTGTGAGCTCTTCGACTAGGTTTCTGCCACTTTTTGTATTCCCATCAGTACCCAGAACTGTGCTTTTCACATAAATTGTCCCACATAAGTGTCCCTTGAACTGAACTGCTTTTCCTAAAAACGGAGAATTAAATCTACCCATAGGGAATGGTATGAAGATGAATGAGCAAAGGACAGAAACGTACTCTAATGATGTCAGAGATGAAGCCAACACACACCTGGTCCCAGACCCTTGCTAAGATGTGTATGTAAAGCCAAATTAACTTCAAGAGAATTGAATGAGTACAGTGAATGCTTTTCATCCTGGTACCCCTGGAGAGGATGTTAGCACCACGAGACGAGGTGGAGGAAGAAAGAGATGCTCCTGCCGACCCCAGTGTGATAGACAGACACTCTTCCTACCAGCCCTCCAGTCTGCGTATTTCAAAATGACAGCAAGGAAAACAATTTACAGTTGATGCCAGGTGCCCCTGTCTGTGGGACTCCTTCTGTCACGTCAGAGAGATGAAAAAGAGACCCTGTTTTCCATAAACAACTCTGAGCCACATAAATATTGTTCTATTCCCACTTAGAGCAGTTTCTGTGACCTGTCTTTGCTCACCAGCACTAAAATCCTGGCAGGGCAGTTACTCCTGTGTCTAACCACTGTGTCAGAGAGCTGTAACTGTCCCCAGATGGAGTGAATGGTGAAAATGTTCAGAGGCCCAGAAAGGGGCCAGGGTGCTGCACTTTGATTCTATCTTGTGATGCTGTACTTAACTTGCACAATTCTACAGTGATAAAATGTCATCTTAACTTGAGATCATCCTAGCTTCACCTTACTGCCTAATGTTGCTGTTTCCTTCTCATTGCCTGCCCAAAGAGAGAGAGGTTCTCAAACATTTGGAGATGTTCTTCGGGTTTAATCAGTTTGGATCTGTACTCAGAGATAACTACATTTGAATATATAGTCCATCCCAGGTGATTCTTACAGCTTTATGGGTCAAGAGAAAGGAAACTTAAGTAGGTTATTTTCTACCCAGACTATTTTGGGGGTCTTAATAGATGGTTAAGGGAAAATAGAAGAAATAGCTCTCTTATTTTTTAGGAAAGAAAACATATGAATATAATAACATGATTGACTTCAATTTAACAAAGAAACATATATTTCTACATCAAAAGCACTACTTAGTGAAAATTCAAAAGTTGAATGAAATCTGGTTTCTTGTATTCAAATGGCAAGTATGGACCAAAAAGAATTACCATCCTCTTTCAGACAATGGATCATCCAGTTAGTTCAATGCTCTGCTCAAAAAGAACAACAACAAAAAACTTAGGGAGAAGGTCATGGTTTGTCTTCAATGTCATCTTTCCATAAATATCTGATGTGTCCTGACTTAGCTGAGGAGCCAAATGTTCATGCAGGTACCACTAATAATAATTGCGTAAAGGCACACCGAAGAGCATCCAGCCCTGTCTCCGCACATCACCAATGAGGTAACCGAGGCCTCAAGAGGTTAAAGAACTTGTGAAAAGTCTCTAGTTACTTTGTAGCATGTTTCACACTAAAACCAGGCCTTCTCACCTTAGCCTATCATTTGGAGCAAAGCTGTCCATGAGTTCATTCATCCATCCAATCGTTTGACACTCATACATTTGTCCATTCTACTGATGCTTCGTAAGTACTTACCATGTAACAGGCAGGGAGGGGCTGGGCTACATACTGAGGATGCACAGTTGAGTAAGATCTTCTTTCTTTCCCCACAATCTCAAAACCTATGGAAAATTGAGATCAGAGAACACGCTATATAAAGCCGATTTTCTTTGGTTTCTGTCATTAATACAGCTCTTGTGAGTGTTTAGGGAGATCCTTTCATTGTCTCCTGGCATGGTTTTCAGATTTAGGTTATATCCTCCCTGGCATTGTGTCTCACTGTCTGGTCAACATGGATCATTCTCTTCAGACCTCTTGTTGAGACTGCTTCACCACTGTTTCCTCTTAGAGAGGAGGTGGCAAGCTACACAGTGTTTCAGGGATGGATGGCCCATGATTTGGTGCAGGGTAAAGCTATTATTACAACTTCCTTCAAAACAGTGGCCTTTGGACTTGCAACGCTTCTTTGGAACCATGACTCTCAGACCTTCTTCTTCTTCCCAACAGACTTAGCAGGTGATTATCCCAGACATAGTTAGGATTTTCTTTGTTGCCTACATATTTCACCTTTCATTGTCATGCATGAAAGCACATATACGCTATCCATTCACATGGCCTCCCAAGATGGTTCTAGAGTTGGCACTTTATAAACAAAAGATCTTAGTTACAATCGTTAAGTTTAAAATTTTCACTGGGGACTCCACCCCACCCCTGAGTTATTCTTAAATTACAAGAGAGAATGAAGGGACAGTTCTGATTCCTGACCCTTTGAAACTCAGCCTTCTTGGACTAGCCACTCCCCTTAGCAGCTGACTCCATAAATGAGCTCATCCTCTGTCTTTACTCCTCATCCAAGGCAAATCCGAGGTAGCAAATCGCATTTTACAGCAATAAAACCTAAAACATTATCCCACAGGAGCCACGGCACCCCCAAAGAGCTCACTAGTATAGTAAAATGTCAGTAGCTCAGAAAAACAAGTGCCCAGGTCCATGATGCACTGTTTCTCACCATTGTTGAGGATACTAAATTATTTTGCCCATGTGTATATGTTACTTAGTGGCTTCCAAAAATGTACCTAATTTATCACCCAATTAGAGGTTAAACTTCTTTTTAGAACAGGGACTACATCTCTTATATACTTTCAAAATAAAACCTAATACATGTATTTTGGAGGCTGTGGATGCAATTTGATGGAAGATCCATTTTGCCCTTAAGTTCTAACAGCATCAGTCATTTGTTTAATTGTTGATTGACTGTCTTGTATTTGGCATAGTCCTTGTACTCAGGGAGGTTGCAACCTTACTGAAAAGGAACACATATGTGAAACAATTGACCTAAAAGATCTAGAAGAGCCTTAAAGTCTATCCAGTCAGTTTCCTTATAGTAGATATTCCTGCTGTTCACTAATATTTCTGACTCTCCTCTCTTCTGAGTACTTGGGGAAATTACATTTCTCAGCTCCTTGAACTTTAGGTAGATCGTGTGGCGTGCTTTGACAAAAAAGAGAGAGAAAAAAAGGAAGGTTTGTGGGTCATATATTGGTGGAAGCATTAAAGAATTGGAGCATGCGTCTTCCTTTCCTTTCTTTTTAGCAATGAAGGAGGAAGTGTCATGGTTGTCTTAGTCCCTTTGGGCTGTGATAACGAAATACCATAGACTGGGAGGCTTATGAGCAACAGAAGCCGATTTTTACTGTGCTAGAGGTCAGAAGTCCAAGACGAGGTACCAGCACTGTTGGGTGAGTACCTTTTCTCAGATCAGACTTCTCATCACAGATGGAAGGGGCAAACTAGCTCTCTGGACTCTCTTTCATGAGGACACTAATCCCATTTGTGAGGGACCTGCTCTCAGGGCCTAATCACCTCCCAAACCCCCATTTCCTAATGTCATCACCTTAGGCATGAGATTATCAATAAGTGAATCTAAGGGATCATACATACTCAGCCCCCTAGCAGTGGTGAAAGACACAAAAGTTGAAACAATAGTCGTGATTACTGTTTTTATCTCTTTACCAAGTAAACTGAAGCTTTGAAAACTTTACACTGAACGTCTGGAATTTCTTCCCACCATCTAGCTTCTTCCTAAGAGTCACGTCTTTACTAATGCAATGAAACCCATCCTCTCCTTTCCTCTGGTGATGTCACCCTATTGGTTGTCTTTTTTCCATTATTTGTAACTGCTCTATTTCTACTGGTTCCATTCCTTTACCTTAAGAACTAGGCAAATGACTCCCATTTTAACATAAAAATTGTTTAAAAAAATATAAAGCTGAAATAATTATACCCTAATTTGTCTTCAAGTTAGCACACTCTGTCTTCAGCTCCTTAACCCGTCACAGAAGCTTCCCTGGATGACTCACCACTGACTTCTTGGTTCCCTAGTTCAGTGGACAGAATGAGCACTGATTTTACTGGTTCTATTGGTTAGAGCTAACTTAGCTTCTGAGGTTCTATGCTCTTCTGGATTCTTCTTACTCCTTTACTGTAAATCCAACGTGATGATTTCTCTTTTTCCACTAACCCCATATTTGTGTCTTCAGTCCTTATTCTCACAGAGAACCAAACTCTATAGGTGGACTACATGTCAATATATTAAATCTCCCCAGATAGCTCTAGAGCAATTTTCTCTCAAGGATTTCATAAATATGTTTTCTGCCTCTTTATTCATGTGTTACCAAGACCCTTTAAAATAAACAGGTGAAACATTGAACTCGTCCTTCACTACTCCGGACGCTCTCCTTCCCCAGAACTCCTTATCTTCATAAATAACTCCATCAACTACCTACTGCTTCAAACTGCACATCTACAAGCCTATTTTCCTCCTCTTTCAATATAATTAGATTCTACAGCTTGAACAAACCATCTAGATAGTGCCCAATTTTTCTCTTTTTTGCCATTCTTGTAACTGGTTTAATTTAAGGCTTTGTCATGCTGATTTTAGCTAGATCCTTTCCTTAATCACAGTAAGACTCCTTCCAAATCAATCTTAACTTCAGCCAGAGCAATCTTTCTGTTACAATGTGTTCATGTCATGCATGCCTGCATGCTCAGTCACTTTAGCTGTGTCCGACTCTTTACGACCCTATGGACTTGTAGCCCACCAGCTTCCTCTGTCCATGGGATTCTCCATTGCCCTCTTCCAGAGGACTTTCCCAACCATGGATCAAACCCACATCTATTGCCTTGCAGGTGGATTCTTTACCACTGAGTCACTGGGGAAGCCCACGTCATTCCTCTGCATTTCTCAGTGGTACTTCATCACATTCTGGATAAAATCTAAACACCTCAGCAGATCCATATGATCTTTCATGATCTGATCTATGCTTCCCTCTCTAGCCTTCTGCTGTTACTTTCTTCTTCACACTAATCCCCTGAACCAAGCCAGAGATGTGTTGGCCCAGGAATGAGCTGAGGTCGCTTTTGCTTTCATGTGGTCTCCTCTCCCGACCTACCCTTTACTCTTCCCAGTGGCTCCTCCGGCACCTTTCACCTGGCTTCCACTCGCAGTGCCAGTCCTCTCTGTTGTGAGGCCCAGGTGCTCCCATGTTAGTGCTCCTGCAGTGCCTTGAGCACAGTCCCTGATGCTGTCCTCCCATGGCACACTGATCAGATAACTGTGTGCTGAACACCCTCTTCCAGCTGAAGGTAAACAATGATTGAGTCTGTGCTATAAGGGGCTTTCCCAGTGGCTCGGGGGTAAAGAATCCACCTGCAATGCAGGATGCACACGAGTCATGGGTTCGATCCCTGGTTCAGGAAGATCCCTCAGAGAAGCAAATGGCAACCCACTCCAGTATTTTTGTCTGGAGAATTCCATGGACAGTGAGCCTGGAGGGCTATAGTCCATAGGGTCACAAAGAGTCAGACACAACTGAAGCAACTTAGCAGGCAGCACACACATAGCATGTTATATATCTCTTTTTATCCTCGTGCCTACAACGCCAAATAAAAATAACAGATACTCAGTAAATATTTGTTACATAAGTGAATTAATATCTATTATTTTAAATAGAGGTTATATTAAAAATTACTTTAAAGTTTGGTTCACATGTCCTTCTAAAAATTAAGGGAGAATTTTTCCCCCCCACATGATTGTTTCATAGCTTGGTTCTATTTCTCTTCTCAGATTTACCTGTTTCACAATATAGGGTTAAGGCTTCAAAATAATGCACAAAAATAAAGTCAGCACCTTGCCATCAAGATTTATAGAATGCCCACTCTAGGTGCAGAGTCCTGTAGTTAGGAGAGAAACACTTGGAAAACAAATGAACTTTTTTTTTTTTAACTTTGCTTGTCTCATTTATAGCTTAGAAGTTGCTTCTGAACCACAGGTGGGTATAGACAGTATGATCTTCAAACATTACTGATATGTCTAAAAGATAGTTTTTATAATTCAGCCTGCTTTCTGAATAAGTGGAGCACACCACGTCATTCAGTACCTTGATGAAAGTATGAGGGCTAGACATACTTCTGTTGAACAAGGAAACATCAGAATGGAGCCCATATTTTGATTTTTTTGTGTGTCTGTGATAATACTGTAAATTGTCTTTTTTCATTTTCTCAATCTCATTAACTTCATTCTCCATTGCTTCATTATTTTCAGAACTGTCTTCTGTGTAGCTGCATTTTTTTCAAACCCACTAATCTGTCAGCTGTTACAGTAGTTTTAATTATATTTTTTCCAATATTTCTTTGCTTGTCATCATTTGTTTGTAATTTACATGCATATATTATTTTTACAATGAAGCACAAGAATGACTGCTTGCTATATGTAATGTATAGTTACCAAACTTTTGACAGGGACTTTGCCTCTTGTATCTCACCATGAAATTGCAATTCTGCTCTTCTCCCCAGATCCATGCAGAGAAGAGACCCATGTTGGTAGGTTTTGAAGACTGGATCTCAATCAGTGATTGCAATAGATAATCTCACTCTGGTTTTGAGCCTTTAGGCTTTAAATTGCCATCCTGAGAAGCAGGATATTCTCACAAGCCATTTAGAAGGTGGCCCTTAGTCACAAACTCTCTTCAGGGTCATAACTATGACAAACCAGTCTCCTGATATCCAGTGACATGGTACATGAGGAACATCCTGATCAAACAGGAGCATGATGGAGATGGAGCAGGGATTTGGAAGAAGTAGAGCTACAAAGAAAGCAAGTGTTCTGGAGAGTAACTCAGTCAGCTGCACTAGGACTGAGATTAAAACTCAGACTCAAGGGATTCATGTTCTTTGCAATTGTTCGCATGAGAATTATTGGGACTCTGAATCAAAGCCTGGATGTTCTCTAGTTCTGTTTCCAGGAAGAGAGGGAAGCAAAATCAAGATAATACCAGGTAGTGTTTATTGAGTGCCAAGCACAATTCTAAACATCTTAAATGTACATGCATAACTTAACTGTACAACAAACCTATGAAGTAGGTACTTAATTATTTCCATTTTAAAAATGAGAAAAACCAAGGACTGAGGATAAAGCAACTTAACCAAAATCATACCTATCATTGATAGGTAATGGAGTTAAGAGTGGAACCTAGGCTTTCTTACTCCCAAACTTTTGCTCTTAGATACTATATTGATCAAAAAAAAACACACCAGGAAAATGCATATTTAGGAGAAATATTGGAAGAGCAGTTCTTTCTGCCCAACTGTTTAATACAACAGTGCCCGTCTTTGATCTTCATTTTTTTATTTGCACTCAGATCCTTATAGTCTTACAGTTTTGAGTAACATCTATATGCTGACAACCCCCCAAATTTAGATCTGCAATCCAGATCACTTGCATAATTGCAAACCTACACGTTCAACTGCCTTCTTGACATCTCCACTTGGATCCAGGTGGTTATCTAAGACTTAACAACCCCAAACTGAACTGACCTTTCCCTGTAGTCATATTTCTCCCTGAGTCTTCTGCATCTCGGTCAGTGGCAATTCCACTCTCCCAGTTGTTTAAGTCAAAACCTAAGTCTTTCTTGACTCTTTCACGCCAATCCAATCTCTTAGCAAATCCTGTTAGTTCCCTTTGCAAAATTTATTTAGAATCAGAATTCTACTCCCACCATTAAACCAGCCTGGTCCTTACCACATTCTGTCTCACCTGAATTACTGTAATAATCTCATAATTGAGTTAACTGCTTCCAATCCCATCCATTTACAGTTTATTCTATACAGAGCAGTCAGATTGATCATTTTAAAATGTAAGTCAGATCGGGTAATTCTGTACTGAAAACCTTGCAATGGCTAGAGTAAAAGCCTGAGTTTTAAAATGGCCTGTAAGACCCCATGGGGCTTCCCAGGTGGTGCTAGTCGTAAAGAACCCACCCGCTAATGTAGGAGACAGAGAGACATGGGTTTGATCACTGAATCAGGAAGATCCCCCAGAGGAAGGCTTCCCTGGCGGCTCAGAGGTTAAAGCATCTGCCTCCAACGTGGGAGACCTGGGTTCGATCCCTGGGTCGGGAAGATCCCCTGGAGAAGGAAATGGCAAGGGCTTGGCAATCTACTCTAGTATTCTTGCCTGGAGAATCCTATAGATAGAGGAGCTTGGGAGGCTACAGTCCATGCGGTTGCAAAGAGTGAGACACAACTAAAGTGACTTAACACACACAGGAGCCTGTGCAATCTGACTCTCCCTTAATAGAGAAAAGGGTATTTTTCTCGAGAGAAAAGGATATTTTCTCTCATCTTCTCTTCCTCTCCCTGCTCTACTTTATTCTCATTTATTCTACTTCATGGCTGACTTACTCTATAACACAAGTTCTAGAACAAAATGGAATCCAGTTCTTCATAGTGTATATTGAATGAAACATAAGCTCTCTTTGGCCAAACACTTTTCCACACAGTCATGGAAGCAAAAGGTCTGGCACTCATCCTTGACCACTCTCTCCATCATTCACTGTGTTCCCTAAGACCATAGACAAGGCTCTCAAGTCCATTTTTCCCTCTCCATCTCCATTACCCTACCTGAGTGCATGGCCTCTACCTTCCACCTGAATCACCGCAATAGTTCCCCGAGAGGATTCACTTTCACTGGTCTCTCCCTTCATCTATTCTCCATCCTATGGACAAAGTTATATTTCTAAAAGGCAAATCAGATATCATTTCTTAACTTAAAGAGTCAAGATTCCCCTTTATTTAAAGGTTTGCTTTTTAACCATTTTTGATCAAAGATCCCTTGCAAGTCTGAAGATACATATGAACTTCCAAGAAAAGTACCAGAGTTTGCATCAAATTTCAGGTGGCTCACGGATGTTCTGTAACTCTCAAAGGAAGTATTCAGCTCCCAGGAACTCAACATTAGCAAACCTTAGGCCATAGGAAAGTGAACCAAGGTTCTTCAGTCTCAGGCCCAAGACCACCAGCAGCCTCATACTCCATGACTCCTTTATTCTTCCAGACCAAGCTCAAGGAAAATACTTCCTAATTAGCTCAGGAGGTTTACCTTTCCTCTTCTCTGCCTCCAAAGCACATATATCAATAATCACATTAGATTTTTTTTAATTGAAGTGTAGTTGATTTACAATGTTGTCTTAGTTTCTGGTGTACTGTAAAGTGATTCAGTTATATTTATAATTGGTTTTATAAATGGTATTCAGTTACATTTATGCTGCTGCTGCTGCTGCTGCTAAGTCGCTCCAGTCATGTCCGACTCTGTGCGACCCCACAGACAGCAGCCCACCAGGCTCCGCTGCCCCTGGGATTCTCCAGGCAAGAATACTGGAGTGGGTTGCCATTTCCTTCTCCAATGCATGAAAGAGAAAAGTGAAAGTGAAGTCGCTCAGTCGTGTTCGACTCTTAGCCACCCCATGGACTGCAGCCTATGAGGCTCCTCTGTCCATGGATTTTCCAGGCAAGAGTACTGGAGTGGGGTGCCATTGCCTTCTCCACAGTTTCATTTATAAATGATTAATTATAGGATATCAAATATACTCCCTGTGCTGTACAGCGGGATCTTGTTGTTTATCTGTTTTATATATAGTAGTGTGTATCTGCTAATCCTAAACTCCTAATTCATCCCCCTCCACTCCCTTTCCCCTTTTGTAGCCCATAGGCTTGTTTTTTATGTCTGTATCACATTAGGTTTTAAGTATTTCTAAATATTTTCTCCCTCTAGAGCTTTGAATTCTTTGAAGAGAGGAATAACATCTAATGTTTGGTTTATGTTCAAGTCCTACCACAAACCTTAGGGCACAGTTGATATTTAGTAAATATTTATTGGGAGACTACATCAAAGGTTAGAAAAAGGAGGGATATTGATTTCTTTGCCCATCCTGGCTTCTTCTGTCCTCTCTGATTATCAACCAGAAAAGAGATAACTCAAGTGCATCAGATTAGAATCGGTGTAATTGTATTTAACAAAACCAGTGGTTACCAGTGGGAGAGGGAAGATGGCTAAGTATCAAGACAGAGTTATAGGATTAAGAGTACAAACTACTATGTATAAAAGAGATGAACAAGGATGCATTGTACTACAGAGAGTAGTTATAGACATTATTTTGTAATAATTTTTAGTGGAGTACCATCTATAAATTACTGAATCCCTATGCTGTATACCTAAAACTAATAAACTATTGTAAATCAACTATTCAGTTCAGTTCAGTTCAGTCACTTAGTCATGTCCGACTCTTTGCGACCCCATGAATCGCAGCACGCCAGGCCTCCCTGTTCATCACCATCTCTCGGAGTTCACTCAGACTCACATCCATTGAGTCCGTGATGCCATCCAGCCATCTCATCCTCGGTCATCCCCTTCTCCTCCTGCCCCCAATCCCTCCCAGCATCAGAGTCTTTTCCAATGAGTCAACTCTTCACATGAGGTGGCCAAAGTACTGGAGTTTCAGCTTTAGCATCATTCCTTCCAAAGAAATCCCAGGGCTGATCTCCTTCAGAATGGACTGGTTGGATCTCCTTGCAGTCCAAGGGACTCTCAAGAGTCTTCTCCACTGCATACAGATTTCTCAAGAGGCAGGTTAGGTGGTCTGGTATTCCCATCTCTTTCAGAATTTTCCACAGTTTATTGTGATCCACACAGTCAAAGGCTTTGGCATAGTCAATAAAGCAGAAATAGATGTTTTTCTGGAATTCTCTTGCTTTTCCTATGATCCAGCAGATGTTGGCAATTTGATCTCTGGTTCCTCTGCCTTTTCTAAAACTATTAACTCAAGTTAAAAAATAAATAGGGTGGAAGGTTGGTGGGAGGTTCAAGAGGGAGGGGACATATGTATGTACACCTATGGCTGATTCATGTTGATGTATGACAGAAACCAGCACAATGTTGTAAAGCAATTATCCTCCAATTAAAAATGAATTTTACAAATACCAAAAGGAAAAATAAATAAATAAAAATTTCCCAGGGTAATGCTCTGTGCACTAAAAATTGGGAGCCATTGACCTAAAACACACTTCCATTCTCTTTTATTTGTATGTTGGATCCGGGTTTCTTCCTTCTTTTTGTGACTCCCCTTTGTTAAGACTATATTTTACATTTGTCATGACTGGTGATTATCATTTTCTATGTGTTTGTTTTTGTAAGCAGGAAAAGATAAAGAGGAAGAAGTAAGATCCTAAAAAGTGGGCTAACAACACTTAACTCACAGGAATACTGTAAGAATTTAATGGATAATATATATATATATATATAAAGTATTTATTTAGCATAGTTCACAGCCCAAATGAAGTGCTCAATGAATGGCAGTTACTAGTAATAGTAGTGATAAACAACTCTGAATTTTGTCACTTTCCCAATAAGATATAAATATATATTTCACAGGATATGTATGTTTGCATGTAGATATGTATATAAAAGAGGAATAGTGTCTAATTAATGTAACAATATTATATATATTATATAGCTATTACATATATACACATATATTCATATAAGATATTTCTGATTAGTAGGTCATTTGCCTTGCCTTATTTATGTACTCAATTTGTCCTGTCATCTGACTTCTGTCTGTCTGTCTAACACTTTGACTATCAGCCTTAGCTCTGATGTAGAGGCAGTTGAAGATCCAGTCTTATTCAGCACTTAGAAAATTGCTTCATTCTATTAGGAAATTTTTAAACTACTCAGATGAATCACTATCAAAACTAATTTTGAAAACCGTGTTTGATCAGTGGTACAGTTTTGGTTGATAGCTCTGCTAGTCCCAAAGGAATCTTAACAAAATGTTATCAAAGAGGAACACTTGGAAGACAGAGAAGATTACAGGAGGAGGCAAAGTTGGGGAGCAACCATACTTAATAAGAATTCTTCATACAGTTTCTCATTTATTAGACAAGCTTATGAACTGTGAATCATGTCAATGGTGTCCCTTTCTCAATGAGGACCAAACTGAGATTCTGGAAAGATCTCTTCAATAACACAAAGAAAATGATTCAAGAGGATTCACAAAGATTTTTCTATAGGGAAAAAAAAAGTGAGGCAGTATAAATTTGATTTAAGCCAGACATCTCTCTCCTGAACTAAAATTTGTCATGATCACAGCCACCCTGCTCTCATTTAGAATTTGTTCGTCGTTAGAAATCTCTGTTGAGAATGAAACTGTAACATGAGTTCCCATTTTTTAGTTTGAAGGTTTCAGCAGGGATTCCATCGGCTCCTGAACTCTTGCTGTATCTACCTGACGACTTTCCAGGGGATTGAATAGAACAGCACAAAGAACTCTGGTATTCAGAGAACTGCAAGTAAGACTCTGAAATGCAACTTTCAATATGCATTTGCCATATTTGCAATAGTCTCTCTTTAGTTCTTAATATGCACGAATATAAAAGCCTTTATTATAATAGGGGTGGGGTGGGGAGAAGAGTAGGAAATCCCATGAGAGTTTGAAGAGACAGGGGTATTTAGCTATGAAACAAGGTTTTCAGAGGGTGCTCTCAAACAACAGAAAGCAGTCGGAGATGGGGTCTAAAAGCCAGGACATGCTGCCCATTATGGGGCTGAGAATACAGAAGAGAACAGCTGACACGAGATCCGCAAAGAATTATGTATATTCTCTGAAGGCTTCACCAGAACTTCTTGTCAGCTTTTTCCTTTCTGATGAGCCTTCTCATATTTTCATCTCCCTCCCTTTCCACTCAGATTCCATAATATATCACTTCAGTAACTCTCCTCCTCAACCTTTTGAGGTTGAGGAAAAGGTTGGTATCCTCAACCTTTTCATCTCATTGGCTTTTTTATAACCAATTATCTGGCTAAATCCTGGAAAATTCTACTTGTCCTTCCCTGTGTATCTACCCAGGATCCCAACCACTGCTGGAGAGAACCATGGCTGAGCAGTCTGTAAATTCATGGGATGGGAATTCAAAGATGCCAGGCAATCACTGTTTCTCCTACTCACTGCTCTGCCCCATTCAGCAGAGCAGCCTTGTCAAATCTCCCAAGTCTTTAAATCCATGTCCTCTCAAGCTCCCGTAATACTCTTAGCAAATAATCGCCTATTTTATTGGAAATAACAGATACTATTGGATAGAAACACCTCTGCTTACTGCTTCCGACTCCCAAAACTAAGCCCCACTTAATCCACCCCTTCTCTCTTCCCTCCTCACGCTTGGAAAAGAGAGAAGTTCTGGGTCACGTGACTTCAGTTCTATCAGTTTTCTCTTCCCTGCTCTCTCTCTTCAGTTCTCTCCCTCGTTCTTTCTGCTTAGCAAATATCTCTCTATCTGAATTTTAACTTCCCTTCCTTTCCACTCCTTCCAACCCAGCATCTGGAAAGACTTGTTTGCGTTTACTCTTTCTCCTCCTGCCTTTTCTCCCACCAGTCCACCAAACATCTTCTGGCTCTTCCGAGTCACAATCCCAATGACTTTTTAAATCCTTATCTAACTTACCCCAGTCACTCTCCCCCAGCTGTGAAATTCTTCATATTTTGCTTCTAAATCTCCCCACTCTGCTCTTCTTACTCCCATCCACAGTTCATCCTTAAAATATCAGATTTTTGTTCAATTTAAAGATGTTAGACATTTACATTCATGTCTCAATTGTTGCTCATGACCCCTGGTGTCATTGAATTTTTCTAAATTTTTTGTAAAAGATATTTTACACTGTGAAGTTTTAAAGTTACCACAACCTCATAGGCTTGGTCACAGGCACTGCAAACATTAAAAATTTTTCATTTGCCTTTCAATTTTCAAGAAAATTTTAATATGTTGATCTTTTCCTTTATATGAATAGTTTCTATTTTCAGTGTCATGCTTAGACAGATCTTGCTTACGTGCAAAAGTTGCTCAATCCTGTCTGACTCTTTGCGACCCAGTGGACATGGAATTCTTCAGGCCACAGTACTGGAGTGGGTAGCCTTTCCCTTCTCCAGGGGATCTTCCCAACCCAGGGATCGAATCCAGGTCTCCCACATTGCAGATGAATTTTTTACCAGCTGAGCCACAAGGGAAGCCCAAGAATACTGGAGAGGGTAGCCTATCCCTTCTCCAGGGGATCTTCCTGACCTAGGAATTGAACCAGTATCTCCTTCATTGTAGACAGATTCTTTACCAACTGAGCTATCAGGGAAGCTTATCTTGCTTATAAGTAAGTAAGTAAGTAAAGTCGCTCAGTTGTGTCCGACTCTTTGTGACCCCATGGACTGTAGCCTACCAGGCTCCTCCGTCCATGGGATTCTCCAGGCAAGAGTACTGGCGTGGGTTGCCATTTCCTTCTCCAGGGGATCTTCCCAACCCAGGGATCGAACCTGGGTCTCCCGCATTCCAGGCAAAGGCTTTAACCTCTGAGCCACCAGGGAAGCCCCATACTAATACTAAATAAGAAAAAAATTTGAATATCAATATTTAATATTGATCTTGCTTATATGAAATATTGCTTATATTAATATTAAATATTGATATTAATTTTTTTCTTAAGAGCAGTTTAAGGCAAAATACAGAGGAAGGTACAGAGATTTCCCATAATCCCCCTGCACTACACATACATTACCTCCCTGATAATCAGTACCCCACCTGAGCGAAACATCTGTTACAGTTGATGAACCTGGTGATTACCGATACATCATTATCAACAAAAGTCCATTGCTTGGCTTAGAGTTTGCGCTTGGTATTGCGCATCCTATGGATTTGAAAAAATGTTTAATAACATGTATCCATCACTGTGGTATCACAGAATATTTTTACTAACTACCCTGAAAAATCCTCTGTGCTTCATCTAGTCATCTCTTCCTCACCCTGAAGCCCCGACAACCACTAATACTTTCACTGTCTCCATAGTTGTATCTTTTCCAGAGTGTTATACAGTTGGAATCATATAGCCTTATCAGATTGGCTTTTTTTATTTAGTAATATACATGTAAGTTTCCTCAATGTCTTTTCATGGCTTGACAGTTCATCTCTTTTTATCACTGGATATTCTATCATCTGGATGTATCACAGTTTATCTATTCACCTATTGAAGGACATCCTGGTTGCTTCCAAGTTTTGGAAAATATGAATAAAGCTGCTATACACATTATGCACAGGTTTTTGTGTGAACATAAGTTTTCAGTTCTTGTCGGTGAAGTGCCAAGGAACACATTTACTGAATGACATGGTAAGAAAGTCCTAGCTGCCTGCAAAGTGACCACCATCTTGAATTTCCACCTGCAGTAAATGAGATTTCCTGTTGCTCCACATCCTTGTCAATATTTGGTATTATGTATTGTCAGTGTTCTGGATTTTGGCCATTCTAATAGGTGTGTAGTGGTTCTATTTTTCTTCTGATAGTTTTAGGGCTTAACTTTTTGATGTTCAAATCTTTAGCTGAAGCTTATTTGGGTAGAAATTTATTATGATGTGGAGAAGAGAGTTACTGCTAATTTGATCCAAATGTTAAGCCACTTGCCTCCCAAATAACTTATTGAATAATCCTTTTCCAAAGATATTTTAAATTTCACCTTTTTTTCTCTGTTAGCATCTCATAATACTTGGACCTATCTCTAGATTCTCTATTATGTTCTGTTCCTTCCTATTTCTGGACCTATTCCTTAATACTTTTAATCATGTAGATTTACAATGCATTTCATTGTTTGGAAAATAGACTTCTAAAACTTTTTTATTGACTGATTTTATGCTTTCATTTTCTCAGGTAAACTACAGAAGCATTTGGTCACATTATAAAGAATAATTTATCATTTATATTTTTATCACAATTTGTGAAATTTGTACATTAACTTGGGGAAATATGGACAGCTGTGTACTTTCAAACTTTTTCTTTCAGATGTTATGTCTTTCTTTTTTGATTCCCAGAAGAGGACTAACCTGTCCTACCCATAGATCTCATAGTTTTTGCTAAGTTCACTCCTAAATAATTTACATATTTTGGTTTTGGTTACTATTGTGAATGGAATTTTTATGTTCCATTATATTTATATATAGAGAGGCTGTACATAATTATCTTGATTCCAGATACTCTACAAAACCCACTTAGTAGTTTTAATAATTTCTAGTTTATTGTGTAACACTTTTAAAGTGTTTTCATCTATAATCTGCAAAAGAGATAATATCATTTTCCAATAAATATAAATTTTAGAGATGTGTATAAGAGACAGCCCTGATGCTGTCCTCCCATGGCACACTGATCAGATAACTGTGTGCTGAACACCCTCTTCCAGCTGAAGGTAAACAATGATTGAGTCTGTGCTATAAGGGGCTTTCCCAGTGGCTCGGGGGTAAAGAATCCACCTGCAATGCAGGATGCACAGGAGTCATGGGTTCGATCCCTGGTTCAGGAAGATCCCTCAATTTCATGAATATATTAAAAAGAATGGAGATTTTTCTTGTATTTAATTTGAAAGTCTCTGATTTTATTATTAGGCATGATGTTTTCTGCTTACTAAACAGATTTTATATCTATGTATTTATTTGTATGCACCTAGAATATCTCTTCATGGCTCAGCTGGTAAAGAATCCACTCACAGTGTGGGAGGCTTAGGTTCGATCCCTGGGTTGGGAAGATCCCCTGGAGAAGGGAGAAGCTACCCACTCCAGTATTCTGGCCTGGAGAATTCCATGGACTATACAGTCCATGGGGTCGCAAAGAGTCAGACACGACTGAGCAACTTTCACCTCTTCACCTCAGAGTATCTTAGGAAAAATAGCCAGAAACCAGTAACAGTGATGGTATCTGGGAAGGAGTTTGACTGATGGGTCAGTTAAGTAGGGATACAGTTCATGAATATACTTATGTGTCTTGAATTTTGTACCATTTACATGTGTAATTCATTCAAAACAGAAATAATAGAATTAAAAAATCAAAGAAATATTTATTTTCTTATTAAAGAAATTATTTATTTGGTTTTAGTTTTTAAGGTTTTAAAAAAATGCTTTGCAGTGGTGGTGAATTAAACATGTGTTTCTTTCTATATTTATTGCCCTGATCACATGATTTTTATTTGATCTTTGGTTTATTACATCTAACATGTCTCATTTTAAACCATATTCATTGGTTATTATATTTTAGTTTTTTTCTGATGAAATAACTAATGTTTTATTTAGCACCTCTGTATCTATGGTCATAAAATTGTTTTGCAGTGGGGGTAGTTGTGAAGTTTTAGCCAGGTTTTGATGTCAGTATTCTGAAATAAATTGACAAGTCCTCTAGACCTTCTTAGGCTCAAAAACTTATTTAGCATGGAATTTCTCTTGTGCTTGAAAAATTGAAGGAACTCATTTATAAAACCACCTGGCTTTAACTTTCTTTTGGAAGATATGTTTTGATAAAATCTTTGATTTTTAAAAATTGCTCTAATTTTATTAAAGTTTTCAACAAAGCAAATATACCTTAATATTTCTTATAAATTATTGACTTGAAAGACACCTTCTCAGCACAGTGTGGGTGTGATTTTATATCAAGTCTAGACCATATTGTGGTTATAAATGGTAAAAAAAAAAAAAAAAAAACATTGAAAAGTGAAGTTATTAATATAGAAAGTTTACTTTCTGATTTTAAAATTACAAAATTTCTTTCATAAATCACTGAATCTTGCTCTCTCAAAATAGAAATACATATCTATATTTGGTAAAAAAGAATCTGAGCTTTTCAACTAACACACATGGTTACACGAGATAAACTAACTCTTAAAAATATTTGATTTTCTGCTCAGAGTCCATAGAAACTAAAATGGAGTAGGAACTAAAATGACAAATTTATCTCACTCTAGAGAACAAATCTCTGTAACTCAACCATATCTCTGCCACTCATGAATCATCAAGTCTGGCCTTTACTTATGGGATAAATATATCTGTTATGTATACCTTCTTGTCCTTTTTTGCATAACTATATATTTCTTTCTTTGCATACA
Organism: Cephalophus harveyi; assembly: GCA_006410635.1. Taxonomy (NCBI): domain Eukaryota; kingdom Metazoa; phylum Chordata; class Mammalia; order Artiodactyla; family Bovidae; genus Cephalophus; species Cephalophus harveyi. Next base: position 56,849 of record SJYT01068815.1, read on the forward strand.
CTTTTATTTATTTGCATTCTACTTCTGATACAGTGGAGACCTAACTTGGAGGAAATCAATTAAATCTACCAGTACTCTTTTGGCTGTGTAAAACTGCTGATCAAAACAGCACATTTGCCAGAGTCCTTACCATATTTTCTTCAAAGTAGAGGCACGAGCAGGAAAAGGGAGTGAGGTGAACGTTTGATCAAGATGACAAGCACTGGTGGATCCCTGCTGCGAGCTGGAACACAAGCCTGATGACATGTATTTGGTGTCATTCTGATGTAGATTCTGACAGAGGCCAATTTATGGTCCAATTTATGTCTTGACTCTCATACGAAGGCCAAGCAAGCTATAAAATGTAATAAGAATTTCTTCAATCAATGTCCAGAGGAAAAACAAATCACTCAGTTACTGACACAATATTGCATCAACACCCCGGTAAAGTTCTCACAAGTGTGTGACATGCCCCCAAGCTACAAAGAGCATGGAGACGAAAACCCACCATAGCAACACCACGTCTTTATGGAAAAAGTCCTAAACTTTATAGCTGCTAATAAGTCATTACCTTTCTTTTCCCTTTATTCTAATAATACTTTTATTTGGGGGAGAAGGGAAGAGAAGTATTAAATCAATAAATGATTCTCCTCCCTTCCAAGACTTCAGTTTCATTCTAATTTCTGACCTGTGTGTTGTGAACTCCTTTCCTCTTCTCCCTACCCCCTTTCCTTTCTATCAGTCCCCTTTTTGCAGAGAAAGTTATTTATTTGTCCCTCGGCAGATCATTCCAACTTAGGCTCCTAGTGAGGTAACGTAGATTAGTCCCTGATCACAGTTTCTCTCCAGCCAGTCGTGGGCTCATGTATTTTCATTCTGTCTCTTGTTTAAATGTTTTCTAACCAGACACACATTGTTAAGCACTGTTACAAGTTGGTGCATGGAGGATTTCAGAGAAGAGAGATGGGAGAATTTCCTGGCTGTCCATGAAGTCTAATCTAATTGCTTCTGATTTGTTTCTTCCAAATCCAGCTTTAAGACTGTCACTGTGCAAAACGCAGACACACACACACACACACAAATAGGAGTGCCATTGTGCTCTATTTCAAATGTGGCTTCATATACATGCGCAGTGAGTACTGGAGTCAGAATCATTTTGTTTATTGGTATGGTGGGGGCAAAATGGCTAACCTAAGGCATTTCATATTTGAAAGCGTTTGCCTTTGGAACATTAGGTAAGTTACAGGGCAGGGCAGAAAAACAGAACACATTTTTTAGAATTACTTTTCCCTCTTTTTATAAAAGAATAGGGGAACTGTTAAAGAGGACCTGAAATGCTGAGAAACATTGTGGGGTGTCCTGGATGAGAACTGGGGGCAGCGCTTGTTCACAGGGCTTCCCTGGTAGCTCATATGGTAAAGAATCTGCCTGCAATGCAGGAGACCTGGGTTTGATCCCTAGGTCAGGAAGATCCCCTGGAGGAGGGAATGGCAACCCACTCCCCTGGGGAGCTGCAGTCCATGGAATGGCAAAGAGTCAGACAAGACTTAGCGACCAACACTTCCACACACTGGTTCCCATGGCAGCACTGGAGCTTCATGGCTCTGAATGGGTTGGGAAGGTATTCCTGACTTAGCAGTGCTTCTACAAAGGTCAACACTAACACACAAGAAAGAGTCAGGCAGTGATCATCATTCGTATTTGGTAATATATCCAATATATTCCTGAAAAGGAATAAGGCTCCATCCAGTCAGGGCATATTTTGTCCATGCATAGTAAGAACTGGTGGCCTTCTGCACTGATTGGCTTTTCCTCTGGGATATTCCCCAACTTCACAAGTTAAAAATTAAGCACCCCTTCTTATGTTCTGAAAGCAAGGCAGCTGTGATTCTCTATTGTCTGGGAAAATCTAGGTCTTGTGAGGCCCAAACCAATACAACTGGGTGGACTTTTAAAAAAATACAAAGCAATTTTCAAAGGTGACTCTTTATTTTAGATAGATTAAAAAAATCCCCACAACTTCTTAGAACCTTGGAGATTTGAATTCCCTTCTGAAACTGCGTTTTACTAGTTACGGTTACATAGATGTGATTCTTGGGTGCAACCTGGCTCCTCCCCCACACTTAGAACCTCTACCTGCACCAGCAACTACCGGGACTCAGGGGGCTGGTGCAGGTGAATAGCTCTGGAAACAAGTTCCTGTCTTTCATATCACTGTTCCTCAACACCATGTGTCTCTCCTTCCAGCAGATCCAGGTAAAAATACAGATACAGTAATTGTACATAGAGTTACGTACTGAGCTGTTTTGTTGTTTATTTCTGTTGAGTAATTTTTCCAATTGTAAAAGTAATCTGATTTCATGACCAAAGTTGACCAAAGTTTTGAAAATCCCAGAGAATAAACTAAAGAAGAGAATTAGAATATCTGTCATGTCACTGCCATTAAATATCATTATATTCCTTCTGATCTTTTTATTGCAGATATATTTGTATGTGTGTTACATCATTTCATTTAAAATACCCTACTTTTCACTTTTATCATTTTCTAATTTCCTTTGTCATTAAGAACATTTTGAAAGCATGACTTTTAACGGTGAATAATCTCACATTATATAGATCCACCATATTTTTGTAGCCATGTCCCTAACATGATGCAGGATTCTGTGTCCCATGTTGGGTCTTACCATCTGAGCCACCAGGAAAGCCTGTAAATAGCCACAAGACCCTAAAGAAAACTTCTAATGTTTCCAGTCTTCCCATTTCATTTCTTGACCTCTGTGGTGGAGCTAATACAGAAAGTTGGGAGTTAGATTTCAGGGTGGTAGAGAGAATGAAGGAGTAGAGGCTGGCTAAAACTTGCTATATTAAATGCTGATTGCCATGAAATTCCCAACACCAAAACATGTATTAAACCTATTAAATAAAAATTAAGTAACAGTATTTTTCTTTATACTTACAACCCTACCAAAATGTTAAGCACAGATTTAGATATACAGATAAATAAATGGATAAAAAAGACAGTATATTCCATTAAAATATCACCCTGAGAAATGGTTTACCCACTTAATTGGAATGATGGCCAAGGGAGAAATTTAAAGCAAAGCCTTCAATGACTAAACAGATGAACAAACGGCTCACTTAATTCATTTCCGTGTCATACCCAAAAGTCTATTCAAAAGAATGTTCCCCTGCATTGCCCCAGGGGTTGTTTTTTCCTGCCCTACTCTGAATGTATTCAGACATTTAAAATTCATGTTTGGTATAAAAACCATCTATACATGTCATGTTAAATGTCTTGGGTTCTACTTTGGAGTCACAGAATTCTGACCAACACCACAAGAATAACATGATTGGATTTTAAAGAAGTCTGCCTTGGGTTTACAGGATGGCTTCCCAAGCAGGAAGACTTCTAAAAACATTTCAATATAAAGCATTCATTTGTGACTCAGGTATACTTAAGATGGAAGAGACTCAGACTTGGATTGCAAAAACATTTGGGGAGCATGTGCGTTGTGCCAGAAACTGGCCAGTATGCTTTCACATTGCTCATCTCATTTAATCCTCAAAAGAATCCTCTGAAGAAGGATTCTTAAATTCATTTAATGAGTAAATACAGTGAGACTCAGAGATGTTTAGTGAGAAGCTCAGAAATCTCATCTGTTTATTTATCTATTCATTCAGGACAATTTTTTTGAGCACATATTCTGTGCCAGGCCCAGAACAACAGCCTTAGGATACATAATACCTATGCTCAAACTGGTTACAATCTTGTGTACTTTACTGCTAGACCAGTAAACAGTGTGAAAACGCAGCAACAGGAGTACAGTGGTGTCGTGGAATCACATAGGAGTGATATACAGCTTAGGTTGCAGATGGTGGGCTCAGTGGGAGCTTTACAGAGGAAGATATAACTAAACTAAGGAAAAGATGTCCCAATAAAGACTGGCAGGACATAGGGCAGAATGGTTAAGAGTGTTCTAAGCAGTTGTTCAGTTGTCCATTCGTGTCTGACTCTTTGCGACCCCATGGACTGCAGCATGCCAGGCTTACCTGTCCTTCACCATCTCCCGGAGCTTGCTCAACCACATGTCCATTGAGTCGGTGATGCCATCCAACCATCTTCTTCTCTGTTGTCCACTTCTCCTCATGCCTTCTATCTTTCCCAGTATCAGGGTCTTTTCTAATGAGTCAGCTCTTTGCATCAGGTGGCCAAAGTATTGGAGGCTCAGCTTCAACATCAGTCCTTTCAAATAATTTTCAGAGTTGATTTCCTTCAGGATAGACTAACTTGATCTCCTTGCACTCCAAGGGACTCTCAAGAATCTTCTCCAACACTACAGTTCAAAAGCATCAATTCTTCAGTGCTCAGCTTTCTTTTTGGTCCAACTTGCACATCAGTACATGACTACTGGAAAAACCATAGCTTTGACTATACAGACCTTTGCTGGCAAAGTAATGTCTCTACTTTTTAATATGCTGTCTAGGTTGGTCATAGCTTTTCTTCCAAGGAGCAAACATCTTTTAATTTCATGGCTGCAGTCACCATCTGCAGTGATTTTGGAGCCCAAGAAAATAAAGTTTGTCATTGTTTCCATTGTTTCCCTATCTATTTATCATGAAGTGATGGGATCAGATGCCTTGATCTTTGTTTTTTGAATGCTGAGTTTTAAGCCAGCTTTTGCACTGCCCTCTTTCACTTTCAAGAGGCTCTTTAGTTCCTCTTCACTTTCTGCCATAAGGGTTATGTCATCTGCATATCTGAGGTTATTGATATTTCTCCCAGTAATCTTGGTTCCAGCTTGTGCTTTATCCAGCCTGGCATTTCTCATGATGTACTCTGCATATAAGATAAATAAGCAGGGTGACATTATACAGCATTGATGTATGCCGTTCCCACCTTTGAACTAGTCTGTTGTTCCATGTCTGGTGCTAATTGTTGTTTCATGGCTTGCATACAGGTTTTTCAGGAGGCAAGTAAGGTGTTCTAGTATTCCCATCTCTTTAAGAATTCTCCACAGTTTGTTGTGATCCACACAGTCAAAGCTTTGGCATAGTCAATGAAGCAGAAGTATGTTCTCCTGGAATTCTTTTGGTTTTTCTATGATCCAATGGATGTTGGAAATTTGATATCTGGTTGCTCTGCCTTTTTCTAAGCAGAGGATAGAGCAGACATAGAAGGCTGATGGTGAAGAAGAGCATCATGTATATTAAGATAGGAATGGGTTTCAAATGATGGGTGAGTGGAGTGCAAAGTTAGAGCTCTCTGACCAATACACCCAAAGAAGTAAACATTAAGGTTTTATGAGTCAAAACATTTAAAGTTAATATTAAATCCAAAGGAAAGCCTTGAAGTGTGTTAAGCAAGGACAGACATAGCCAGTTGTGTGGTTGATAAAAAGAATTCTGATTGTTGTTGGAAAATGTATTATGGGCTCTAAAAGTGTGAACGTAGAGAAGAATTAGGAGACTATTAGGTAATCTAGGTAAGAAAGATGATGGCCTGACCAAGAGACAGTGGTAAAGGGAAGAATAGATTTGAGAATCGTTTATGAGAAGGAATTAATACAAAATAAACTTTTACTGAAGGATAAAAGGGAAAGGGAGAAAAACTATGACTTGTCTGGAGAAATGACAATACCATTCACTGGGATAGTTAATATGACAGAGGAAGGGAGGTCTGACTGCCAAAGACCAAGGGCTGGTTTTGAGCAATTAGTTTGTGGTGCCAGTAGGTGTTAGGTTGGAGATGTCCAGTAGACAGTTGGACTGATGAGCCTGAAGTCTGGATCCATGGGTGTAAATAAAAGTCAACTGAACATAGGTGTTAATAGAACCCACACAGGGAGGTTAATGAGAAATAATTAATGAAAGGAGAAGAGTCCATAAAGAAGACCTAGAAAGATTGACTGGAGGTGTATAAGAAGAATGTAAAGAAGGTGTGATTTCAAGAACCAGAAGGGTGCCGGCGACCAGCCCCGGTGGATCCAGGGTAATTCAAAGTGGGGACGGCATGGCGAGGAAAAACTTATTTATTTAGAAATATAAAAAAAGATTAGGAAGAAATAGTGTAGTAGGAAAATTTAGTGGGGAAAAGAGGCTGAATAACTTGGTTTACACCAAAAAAAGATGTCCTTTTCATTATAGGGGACTGGAATGCAAAAGTAGGAAGTCAAGAAACACCTGGAGTAACAGGCAAATTTGGCCTTGGAATGTGGAATTAAGCAGGGCAAAGACTAATAGAGTTTTGCCAAGAAAATGCACTGGTCATAGCAAACACCCTCTTCCAACAACAAAAGAGAAGACTCTACACATGGACATCACCAGATGATCAACACCGAAATCAGATTGATTATATTCTATGCAGCCAAAGATGGAGAAGCTCTATA
>SJYT01068817.1:5789-16329 GCA_006410635.1 Cephalophus harveyi
GCCTCTTGATGAAAGTGAAAGAGGAGAGTGAAAAAGTTGGCTTAAAGCTCAACATTCAGAAAACGAAGATCATGGCATCTGGTCCCATCACTTCATGGGAAATAGATGGGGAAACAGTGGAAACAGTGCCAGACTTTATTTTTTTGGGCTCCAAAATCACTGCTGATGGTGACTGCAGCCATGAAATTAGAAGACGCTTACTCCTTGGAAGAAAAGTTATGTCCAACCTAGATAGCATTTTCAAAAGCAGAGACATTACTTTGCCGACTAAGGTCCGTCTAGTCAAGGCTATGGTTTTTCCTGTGGTCATGTATGGATGTGAGAGTTGGACTGTGAAGAAGGCTGATCGCCGAAGAATTGATGCTTTTGAAGTGTGGTGTTGGAGAAGACTCTTGAGAGTCCCTTGGACTGCAAGGAGATCCAACCAGTCCATTCTGAAGGAGATCAACCCTGGGATTTCTTTGGAAGGAATGATGCTCAAGCTGAAACTCCAGTACTTTGGCCACCTCATGCGAAGAGTTGACTCATTGGAAAAGACTCTGATGCTGGGAGGGATTGGGGGCAGGAGAAGAAGGGGACGACCGAGGATGAGATGGCTGGATGGCATCACTGACTCAATGGATGTGAGTCTGAGTGAACTCCGAGAGATGGTGATGAACAGGGACGCCTGGCGTGCTGCGATTCATGGGGTCGCAAAGAGTCGGACACGACTGAGCGACTGAACTGAACTGAACTGAACTGTCCCATAATGGTTGCATCACTTCACTGTCTACCAACAGTGCATAAGGGCTCCAATTGATCTGCACCCTTTACAACACTGGTTACATTTTTCCCTGTTTTTCTTTTTTTGCTTCTAATACTAGCCATTCTCATGGATGTAGGTGGTATGTCCTTGCGATTTTCATTTCCATTTCCTCAGAGATTAGTGACGATGAGCATCTTCTCACGTTTGTTGCCCATCTGTAGATCATCTTTGGTGAAATAACTGTTCAAATCCTCTGCTCACTTTTAACAAGATTATTTGTCTTAAGTTGTAGGAATTCTTCACATACTCTGGATGTTGCCCCATATCAGACATAAGAGTTGCAGCCATTCTCTCCCGTCCCACAGGTTGCCTTTCACGCTGTTATTTAAGTCTTTAATGTGCAGAGATTTAGGACTGATGTGGTACCTTGTGTCTATTTGCACTTTTGTTTCCTGTGCTTTTCAATTATATCCAAGAAATCATTGCCAAATCCAAGCTCATAACTACAATGCTATGCCAAGTATATTTTGGAGTTCAGTGACTAGTTAACAAGGAACTCAAATTATAATCATCCAGTAGATATGTGCCACTGAGAATCTACTCTGTGCAGCTGGCATACAAAACATTGTATAAGATGAACAAAGCGAAATGAATTGCCTCTAACGTTGGGCTGTGTTCATCACCACAATCTGAAATGCAGGTTGACGAAGAAACAATCTACGATTTTCTGTTTTTTTTTTTTTTTTTTTGTTGTTTATTTTACATTTCTCCTGCAGGCTATTGTCAAGTTTTTGTTTCATCTCAAGTCAGACCTTTTATTTATTCCTAATTCAGGACAGATGCTGTTTTACTATGAGCCCTTAAGTGATTTCTCACTATGTATAACTACAGAATTAAGATAAATCTACACTTGTGCATGGAATGAGTATATATGTATGCATATCCCAAATATGGATCAAGTAGAAGACCCCAAAATATTCCTCTAACATTCCATGGAATGACAAAAAAAATCACAGCAGACAGACAGAGGATAGCGCATGTGAGAGGGAACAGCCACAGCATGAGATGACAGCAAGGGCTGTCACTGTGAAGCAGAAGATTTGGGGAGCCCTCAAGTAAGCATTTGTTATCAGATGAACACAATAATCTATGGCAGACCTGGAACTGCTTTTGGAGCCCAAAGACAATGTGAATAGGAATCCAGCAGGAAGCCTGGAGGACGCTCCACTTGAGTAATGGGGGGCAGCGGTCTGATAACTTAGCTGTCAGCCCCTTCCCTGTCCCCCACGCAGGGAGAGAGGGGGGTGGAGAGCTGTCCTCAGAGGGGCAGGCACGTACCCCAGCCCCTACAGGGAACAGACCACCCTCGTGTCCAGAGGACCACCTCCTGGGGGTGACCGTGGGAGTGGGCGACTCTCCCACAGGGAGACACGATAGGCCCCGGTTCCAGGCTGTGTGTTGGCTCCACAGAGCAGGGGCCTGGTGCTCTGAATGGGACTCCCAGCTGCTCCAGGGAGTGCGGGACAGAGGGCCAGGGAGCTGTGCTTCTGCCAAGAAAGTGCCCCCCCTCCACCCCCTGCTCTCTGCAGCAGCACCAGGACCTCCATCCTTATTCTGAGGTGTCTGTGCTGACAAGGCCCCATTTCTTAGGGTCACAAGTAGTCAGGACTGTGTCACCTGTCAGGTTGGATGGTGAACTTTGGGTGTCAGGCATCATGTTGACTCCCTGGGGCTCCCAGCTGCTGTCTGAGGGGAGAAACCCAGGACAGGGAGCACTAGGAGTGTCTGAAGAAGGACCATAGGTGCTCCCTGCTGCTCTGTTGGGTGGTGGCATCAGTGAACAGAATGGGGAGGGGAAGAACAGCCCCGCTCAGGATTGAGGGGAAGCATGGTCTTCCAAACCCCCCTAATTGGCTGTGGGGATGCCCAGGCTATCACCAAGGAAGGGGCCGGGCTGAGTGTCCTAAAGCCCCCTGCTAGTTGTCCCAGGGTAGACTGCTGGGTACATATTTACAATAGATTCGATAAAGAAGTGAGGGATAAAGTCAGAGAGTTTGTCTAGTCCACATACCTTCACCAATTGATGTTGAACTGGGACCCATGCTGTGCTCCCCCAGTTCATGACTCTGCCCACCGTGTTACACAAACTTCAAGTTTAGTGTCTTGCCCCACTGTGGGCCATTAGATTTTTTGTGGCAAACATGATTCCTTATTCATCTCTGCATCTCACACTTGTAGCGTGTGGTCCATGATGTGCTTCAAAGAAGGCTTAGATAAAATGCTGGATGAAAGAGTGAGTTAGATGAATAAAGAATGAATTCCTCAAACCAAACCCAGTGTCTCCCCTCAAGTCTTCTTGTCCAGCCCACAGGACACGGGGTCTCTCTCCACCCTCCGCCACATGGCTGTGTGCTTCTGGCCCAGTCTCCACAGGGCATCCTTCACGTTCTTGTTTCTCAGACTGTAGATGAGGGGGTTGAGCATCGGGATGACCAGGGTATAGAAAACGGAGACCACTTTGCCCTGCTCCATGGATGCCACAGCTCCCGGCTGGGCATACATGACAAAAAGGGTCCCATAAAAGAGGGACACGGCTGTCATGTGGGAGCCACAGGTGGAGAAGAGCTTGTGCCTCCCTCCTCCTGAGTGCATCCTCAGGATGGTCACTGTGATGTAGCCATAGGAGACGAGGACCACGAGTGTGGTGCCCACGATGATGAGGCCACANGGACATGGCTGTCATGTGGGAGCCGCAGGTGGAGAAGAGCTTGTGTCTCCCTCCTCCTGAGCGCATCCTCAGGATGGTCACTGTGATGTAGCCATAGGAGGTGAGGACCATGCGTGTGGTGCCCACGATGATGAGACCACAGATTCCAAACATGACCAGCTTGTTGATGGCTGTGTTGGCACAAGTGAGCTGTAGCAGGGGAATCACATCACAGAAGAAGTGGTCGATGTGGTTGGAGCTGCAGAACAGGAGGCTGAATGTGAAGCTGGTCTGCAGGATGGAGTTGAAGCAACCTCCAAAGTAGGAGCCCAGAACCAGGCGGGCACAGACCGAGGGGCACATGGAGATGGGGTAGTGCAGAGGACTGCAGATGGCCATGAAGCGGTCATAGGCCATCACAGCCAAGAGGAATGCCTCAGTGGTGCCCATCATGGAGAAGAAGAAGAACTGCGTGGCACATCCCTCAAAGGAGATGAGCTTGGAGGAGGACAGGAAGGTGGCCAGGGCCTTGGGGGCGATGACAGACGAGTAGCACAGGTCCAGGAAGGAGAGGTTCTTGAGGAAGAAGTACATCGGGGAGTGCAGACGGGCATCCAGGGTGATGACCACCATCATGGTGAGGTTCCCCAGGACGGCCACCACATACAGGGCCAGGAACAGAGTAAAGAGCAGGGCCTGGGTGTGCGGACCTCCCTCAAATCCCTCTAGCACAAACTCCTGGAGAGACATCTCTGAGAGGTTTCCATTTTTGAGGGGTTGCATGGCCCCACGCTGGGCAACAAGAATTGGACAGCAGAGAGCAAGTGGAAACAGCAAGGGGAAGTCAGTCTAGGTCACCAGGCCACTTTCTCTTGGATAACAGGGGCCCTTCAGCACCTTACTGTTCACTGACTAAGAGACCACCAGCTACACAGTTCTCCAGATGAGCCCAGGTCGACCTGAAATGTAAACATTTCCTCTGATTTACTAATTCCTAAGTATGCTTGAAACACTCACTCTGTGAGATGGCTCCAGGGGTCCTGCTGAGCTGAGAGTCTCTAGCGTAAGGATGGCTTCCATGTCCTTGTCCTTGTTTTGCAGGACATGCTCTCCTTCCCATGGGGATGGTCCTGAGCTGTGCCATTCCCGCACCTGCTCAAGTATCTAATCCTGTACCTTCCAGCCCTATTTTATGCATTTTTAATTTCAGAAATCATTAAGCAGCTGATACTATCAGGAACTGACCCAGTGATGGTTCTAACTCCAAGCCAGTCTGGGAGCAGACCAGGGACCAGCCCTCACCAGGCTAAAGTGGAGCTACGTCTGTCTCTCCTGCAGACCCTGAGACCTATCTCAGCATCTTCGTCTCTGATAAGACCATGATGGCAACCAACAGCAGAGTTCTCCACATCCTTGAGAATCTAAGGGTTCTTTCTTGCGCAGCCCAGATGTTAGGCAGTTCATGGGCAGAAGAGAGCCCAGCTGCATGGTCTGAGAACAGCAGGACAGGGACTGTGACACATTCAGGACATGGCATTTCCTTCCCCATCATTACTTCCGTGCCCCTGGCTCCTCTGCCCACCCCGTGGGGTGATTGCTTGGAGCAGTGGGAGCCACCAACATGGTCACATCTGCTCAATGACTGGGCCCTCCTGCTGGCTGCTGCTTCCTGTCCTTGTCACAGCCCAGACCTCCCTTGTCTGCCTTGAGCAGGGCTGACCACCACACTTTCATCGGACACGGGGACCAGCTGTGTGATGGCCACAAGGGTGGTTGAGGGGAATCTTGCCCAAAGATGGAGGAATGACAAAGAAAGTTGGACGCTGAGCCATCGTGCTTCCTTGGCAGGCAAGCAGATTATTCAGAGTGGACCCCACATTTTGTAGAGGTCAAATCTGCAGTATCATGGAGCTGGCTCTCTTTGGAGGGAGTGAGTTCCCTGGGAGTGGGGATGTACAGGCAGTGGTTGGGTGATCAGTGGTATCTGTGGAGGAGAGATTACCCCAAGCTCCCCTAAGCAGGGGAGGTAGTCTCTTGGGAGGTAGTCTGAGAGAGTCCATACTTCCCCCTAACAGGACAGGTTGATTACAGTGTAGGCTGTCCAGCTTCCCTCTCCTGGGGGACTTGACTCCAGCCATCACAAAAAAGCAGAGGGGACAGTGTGACCTGGGATGTCTAGGTGGGTCCACTGTAATATTGGTTTGGAGCCAGTGCTAAAAGTGAAGTTGGTCGCTGCTGTACACTCCGTGGCTGCCCACCCCTGTGCTACCAGCCCTGACCTGTGCACACACTCACACTCACCAAGGCCAAGGCTCTGCCTCCGTCTCTGCTCACCCCCTGCTCATACGCACAGCAGAGCCTCTGTGACCAGCATGACTGTTTTCTCCCCCCACCCCGGGCTGGCTGTCTTGCTCCTGTGTCCACTAGGTTTCCCAGCTTCCTGCTTCTATTCTGTTTCCCAAGACCATTCATCCACCTCAGTGGCCCTAGGTCATTCAAACAGAGACCCTTAGGATGCCTGGGGAAGCACATGAGCAGAGATCGACATCTTCATCTGGGAAGTCAAGCTCTTGGTTTTTTAAAAAAACAAACTCACACATTCCTTTGGTTGTTGAGATAACTCGGTTTGACTGTAGTGCTGGCCCCAGTAAACCTGCCTGTGAGTTGAGCCTGATAAATGCCTTAATGGGGGAAGCAGAAGAACCCAGTGTCGTCTACAAGCCTCTGTTTTTAAAGACTGTGTTCTGCGTCTATTCCTTGTAAGCTGTAGCTTATCAAGTGTGGTCTGAGGTCTGATAGCAAGAGCATCACCTAAAGCTGGCCAGAAATGCAAGATCTCAGGCCACTGAATTTAAACCTATGGTGATACAAGACCCCTTAACTATTTCTACTGTTGTTAAAGTCCAGAACTTCTGCCTTGACTGGCCCTGCCCAGCCCTTGGGGCTATAGGTGGTGATGTGTCCAGGTCCAGGCTCCCAGGACTCACCTGTCAGTGATGCTGACCACAATCTGTTGAATGATGATCACACTGTTCCTGTGATGTCAGGAGGGGCATGACCCACCCAGGACCCTGTGCTCCCCGGGAGGACTCCTGGCCCAGGTCTGGGCTGATGATAATGATGTGGTGCTGAGCACCCTCCTCCACCCTGTTCCACTCTGGCCTCCTGTGCGGGGAAGTGAGAGTGGGGAGGGTGCAGAAGAGAGCACCTGAGGTCACAGGGATAGGCAGGCCATGTGCTCCTGCTGCAGGAAGTGCTTGGCTCTTGGTGGCAGCAGAAGACTGGCTCAACTCACCTGATCCTCCGTCTTGCCCCTCAGCTGGATAGTATTCATGGCATCTGCGTCTTTTGGCCCCTCTGCTGGGGAAGATGCTCTCGACTGGGCACTGCTGGGACTCTCATCCTCAATTGGCCAATTAGGTGAGACCTGGCCTGGGAGTGCACTGGGACTCCCAATTCCCTGGATCCCAGGAAGATGCAGTCCTGTGGCCAATCTTCCTCTGATACATCTCTGTCCAGACCAGGAGGGGCAGGAAGCCAGAAATCCCCGTGGGAGCACTGTGGTCCACTGGACAAGAAGCAAGTCATTTTAGAAGGACCAGGGGCCATCTTGGAAAGGTTTCCTCAGGACCGCAGGTGTGCCCTCCTGGCCTGCAGCCCTCCCTCCTCTGCTTCATCCTTGTATGTTGGTGTGATAAAGAGAGATGGGCAGGACTCCGTGTCTGCAGAAGCTGCAAAACGCTTTCTCATTTATAATGTGGCCCTTCCCTCAATGCAGGTTGAGTAAGTATATCTATTAAAACAAAATATTTTAATCCTGGACAGAAACCCCAAAACAAAGTATAAAGGTGATATATGATTAATATTAAAGTATAGAAAGTGTGAAAGCAAAAGCTGAAAAATGTAGTATCATAAATATCCTGAAAAAGCCAAGGCTATTATATTTCAATAATTATTAGACAAAGTAGATTTCAGGAGACAATTTTGCTCATAAAAGGACATTTTTAAATCCGTTAAACATTTTTAATTTATTCTTAATTGAAGATAATTGCTTTACAATATTGTGTTGGTTTTTGCCATACATCAACATGAGTCTGCTATAGGTACACATATGTCCCCTTCTTCTTGAAACTCCCTCCTATCTCCCACTCCGTTCCACCCCTCTGGGTGGTCATAGAGTCCTGGTTCAAGTTCCCTGAGTCATGGGGCAAATTCCCACTAGTTGTCTATTTTACACACGGTAGTGTATATGTTTTCATGCTACTATCTCCCTTTGTCCCACCCTCTCCTTCCCTCACCCCATGTCCATAAGATTGTTCTCCTCATCTGCGTTTTCATTGCTGCCCTACAAATACGTTCATCAGTGCCATTTTCTAGATTATATATATATGGATAATATATGATACTTGGTTTTCTCTATCTGACTGACTTCACTCTGCATAATAGGCTCTAGGTTCATCCATCTCATTATCCCTGACTCAGATCCATTCCTTTTTATGACTGAATAATATTCCATTGTATATATGTACCATAGCTTCTTTCTCCATTCATCTGTCAATGGACATCTCGATTACATCCATGTTCTCAGTTCAGTTCAGTCACTCAGTCGTGTCCGACTCTTTGCGACCCCATGAATCACAGCACCCCAGGCCTCCCTGTCCATCACCAACTGCTGGACTTCACTCAGACTCACATCCATCGAGTCCGTGATGCCATCCAGCCATCTCATCCTCTGTCGTCCCCTTCTCTTCCTGCCCACAATCCCTTCCAGCATCAGAGTCTTTTCCAATGAGTAAACTCTTCACATGAGGTGGCCAAAGTAGTGGAGTTTCAGCTTTAGCATCATTCCTTCCAAAGAAATCCCAGAGCTGATCTCCTTCAGAATGGACTGGTTGGATCTCCTTGCAGTCCAAGGGACTCTCAAGAGTTTTCTCCAACATCATGGTTCAAAAGCATCAATTCTTCGGCGCTCGGCCTTCTTCACAGTCCAACTCTCACATCCATACATGACCACAGGAAAAACCATAGCCTTGACTAGACGGACCTTGGTTGGCAAAGTAACGTCTCTGCTTTTGATTATGCTATCTAGGTTGGTCATAACTTTCTTTCAAGGAGTAGGCATCTTTTAATTTCATGGCTGCAATCACCATCTGCAGTGATTTTGGAGCCCCCCAGAATGTCCTAGTTGTAAATAATGCTGTGATGAACATTGGGGTACATGTGTCTTTTTCAGTAAAAGGACATATCATAATGAAATTGGAGAAGGAAATGGCAACCTACTCCAACATTCTTGCCTGGAAAATTCCATGGACAGAGGAGCTTGGCAGGCTACAGTCCACAGAGTCACAAAGAGTTGTATGTGACTGAGTGACTAACACTGACTCACTCATAATGAAATATTCAATTTTCAATACTCAATATTCAAGTGGATGATGTGAAAAATTTAAATTTGTATGAAACTAAAAAAAGATTAAGTATATAAAGGAAAATTTGACAGAATTAACAAGAAATGCAAACATCCAAATCATGGTTTATCATACTGTCTCAGTAACTGATAAGCAAACAGAAAAATTCTGGTCATATGTTAGATTTGATTCAATATATTACCTAAATGAGATTATTTGGTATAGATAGAACACTACACTCAGAAACTGTAGAACGTAAGTTCCCCTGAAGCATAGAGAACATCACTATGATAAGGTGAATAGTGTCTCCCTCCAAAAAAAGTCCACCCAAAAATCAGAAATTGATCTTATTTGAAAATAGGGTCTTTCAAAATGAATGTGTTATGATGAGGTCATGCTGGATTAGGTGGACTATAAATCCAATGACGGATTTCCTTATAACAGGAGGAAAGGACACAGAGACATGAAGACAAAGGGCGTGTAAAGACTGAGCAGAGGGTAGAGCAATACAGCAAGAGGGGAAGGAGTGCAAGGACACCGGGAGTCTCCCGAACCTAGGAAAAGGCAGGAAGAATTTTTTAAAAAGAAATTTAAAAGGCAGCAGGAACTGCTGAATACTTGATTTTGGACATCTATCCTCCTGACCCGCAAGAGAGTAGGTTCCTGTCGCTATAAGTTGCCAACTTTGTGTTAATTGTCGCAGGGGCCCTGATGACTGACACGAGAGAGTAGTGAGGGAGTTTGCTCTTACCAGGCAAGGTCAGCAGTACACTTTCGCTCTCCTGTCTCAGGGGTGTATCACCTCTCCAGCTCTATGTCAAATGCACTCTGCAGGGACCTTGATCACCTTTCCCAATCTTTCCATGTTCTAGTTCACTTATTTCAATTGCTTTAAATGTGAAAACATACCCTAATTACTTGCAGAATCTTCTTTAGAGAGGCATTTAGGTTACTTCATTTTTATTTGTTTTTTTCAATAGTGCATATTATGCAATGGATATTTTATTCCCCTCTAAAGTGTATATCTAGAAAAGGATTCTTGAGTACAAAGAGATTTTTTTTCTCAATTTAATTAATTTTTATGTTAATTTTACATTATAGAGACTCCTTTTCTTCTATTCTTATTCATTTTGCCATCCCCTTACTCTACACAACTGAAAAGATAAGGTTTCCCTTTTAAGAGGTCCTTGTTCCAAGGGACTGAAGGAGTCTATAGGGTGTTCCATGACCATGGTGTTGTCTAATAAGGTGAACACAGAGGTTACCCTTGCCAATCTCTCTTTTCTCTTCTAGTTCTCCAGAAATATGGTTTGTCTACATCCATAACATCCAAAGCAAAAGGAGGGTGACTTATTCTTCCTATAAATCGTTCTAGCATTTTGCTCGTCTTGGTGAGCAACTGCATCACATAAACTTCTTGCTTACATTAACACTTATCTGACCACTTTTCTCTCAAACTGATTGTGCCAAGGGGCTTCAATCAGCAGTGTGGGAGTCTTTGTTTTCACCATATTCTCTCCTTTTCTGGGTGTGTTAAATACATGTTGCTTTGTTTTAATTTGAGTTTCCTAAATTCACAATGAATTCTAGTAACTTTCTGAATTATTTTGGCCATTTGAGTTTCCTTTCTTATTGTTCTTTTAGATATTTGACAAAACTAGTTTCAACTGTTTGCACTAAAAC
>SJYT01068822.1:0-20649 GCA_006410635.1 Cephalophus harveyi
ACCATCTGGTGATGTCCACGTGTAGAGTCTTCTCTTGTGTTGTTGGAAGAGGGTGTTTGCTATGACCAGTGCATTTTCTTGGCAAAACTCTATTAGTCTTTGCCCTGCTTCATTCCGCATTCCAAGGCCAAATTTGCCTGTTACTCCAGGTGTTTCTTGACTTCCTACTTTAGCATTCCAGTCCCCTATAATGAAAAGGACATCTTTTTGGGGTGTTAGTTCTAAAAGATCTTGTAGGTCTTCATAAAACCGTTCAACTTCAGCTTCTTCAGCATTACTGGTTGGGGCATAGACTTGGATAACTGTGATACTGAATGGTTTGCCTTGAAGACGAACAGAGATCTTTCTGTCGTTTTTGAGATTGCATCCAAGTACTGCATTTTGGACTCTTTTGTTACACATTCATATGTATTAAAGTACATCTGGGGGCAATCTTGGAAATTCCACAAGTTGCAGTATAATTTTTAGGGTGTTAAGTTCACTATATGTAAATATTTTAAACATATTTAATATTTGTAACTTTTTGTTGGCATTTCCCCCACTTTTTAATATGATTATCCTCCCAAGGTGGAAGTGACTGGGGCCGTGTTAGCTGTGGGGCTCAGAACATACTCCCTCCCGGTCTGTTTTCCAGCATGCTCTGATGATGGCTTCCTTCTGCCTTTCCTAAGAGGCGTCACCATTCCTCTCTTTCTTCTAGAGACAAAGGCTCTGTCATCTTTTCTACAGAAAGAGCCCAAGGTCCAGCATTAGGCAAGATTCATGGTGAGGGATGGGGGTAGGTTCTCTGGTGAGCTTGTGCAGAACTTTCTTCAAGTCTGCTCTGGGCTAAGATGTCAGCAGAAATCTTACAGGAAGAAGGAAGTAATTTGGCTGCTGTCTACACCCTATTGGGGTTTAACCCAAACTACACTGATTCTTCTCTACGTGGTTTCTTGACAATGTAAAGACCAAGAGTGATTAAAAAGAAATGGCAGCCATGGGACACTTCAGGACAATACTAGGCTTCCTTACACGAATTCATATCTTTTAGAACCACAGGAACCTCCAGAGTGACATCCATTGTCACCCCTGAGGAATGATAACTGAGGCGGTGTGGGAAGACTAGCAGTGGGGAGATGAGGGCTTTTGTACCATTTTCAAAAAAAGAGAAACAGGCAGATTCAGGGAAATCACTGACCCACCAGGAGGCTCTGCCTTGCCCTGTTGTAATATTCTAGAACAGACCAGTCAACAGATGCGGAAAATGACATCTGCTGCGAGAAAAGTTTTGCCAAACTGACTTATTTACCTTTTGATCTGATGAGCAGGCTAGGTGGTGGCGAGAGCAGGTGGCGCATGACGAGGAACCTCCCCCAAGACTGTGCCGATGAGTACGCCTCACCGTGAGCCCTCTCTTCCTGGATCCCGACGCTCTCGCCATTCCCCAGTTTGTGTTAGTTCCTTGAACTGCCCTGAGTCTTCCGCTCACTTCTGGTAGCTCCGTGCCTTCATCCCTGTTTGTTCCTTCCACTTGGAATACTCATCCCCTCCCTGGTTTCCCAGGCAACTCTTCCTCATTCCTGGGACTCAATTTAAACATCGCTCCTCCAGGGAGGCCTTGACTCTGGACATCCTTCTGTGTTAAGATAGCATCTCCCTGGCCAGGACTGGTTCCTCGACCATCCCAACTGAAAGCTCCAGGGTCTGTTGCATGTGTTACTGCGTGTGGAGGGCAGGTAGCAGGTGCATGCTGACTATCCGTGGAATCAACGAAAGGATGTTTTTGGGGCTTATGTCAGCCCGTGTCCTGAAAAGTGGTCGAAGAACCTGGGAATAGTTAACTTGGAAAAGAGGAGGCTCAGAGGAAGTCTGTCATTTAGAAGACAGGCTCTATACTTACAGACGATGTTACAAACGGCAGTACCAAGACCCACAGGTGAAAGTTAGAGGGAAGCAAGTTTTTGCTTACTTAAGTGGAACCCATTCACGCCAGAGATCATGGCTTGCTTACACCTTCTTCTTTTTCTAATTTATTTTTAATTCAAAGATAATTGCTTTATAATGCGTTCATTGCTGCCGTATAATGTGCATCATTCATAAGTATACACATATCCCCTCCCTCTTGAACCGCCCTCCCACCCCCACAAGCCACCCCTCTCGGTTGTCACAGAGCACCAGGCTGAGCTCCCTGTGATAAACATCAGCTATCTATTTTACACATGGTAATATATATGCTTCAATGCTACTCTCTCAACTGTCTACACCCACTTTAGTAACAGAACCCCAGTTTTACTCAGGGCATCCCTATGTCATTAAAAGATCACATTTTCCAGTCTATCTTGCAGCTAGATGTGACCATGTGACTAAATTTGTGGCCAAATGGAAGTTGTTGCATGGCACTTTTGGGAAAGCTCTTAAATGGGCTTCAGACAGCTGGAATATGCAATTTTACCTCTTCCCCTCCTTCTTTGCTTGCATCTGGAATGCAGACCTGATGGTTGGAGCACCAGCAGCCATTTTGGAACATTAGAAAACCATGAGGATGCCATGTGCAAAGGAAAGTGGAGAAGAAAGAGAATGAACCAGAGATACTAAGATCACTGTAGGGCTACCACACCTATTCCAGCTCTTCCTGGCTTACATGAGAAATAAACCTTTATTTAAGTCACTGTTACTGGGTTTTTCAATATGCAGTCAAAACCAGTCTTAACTGATACACCAAATGTTTCCCCTCTTCCTTTGTGAAGGTCTCCATCCTCTGGTACATTTAGGGAACAAGCCATTTTATCTGACTTATCTAGCATCCTCTGTGCTGTGGGCTTAGACACCCCTGCTACCGCCTATTCCTGACCCTCACCTTTGGCTTCTTGCTCCTGACTCTTCTCTTGTCAGCCTCTTTGTCCCACACTTGACACCAGGCCTCTGCCTTCATCTTTGTGAGGCACCCGAGCACAGGATTTTTGTGTGTAGCAGGTATTTCTTGAAAGTTGGGGCACAGCAGGGGGTAATTTCAGCAGAGAACAGGAACAGGTTTCAAAATCAATGCCAGACATCATGTTTCTAGAAATGTCTTGGGCACACCCTACCAGCAGAGGTTTTGTTGGTGGCAGTATCCTTCCTCTAACTCCCAGTCAAAGAAATAGTCTCTCCTGTTTCTCTCTACCCTTTCCCAGTTACTAACCAATGGTCCCAAGTTCTAGTTCCTCTCCTTTGCAGAGCAGGTGGGCCCTGAGCCTCCTCTGTACAGAGCCCCTCTCTCCTGGTCTCCATCCATTACATGAAATTATTCTTTATCTTGGATCAAGTTTTTCGATAGGATCTGTTCCCTCTGACTGAAGTGATCCCTGGGGCTGATGGGTTGGAGGCTACTTCTTTTCAGACGTACACACTCAGCATCTCTGTAGGGGTGGGGGTGGGGGGCGGAATCCCTATTTTTAAAATAAGCTCCCAGGGCAGTAACTGAGGCCTGGAGAGAAATGTCACACATCTGGTGACCAGCAAAACCTGAAGTAGATCTCAGATCTGAGATCTGCCAGGACTCTTAAACTACTCTGGGCCACAGCCTGGGTGAGATCCCAACATGTCTGGGGTCTGCTTCCTCAAGGATCAAGTCCCGCTGGCTGACTCCATGGCAAGCACACAGCTTTTTGATTTTTTTACCTTGGAGAATCAAGGAGAAACCCAGAAGCTCATGTGGGTGCCCTCAGAGTCTGGAGGCCACAGGCTCTGTGGGGTAGAGGTCACCCCTGGCCCAGGAGATAAACTGAAGCACAGAGAGAACAAGGCCAGCTTCGTCATCCTTTGCAGAGTGCTTCATTGTGAAAGTCCGATGCTGCAGCTGCCTGTAAGCTAAGCAGGAGGGAGGGTGTGTTCTGTTACTGTCTCATATGAAGGAAAAAAACCTGAAGCAAAGTTGAAGCTGACTTCACACACAACATAATGGAAGAATCTTTCTATTCTGTTCTGATTGATCTCTGATGGGGGCTTCCCTGATGCCTCAGACAATAAAGAATCCGCCTGCAATGACCTGGGTTCGATCCCTGGGTCAGGAATATCCCCAGTAGAAGGGAATGGCTACCCACACCAGTATTCTTGCCTGAAGAATTCCATGGACAGAGGGACTTAGTGGGCTGCAGTCCATGGGGCCACAAAGAGTCGGACATAGTGTTTTGTTTTGTTTTGTTTTTCCCTTTGTTTTCTGTATGACTAATAATGTTATATTTGAATTTAGGACAAAGGTGGGAAAAATCATCTCCAGGGCCAGCAAAGATCCTGGGGAATTTGTGCTTCAGACAGTCCCTGCTGCATCACTGGCTTTGGGGTTGGCACTGGCGGTCACTCTTCTGCCCCTGGGGCAGGTGGGCCAGTCAAGGTTTCTGCCTGTTTCCTGGAGAACTGAGGAGGCCCCACCCCTCTGGGGACACTCGTACTTCCTGGCCCTCCATGCTGACACTCAGGAGTGGGGCTGTAGGCTGTCTTTTTATTGCATTTGGGCACAGAACCTTTGGACACTTGAATCTGAGTGTGTCCAGCTGTGAACGGACACATTTCTGATTACGGGCAGATACACGGAGAGCTTGATCTGGCTTGAAAAAACCTGCAGGCAGTGGACCACCAATGGCGGGAGCAGTTGGGATGCACCTCCCCGGGTGTGTGAGACCTTAGGGTCACTCCTGCTTGAAGCCTTGGGGCTATTCTCCCCTCCCCACACTTTCACAGGAGGAATCAACATGGATATCCCTCTGTAGGTTAAAGGGTTGAGGGGCTTGAGTTCTGTTTGTGTCTGTGCAACTTTAGGCAAGCCACTTAACCTCTCTGGGACTTGGTTTCCTCACTTACAAAGCCAGGGAGCAGAGGAAACGGATGGCTGAAGTCACTTCCAGAGCTGACCTCCTAGGATTCAACTGGCCTTGAATAGGCTGTGCTCCTAGCTGGAGCCCAGGGAAACGGGAGGGCATTCCTGAGCAGAAATAGTCTATCTCGGTGGATGGAAGGACCCTGATGGGAGATGTGGGGACAGGACCCCAGCTAAAACGACGACAGTTGGACCTTTTAATCATGGCTCTTTGTGTGGTCGAGGCTAGGGATGGGGCAGGGCTCCGTGGATAAACTCAGGCAATTGTGATCCCCAAATCACTGACTGTTTTTAAAGACATTGAATTGCAGAGCTCAGGTTTGGGCACAGTGTTGAATCCTACTCACAAAGAGGGACAAAGGACTGTGAGCAAGTCAATTCCCCTCTCTGGGCCTCTCCTTTCTTCTGTTCAAAGGGCTGGACTTCCAGGTGTCTTAAGATCTCTCCAAGCTCTGCCACCCACGGGCCCTCCCTGTGGCACTGGCCAACCAACCACCATGGCTGCCATCTTCCAGGAAGAGGTAATATGCTGGACACCCCACCTGCGTGGCCTCAGGGCCCATTTTTAAGGGTCAGAGGGGTAAATTCACTCATCAAGGTTGCACCACTAACTGGGGGCAGAGCTGGGGCTCGAACCCTGGCCTCCTGTCCCCAGAGCCTGCAATTGTTACTGCTGGGCTGTCCCCCACCCTGTACCGTTACCTCCCACCCTCCCAGCACGCTCTCCCCTCCCTCCTCATTCCCTGTGCCCCTCCATTCTGCCTCTGTCGACCCCACCAGGCTGCCTCCAGCAATCCAGCCCTACCGGCCCAGTGTCTTCAACACTGACTGGGCTGGAAAGAGGCTCCGGGCCACAGTGCTCACCCCATTTGCCCAGCAGCAGCCTTGCCCACCCCGGGGCCCTTCTGGCTTGCAACCAGTAGCTGCAGAGAAACCCTGAGCTCGATTTTTCTGACCACCCGATGGCCACCGTTCCCTCCACTTAATGAATTGCAGGGGAGCATTGGGTGGTCGACAGCAGAGGCCTGCACGGGCTGAGTTGGAAATTAAAAGCGGCGTCCGAAGGGTGGGTTTGAAGGCAGCAACAGGAACCATGAATATTTTACAAGAAACCGGAATTATTAATGTTTCAATAAAAAAACAAAACCCCAGTGTCCATGTGAAGATTACATGTGACTTAAAGCCTTCAGAAAACCGCTGTGGTTCTCCTTCTCTCTCTCTTAAACCACTCAGCACGGCTTCGCTTAAACCGTCCCCATCTCGCCAACCCTCAACCCACCGGCTCTAAATGGCGGTGCATCCGCCCGGCCGCCCCCAATCATTAGCGCGGCCCCCGCCTTCCTTCGGGCTACGGACGCACCAAGAAATATTTCTGGAAGACTATTTACGAACTTCCCCATAATCATCAATCATACGGTTAAGAAGGGATGGAGCAAGATTTCTTACCTCAAGGAGGCTCTAATGCAAAAAAGCTATTTACTTGGGCACGGACGGGGGCCTGCGATTCTGTTGCCATTACTATAGAATACATAATAGCATCAATAATTAAGTATAAATTGGATTTAATATTTTATGCTGGCGACATGTAATTTACACTCTACCCGAGAAATCAAAGGTCATGTCTGAAATAAATGAGTGTGGGGTTGGGCCTCCAGTGGAATTAGCACATTCCCCCCCCAAACCCTTCCACCGCCTCCTGGCAGCTGGAGCCCAAGGGGAGGAGGGTGGTCGGCAGGGAGCGGAGAGTTGGGGTCTGGCGGCCTTGGGGAGACGCTGGTCTCCGGAGTGCGGCTCTTTAAAAGAGTCCCCGGCCCTCCCTAGGGTCAGCGTGGCTTCTAGAGGCTCTGAGGAGGGGGCACTTGAAGATGCTAAACCCAGAGGCAAGTCCGCCCCCGAGACAGGGCTGTGGCTCCGAAAGCTGGCTGGATTCTGAGGGGACACTGAGGCCCACGGCGAGGAAGGGCTCGCCCCACATCACACAGGGAGGCGGCAGGGTCAGAAGAGGACCCAGGGCTCCAGCCTCCGTCAGCTCTGCTCGACGGGTGGGGCGCGGCATCGTCGCCCCAGATCTCGGGGGTGGTCTGCTCGCCCCCCTGGAGGGGCTGGCCCTGGCCTGGGGGCTGGCGCCTGGTTCTGTCCTGTGTGCTTCGCAGAGCTGTCCAGGCTAAAGGACTTCGCTGCAGGGATGGCTGTTTGGCATGAAGGAGCTGAGCATGCGCATTCGTTCAACCTTGCAACAGCTCCCCAGGTCCCCGGGAGGGAACCCAGAGTCGTCTTCTTGCCATGCAAAGTCCTCCGCATTTCCTCCCTCAGCCCCTCGGCACTGCACCCCAGGCTCCAGCTACACCAAATCCAGCAATGCCCACCGGGGACCATGCCCCTGTCACACCAGGACTTTGCCCTGGCTCGTTCCCTCTGCCTGGGACACCCTTTTCGAGATCCCCATGGCACTCCTCCTCACTTCCCAAGACGTTTTTCCAACCAGCCTCTGCCCATACTCCCCACTCCCTTCCACCATCCACCGTGCCCCCGGTTCATCTTTCTTCCTGTGCTGTCAATGTCTGACATTTTAATTGACCTTCAGGGTCATCAAAGTCTCCCCCATCCTGGAATGTCAGCCCCCAGGAACCTCATTCTGTCTGTTCACTGCAGCTGCCACAGTGCCTGGAACAGCGCTAGGCTCATAGTATGTGTTCAATTAAAATTTGTTGACTAAAAGAATCTGTTACATCCAAGTCATCTTTTATGTCTTAGGGTAGCCATCCCCTCCTCTAGGGACCTCTGACCCACTCTCCTGGTCCCGCACCCCTCCAGTCCCCGTGCCCGCCTCTGCTGGGTCAGGTACTTCCTCAGCACTCAGCGCACTCAGCACAATATGAGGGGATCATATTCTAGGCCTGATCTTGGGAGGTTACACCCATCTGTTTTCTCGTCTGTCTGCTCTCCATGTTCTGCTCTCGGAGGCCTCCTTGGTGCCCAGTGCAGGGTCTGCATATGATATAAACTCAGTACCAGTACTTTGGCCACCTCATGCGAAGAGTTGACTCATTGGAAAAGACTCTGATGCTGGGAGGGATTGGGGGCAGGAGGAGAAGGGGACGACCGAGGAAGAGATGGCTGGATGGCATCACTGACTCGATGGACGTGAGTCTGAGTGAACTCCGAGAGATGGTAATGGACAGGGAGGCCTGGCGTGCTGCGATTCATGGGGTCGCAAAGAGTCGGACACGACTGAGTGACTGAACTGAACTGAACTGAACTGAAATGAATGCTGGATAGATGCATGAAGGCACTGGGCCCCAGTCATGTGGGCTGGTGGTGGGCATGGGAAGCAGATGGGAATGGGGAGGAATCTGAGGGTTTGGAGCCCAAACCCTGAGCTCTAGGCTGCAGGAGTTTCTAGAAGCTGCTAAGGCTGTCTCAGGAGGTGGCTCCAGCCAAGAGATAGGAGTGGAGGCCAGGAAGCAGAACCCCTCCTTCTTCTACCGACCACACATCAAGCACGCATGTTGGGCAGGGAGCTGGGAGGCGCCCGGGAAAAGAGTTCCGTTTCCTCATCTGTCCTGACAGAGTGGACAGGATGGGCCATGCCATGGATGGAATGTGGCTTTCTCCCTCAAGTTCATATGTTGAAATCCTAACCCACCCCCAAAGATGATGATATTAGAAGGTGGGGCTTGGGATTGGAGGATGAGGGTGGAGTCCTCATGAATGGGATGAGGACTCTTATAAAAGAGGCTTCAGAGTGACCGCTGGCCCCTTCCACCTTGTGAGGATGCGGCAAGCAGGCGCTGCCGTGAGCCAGGAAGAGGGTCTGCTGCAGAACACAACCATGCGGATGCCTTGATCTTGGACTTTTCGGCCTCAGGAACCTTGAGAAATAAATTTTTGTTGTTTAGAAGCCACCTAGTCTGTGATATTTTGTTATAACAGACCAAACTAAAACCCCAATTTGAAAATGCCTGTTTATCTGTGACCTGGGGATGGGGGTGGGTCTTAGGAACAACTGATGTTTGTTGGAAAGACTGCGGAATTTAAAAAGTATTAGCTCATTTAATCCCCACCCAGTCCCGTGAGGCAGGCACTATTATTCTCCCCTTTTACAGACGAGGAAATTGAGGCACAGAGAGCTTAGTGGCGTGCCCAAGTTCACAGTCTGCAGTAGAGTCAAGACTTGAACTAGGCTGACCGGCTCTAGAGTTTAGACTCCAAGCACCAATGTCCTACCTGATGGCTGAGGTTTAAGCCTGAATATCAGCCTGGGGTTAGAAGAGGGGCAGGGGCTTGGTCTGAATCCTTGTTGAAGAGTATGGAGTGGCTGGAGAGGGGGCCCTTGAAATGTGGGGGGAGGTGCTCTTCAGCACGTGGGGGGCGGCAAACCCACATCTTTCTTGCTGCCCCTCCATGCTCCCCACCCACGTATGTAGACTAGACTGAGAACTGTGTGAGCTTGGGCATGTCCCCTTTCCTCTCTGGGCCCTGGAATCCTCACTTGAGGAGATGGGTTCCAACTGCAAGCCTCCTTCCAGTTTTATCAGCCTGAGATGCTGCGAGTCTGTCTCTGTGTTCCTCTCTCTTTCCTTCCTCTGGCTCCCAGTGGGAAGCCACAGGGCTCAGAGGTGTGTTGATGCCCCTGTGTGAGTCAGTCTCTTGGGCCCAGAATAGAGCAGAGAAGGCAAAATGGGACCTGGAGGGGTGACTGGAGGAGACAGCACAGCTGGTTGATGGTAAATATTTGTCAAAGCAAATTGACCAGGAGAAAGGCACTGGAGTTTCTCCTCCAGGAGCCTCCAGCAGATGTGTTCAGTGGAGCCAGCTTAGCCAGAGGTGAACATCTGCCTGGTGGAGGTTTTCTGCATCTGGTGAGAGGGCTCCATGCTGAGAGGCTGGGGCTGGGCTGAGCGGGGGACGTGGGGG
This sequence comes from Cephalophus harveyi, assembly GCA_006410635.1. Lineage (NCBI taxonomy): Eukaryota > Metazoa > Chordata > Mammalia > Artiodactyla > Bovidae > Cephalophus > Cephalophus harveyi. The sequence continues at coordinate 9,755 of SJYT01068822.1, forward strand.
CTGAGTTTGTGGTCCCCGATCTTGTCTGGGGTCCAGACCACTGGCCAGATCTTTAACAAAGTGTCAGGCTGACCTTGGTCACTGAACTTCCTCCTTTCAAAGAAGACATCATCACATCTTCACTCCTGTTATCATCGAAGCATCTGTAGTCTGTTTCACAGATGAGGAATCTGAGGCTCAGGGAGGTAAAGGAAGCTGCCTAAAGGGACACAGCTAATGAGAGGCTGAGTCAAGATGGGATCGAGGCCTGGTGGCTCTCCATGGACCATCCTGCTCAGGCCACTCTAGGGGAGAGAGAGAGAGGAGGCAGCTGGAGAAAGGTCACAGGTGGGATCTGCCTCAAATCCTGGACTTCCCCACAGTGGCTGAGCAGCCTTGGCTAGATCACTCAACCTATCTGAGCTTCTGTCTCATCCATAAAACACAGCTCAAGGCATCTAGCTGGCATGAGTGGTATAGACAGGAGTGGACATCAGAGTCTGGCAAGCAGTAGGTGTTCAGGGCACGGACTCTGTAATGTCTGAGCTGGTGTTGGTGTGGATCCCTGTCATCAGGTGATAGAGGCCTGGTTCCGCAGAGGACAGAGGAAAGAGAGGGACAGGGTGTGGCGGGCCCTGGGCGTCCTCAGTGCATGGCGTCTGAGTTTTAAAAAGGAGAGTCCCCAGGGGGCAAGTGGAAGCCGTGTTGCCTGTCCCGAAGTCACCTAGAAGTCACATAGTATCACCAACACTATTATCTCAGGCCCACCCAGATCAAGGGAGAGAGCGGAGAGGGTGGTTGTCACCGTGTTAAAAGACCATGTGGATGAAGGTTGTCATGGTGGTCATGTTTGGAAAATACATCTGTCACGCTGTATGAGTTCCGTGGCTCGGGAAGTTCACATAAAAGGAGCTTTGATGTCCCATCTGCGTTCTTCTCTCACATCTGGGAGATCCATGTTTACCAAACTGCTTTTCTTCATTGAAGACTGTAGCAACCGGTGCTCCAGATCTGCCCACAGTTAAGATACGTGGCCTTGAGACAGGGGGCTAGGCTGAGGCCCCAGCACCAGGCGTAGGACTGAGGCAGAGAGGGAGCTTGACAAGCCTAGGCTGTGGGATCTCAGAGCACTGTGCACAAACAGCCCAATGTTCCTGGACGGCGGGGGGAGGGCAGTGGCATAAGCCATGTGTCCTTGCAGAAGGTCCCCTGGGCTCAGATCTGCGGCCACCAGCACAGAGAGGTCAGAGACCTTTCCTGGGTCATACAGCAGACCATCAGGAAAAGCAAGAGCAGAATGCAGTTCTTCTGTTGTCTTGCTTGGAGCTCCTGCCAGGACACTGGGTAGCCCATGAATCTGCAGAAGAAATCTCCTGGGAGCCTGGGAGCGTGAGTGTGAAGTAGCTCTGTCAAGGGCAAGCCCTTCCTTCCAGGGCTGAGTCCCCCCGCTATCAGAGTAGGGTGGGCTGGGGGAGGGAAGGCACCCCAAGTGCTCTTCTTGCCATGTGACATTGGCCCTCCTTCCGGGAGAGATGGCTCTCAGTCTCCACCTCGTGACTCTGGCTTTTGCTGCTGCTGCTGCTAAGTCACTTCAGTCGTGTCTGACTCTGTGCGACCCCACAGATGGCAGCCCACTGGGCTCCGCCATCCCTGGGATTCTCCAGGCAAGAACACTGGAGTGGGTTGCCATTTCCTTCTCCAATGCATGAAAGTGAAAAGTGAAAGTGAAGTCGCTCAGTTGTGTCTGACTCAGCAACCCCATGGACTGCAGCCTACCAGGCTCCTCCGTCCATGGGCGTTTCCAGGCAAGAGTACTGGAGTGGGATGCCATTGCCTTCTCCACTGGCTTTTGCATCCACCTGTAATTGAAGGTCAGCCTCTCCTCGCTCTCTTCACACAGGCTTTGAGCAGCCTCATAATTGGAGGCCCCACAGCTGGGGCTTGAAGAAGGAGAAAAGTGTCATTTTCCGAGTGTTCCCAGAACACTAGGCCTTCAATGTATTGACAGGGGTTCTGCCAAGATAAAGAGGGAGGCTTCTGTCATCAGTCTGGGAAATGGTTGAAATAAAATCAAGCTGTATCGCAGGACTTCTCAGAGCATTTACTAGCCTTGTAGCTCTTCCGGAAGGGAACTGGCATTTGCAATACTTCCCAAACTTACCTGACTGCTGAATCTTCTCTTTCCCTTTCCTGTCTTCTATGGAGCATCTTGAGAGACTGATGTTTCCTGGATCACATTTTGGGGGATAGTGTCCGAGAGTGTGGATGTTAATGAAGGCAAATTTTAAACAGTGAAAGGGGAGCAGCAGCCACAGGGACATGTCAGACAGAAGTTCCTTGGGGGACCCTTTGGGGGACAGGGGACCCCAGGACACCTCGTGGATACCATCTCTTTCACCGCAATAGAGCTCAGACCAGCGGTACTTCTGGGTGTCTTAGGCCTTGAAGGGCCATGCCCAGGGCTGTTCCAGCATGGGGGTCCCGAGATCAGAGTGAATGAGTGTGTGAAAGTGGCTTAGTCGTGTCCGACTCTTTGCGACCCCATGGACTGTAGTCCGCCAGGCTCCTCTGTCCATGGGATTCTCCAGGCGAGAATACTGGAGTGGGTAGCCATTCCCGTCTGCAAGGAATATTCCCAACCTGGGGATCAAACCGGGTCTCCTGCATCGCAGGTGGATTCTCTACTGTCTCAGCCACCAGGGAAGATCAGAAGGGATTGATTTATCCAGCGAGGTCTCCTTCCCTGCTGCCTGTTGAGTGGCACCAAGAATCCCTGAGGCCCTGGGCCTTGAAGGGTGGGAGGGCAGCGCTCAGGCCTGGGCTATGGCAGCTCCTCCCTCCCCGCCGAGCCTGGCCTGTGGCTAATGTCGCCTTAATGCTGTGGTCAGGCGGCCACGTGGCTGGGCTCCCTGGGCTGACAGGGCTGCATAATGGACGGCCCAGACCCGCCCGCTAACGGCTCCATTAAATGTGGTCGATTTTTTTTTTTTTTTTCTGGTTCCCGGTGTTTTAAGCTGAGTATCTCTGGGCAGGCATTCAAAGCCCCGTTCCAGAGCTAATCTCAGAGGCAGGGGCAGAGCAGGCCCGGCTGCATTAAACAGCTAAATCGGGCTCAGGGTGGGTGGAGCTCGCTCGAGGAAAGAATAGCATCGCTGTGGGCTTGGCCATCGGTCACGGGGCTGGCTGCTCTCCCTGCCCTTCAGGCTGTTGAAGAGGGTTGATGGGCAGTGGTAGGGGTGTTGGGGAGCAGTTCCAGTTGAAGAAATTGAATATGGGGGCTCGATGCCTTTGCTGTGTGTCTTCTAGGCAATTGTCAACCCTCTCTGTGCATTGATTTTCATGCTAGGATTCACTCCTTTGTAAGCCTCTCCATGGATGGGCTTCCCTCATAGCTCAGTTGGTAAAGAATCCGCCTGCAATGCAGGAGGCTCCGGTTTGGTCCCTGAGTTGGGAAGATCCCCTGGAGAAGGGATAGGTTACCCACTCCAGTATTCTTGGACTTCGCTTGTGGCTCAGCTGGTAAAGAATCTGCTCGCGATGTGGTAGACCTGGGTTCGATCCCTGGGTTGGGAAGATCCCTGGAGAAGGGAAAGGCTGTCCACTCCAGTATTCTGGCCTGGAGAATTCCACGGACTGTATAGTCCAGGGGTGGGGATGGGGTGTTGCAAAGAGTCGTACACGACCTAGCGACTTTCACTTCCCCTTTCTATGAATGGAATCCAAGAGGTCTGGGGAGCTGGACAGTCTCTGGAGATACCAAGATATTGGGGTTGGGAGGAGTTTGAAGGCTTCTGAAGCCTAAGGAGAAAGTCCAGTTATTCACAGCACAGGGACCAAAGTCTGGGGTGTAGGCAAGGAGAGGTCATAGCAGGTCTAAAAGGATGGTCGGGAAGGCCCAGTGATGGGAAGCTGGGAGCAGGAGAGGCTCAGACATGGGACTGGATGCCTTCTTGCCCCACGTAATAATCTGAGACCCTCTTCTCTCTCTCTGGGGCTAGGATCCCAGAGCAGAGTAGCTTGCAAACTCAACTATGTAGGGAGAAAAGGGGGAGGGGAGGGATAAAGCCCAGGACAGGGTGAGAAACTCCTATTATTGAGCCCTGGGTGAGGGCTGGGCAGAGTCTGGAGAGGATGTGAACTTGCTGAGAAGCCATGGGGCTCCAGCTGGAGTTGGGGGCACAGGCGGCTAAGAGCAAGGCAGGCTTGATGGCACATCAAACCTCACAAGAGTCAGTAAAGGTCTCAGAGGTCAGGTTCAGTCCCTTGATGGGGACACTGAGGCTCAAAGAGGAGAGAAGCTTGCTGGAAGTCCCAAGGTGGCAGAGCTGGGCCTGGAACCTGGGGATTCCCAGAGAACAGATGTGATGATAGAGCTCTGGGGAAAGGAGCTTGCCTTGGTCCTCTCCACACCTCTCCCCTACCCCACTTGTACTTGGTTCCCAGCCTCTGGCCTGTCAGTAATCTGCCACCCCAGGCCCCTAGATGAGGAACATCTTTAAAATTCAAGGTGGAGCAGGGCTGGCCAGAGGCATGGGAATAAGATGGACAGGGGTTAGTGATCTAATTTCTAATCCCATCTTGGCCACCAGCTTGCTTAGAGGTCTTGGTCAAGTCATCTCCTCTCTCTGGGTCTTGGCCTTCACACGTATAAACTGGGGGTGATTGTCCTGGCTTGGTGGATCCTTCCAGCAGTGGAATTTAGGGCTGTGCCGTGCTGCTGGGACGGGTGTCTGGGGCTCCTCCAGCCAGCATCCCACCTCCCTCCCCCACAACCTGTCTTGTCTGGCCAGCTGTCCCGCCTTCCCCTCCTCTTGGACTCTCATGAACCCTTTTCACTCCTGCCTGCCACTGAACCGTACTCTCTGAGTCATTATTGAACGCGTCCTATATACCCCACCCTTGCCGTAGGAGAGTCAGCAGCTCAGCTGGGGAGAGGGGGCAGGCAGGAGCTGTGCCCAGTGCAGTGCGGGGCCCTGTCTCCTTCCTGTTGCTGTTGTGACAAATGATCGCTCTCTCACTGGCTTTAAACAACACAGAACGGTTCTCTTGCAGTTCTGTAGATCAGAAGTGTTCCTGGACTAAGGTCAAGGTGTTGGTCTGTTGTATTCCCTCTGGAGGGAGAATCCGTTTCCTTGCTTTGTCCAGTTTTTAGAGGCCACTCATAGTCCTTGGCTCGTGACCTCTTTCCTCCATGTTTAAAGCCATCAGCCAGCATCTTCCAGTCCTCTCTGTGACTCTAACAGTCCTACCAGATAGTCATCCACATGGTCTCAAAGGAGCCGCAAGGGGTAACCCAGGATACTCCTCCATGTCAAACCCTTAACTTAAGCAGACCCTCCAAGTCCCTTTGCACATCACAGATTTCAGGGAATAAGACATGGGCCCCTTTGGGGGTCAGTATTTTCTGCCACTATAGGTGTCAAGACAGTGCCTTCTTCCAAAACTTTTAGGTGGCACAGAAGTCCTGCCCAGGCCTTGCTTGGAGCCAGTCTTGGGTTCAGATCCCAGCTCCTCCACCATGAGCTGCGTAGCTGATTGGCAAATCTGTCAACTGCACTGAGCCTCAGTTTCCTCATCTGTAAATCAAGGATCATAGCACCCACCTCACAGGCTTGCAGAGAACACTCAAGATGCTGCTGGTAGGGTGCAGACCACAGAACCCAGTCTGGAGTCACTGCTCAACAAATGGTTGAAGAGAAGTGAACTCGCTCAGTCGTGTTCAACTCTTTGCGACCCCATGGACTGCAGCCTACCAGGCTCCTCCGCCCATGGGATTTTCCAGGCAAGAGTACTGGAGTGGGGTGCCATTGCCTTCTCCAATGCATGGAAGTGAAAAGTGAAAGTGAAGTCGCTCAGTCCTGCCCGACTCTTAGCGACCCCATGGACTGCAGCCTGCCAGGCTCCTCCATCCATGGGATTTTCCAGGCAAGAGGACTGGAGCGGGGTGCCATTGCCTTCTCCAAATAAATGGTTACCTCTGCTTTAATTTTTAGGCAGCATAAAGCCTGCCTTCTGGCTCTGAGGGGACTGCAGTGGATGGGCAAGGACAAGGAGGAGGTGAGGCTTAGGCTCCCCCCTGCCCTGCCATCCTGGGGATGTGTCTCAGGGCTAGAAAGTTTCATGACACTTGCACGCACTGGACTATCTGGGCCAGGCTTGCCCCTTCTGCCTTGATCTGATTCTTTTATTCATATCTCTATCATTTGCCGAACTACTGAGTTAGAGGTACAGTGGCGAACAGGACAGACACATGGACTCCCAAGAAGCCGAGGTTCCAGTGTGTGTGTGGAAGAAACAGGCAAAGAGCAATAATTCTATTATGTATTATAAATACATAAAATATACTATTATGTACACAAGATAATTCCAACTTTCTAAGTGTTAGGAAGGATGTAAACAGGGTATTATGAGAGAGAATCATGTAGTGGTCGAGGAAGTCTCTCTTCTGTGACATCTAAGCTGATCCCTAAAAAGCAAGATGAGGTAGGCCTGGGAAGAATTGAATTAAAGCATTGACCTAGACCTAGGGAACAGCAAGTGCAAAGGCCCTGTGGTAGTAAAGAGCTTGCACATTCAAAGGCCAGTGTCACTGGAGCAAGCATGCATTCAGGAGTGTAACTGAAGATGAGGTGGGAGGGAGGCAGGGCCAGTCCTGCCAGGAATTTGGATTTTGTTCTAAAGATGAAGGGTGTGGCTCATATGGTAAAGAATCCACCTGCAATGCGGGAGACCTGAGTTCAACCCCTATGTTGATAAGATCCCCTGGAGGAGGGCATGGCAACCCACTCCAGTATTCTTGGCTGGATAATCCCGAGGACAGAGGAGCCTGGCAGGCTGCAGTCCATGGGGTCACAAAGAGTTAGACATGTCTGAGCGACTAAGCACAGGAGGGCCTGAAGAAGGGGACATGATGGTTTGGTTTATGTTTTGAAGATCACTCTGTCTGCTTAACTGAAAACAGGCTGGTGTACAGTGGGAGGTAGTATGTATGGGGGTGGGGGTTGTATTATTCTTCTGTCATTCTCTCCTCTTGGTGGGAGGACCATGCCTTCCTGCCTCACTGGCTTCCAGTTTGGTTCTATGAATTGCTTTGGCCAATGAAATGGGAGTGGGAGTGACGTGTGCCTTTTTCGGGGAGAAGCTTTAAGGCATTGTGTGATTTGCAATGTCTTTTTTTCTTCCTCCATAACAACTTGGATTGTTCCAGAGGGAGGTGGTTCCATCTACCCAGGTACAGACTAAAGGTGGCATGGATCAGAGCTGCATCTTACTGAAGTGAACAGGCAGTATGACCGAAATATGTCTTTATTCCTTTAAGTTGCTGAAATGGGGAGAGCACTTGTTACTGCAGCACCGCTTAACCTGACCTGACTAATACAGGGGCTGAAAATGGAAGTGGAGGAACCACCGAGCAGACCACCCCTCTGGTTAAGGTGAGAGATGAGGTAGTCCAGTCCAAGGAGGTAGTGGAGGAGTGGGGACCTTCTTCCCAACATTAACTTTCTGTGAAGGTTAGCCCTGGCTGGGAGTCAGAGGGATGAGCTGGGGGTTCTCTTCTCTGCCTTAGAGTCTGCGGGAAGCACAGAGCCTGTTTTCCGGGGCTCCTGGGCCTCGGTCTTCTGGCTGCACTGGGCTCCCTTTGTCACCCAGGGACAGAGGCACTGGCTGCCCACCTCCACATCTGGGGGCCTGCCTCACGTAAAAACACCAATGTCTTTCTCTGAAATTAGGGCTGGCTGGCACATGGCATGAGGACTGTAGTTACTTTTGGGGGTTGATGGTCAGAAGCCTGGATGGAGCCGCCTAAGTTTGGTGTCTTTATATCCTGGGAGGAGGCAGGCTGAAGACTCCAGGGATAATTGCTCTATAGGCAAAGTCAGGGGAGAAGGCACAGGCCGCAATGGGACAAGGGTCTCCGGTGCTTTCTGCATCAGCCAGGAAACACCTGAATGTCCCCAAAAGTTACCTGCTGGATGGACAGGGCAAGACTTGGCATGCTGAGAAGAGCTATTCCAGGACAAAGGATCCTGCTTATTGTTGGTAATAACCAAATTCACCACTTACTGAGTCGCACTATAAACCAGATACTGTGATGAGTGCTAGCTGCCTTGGTTAATCTTCATGCCAATTCAGAAGGTAAGGTTTATTCATTTTAAAAGTGACCAAAGCAATATTTTCCTGAAGGGCAATTTTAATATACAAGGAAGCTTGTGAGAACCTCCACTCACATTGCTCACAGATGTATTCATTTCTTTGTCCAGTTTATAGAGGAGAAAACCGAGACTCGGAGAATAATAGTAATAGTGACAGTTAGCATTTCTTGAGCATGTAGGGTGCTCCAGATTCTACCGTCACTGTTCCCATTGTTGCCCCATCTATTTGCCATAAAGTGATGGGACCAGACACCATGAAGTTAGTTTCTGAAATCTGGCTTAAAACTCAACATTCAGAAAACTAAGATCATGGCATCTGGTCCCATCACTTCATGGCAAATAGATGGGGAAACAATAGAAACAGTGACAGGCTTTATTTTCTTGGACTCCAAAATCACTGCAGATGGTGACTACAACCATGAAATTGAAAGACGCTTGCTGCTTGGAAGAAAAGTTATGACCAACCTAGACGGCACATTAAAAAGCAGAGACATTAGTCTGCCAACAAAGGTTCATCTAGTCAGAGCTTTGGTTTTTTCCAGTTCAGTTCAGTTCAGTTCAGTTCAGTCGCTCAGTCGTGTCCGACACTTTGCGACCCCATGAATCGCAGCACGCCAGGCGTCCCTGTCCATCACCAACTCCCGGAGTTCACTCAGACTCACGTCCATCGAGTCCGTGATGCCATCCAGCCATCTCATCCTCTGTCGTCCCCTTCTCCTCCTGCCCCCGATCCCTCCCAGCATCAGAGTCTTTTCCAATGAGTCAACTCTTCGCATGAGGTGGCCAAAGTATAGATGTGAGAGTTGGACTATAAAGAAAGCTGAGCGCCGAAGAATTGATGCTTTTGAACTGTGATGTTGGAGAAGACTCTCGAGAGTCCCTTGGACTGCAAGGAGATCCAACCAGTCCATCCTGGAAGAAATCAGTCCTGAATATTCATTGGAAGGACTGATGCTGAAGCTGAAACTCCAATACTTTGGCCACCTGATGCAAAGAACTAACTCAGTGGAAAAGACCCTGATGCTGGGAAAGATTGAAGGTGGGAGGAGAAGGGGACGACGGAAGGTGAGATGGTTGGATGGCATCACCGACTCGATGGACGTGAGTCTGAGTGATCTCCGGGAGTTGGTGATGGAAAGGGAGGCCTGGCGTGCTGCAGTCCATGGGATCACAAAGAGTTGGACACGACTGAGGGACTGAACTGAACTGAACTGAACTGAGATTCTACTAAGCAATCTTCATGCATTGTCTCATATACTCCTCACAGAATTCTTGGGAGGAGATAGCTCTTATCATCCCCATTTTACAGATGAACAACTGAGTCTCAGAAGCCCAATTAAATGGCCTGAAGTTACTTACCAAGGAGATAAGAGGTGGACTGGGATTTGAGCACAGAGCAGTCAGAAAACGTTGTATCGATTGTCTGCTGACTCCTCCCTAGTTCCGGGCCCTGTGTCAAGAGCTGGGAGACAGATACTAGATGCGGATCCTGACCTTGTGGCCTCATTCTTGGGGGAGAAGAAGAGGACAACACAGTATTGAGACGGTCTTGTGTGTAAAGTAAAAGGTGTTTCTGTGTTTGTATTTAAGGGGAGAGGGAGGGAGGGGGATTCTAGGGAAGTTTGGGGAGCTGTTGAAAGCCACGGTGAACAGAAAGCCCTGGACAGGAGTCACTGGCCTTGGCTCTTGTCCCAGCTCTGGCGTCACAGGTATTCATCAAATATCTCTGAGCACCTTCTATTGCCACCAAGGTGACACAGAGCCCACTCTTGTGACGCTCACAGCCTTACGGGGAGCAGGGGTAAGGAAGCTTGTGAAGGCGGAAATGAGGTCATGTTTCTTACTGCGGCGCTCGAGGCCATCCTGACCTTTGACTGCGCTGGCCCCAGCTCCTGTCTTGCCTCTTCTCCACTCGGTGTGCAGGCCTCATGAACTCTCAAATTCTTGAATAGGCCAGAGTTGCTACACCCACAGGCCCTTTGCACATGTTTTCTCTGCCTTTTCTTTGGATTTCAAATTTGTTATCATTTCTTCAAGGAAGCATTCCTAACCCTCATGACAAAGTCAAGGTCTGCCCATTAGATGTCCCCTTATGGTACTTACGGTATTTGTGCTGTGTGTAAAAACCTCAGTCCATCCACTCAGATTTGCAAGAAAGGGACTTTTCTTTATTTTTATGTGCCATTGGTCTAGTTGCCTTTGCATTTATGAGAAAGAGAGTGAGAGTATTAGTCGCACGGTTGTGTCCAATTCTTTGTGACCCTATGGACTGTAGCCCTCTAGGCTCCTCGGTCCATGGAATTCTCCAGGCAAGAATACTGGAGTGGGTAGTCATTCCCTTCTCCAGGGAGTGAACCTGGGGGTCCTGTGTTGCAGGCGGATTCTTTACCATCTGAACCACCAGGGAAGCCCCGTCTCTGTATTAATACCACACTATCTTAATTACTTTACCTTTACAATAAGTCTTGATATTCAGTGGTTTAAGTCCTTTAACTTTGTTCTTCAAGATCATCTTGGTTATTCTTAACCTTTGTGTTTTCATGAAAAAAAATTTAAATTAACTTTTAGTTTCCACCAAAAAGCCTGCTGGGATTTGGATTTGGATTGCACTGAATCCAAATTTATGAATTCTCTCTAATTTATGGAAAATAGATAGATTTACAACGTTGAGTATTCTAATCCATGAATATGGTATACTCCTATTGATTTTATGTCTTTAATTTCTTTGAATAATGTTTTCCAGTTTTCTGTCTAGAGGCCCTA
>SJYT01068822.1:20901-46203 GCA_006410635.1 Cephalophus harveyi
ATCTCATCTTAGATTTATTATTAGCTATTTGATATTTTTGATTCTGTTATAAATAGTATATTTTTACATTTCATTTTAAAATTATAATTAATATATAGAAAATAATTCAATTGTTGGCTAAATTTGTCAAATCATTTAAATTATTTGTATATTATTTTAGATTTTCTGTAAACACAACCACACTGTCTCCTTCTTCCTTTATAATATTTATGCCTTTTTCTTATTATTCTGGCTATCCTTAGTATAATGTTAATTAGAAGTAGTGATAGTAGACACAATTGTCTTATTAGAAATATCAGGGGAGGGACTTCTCTGGTGATTCAGTGACTAGGATTCCACACTACCAATGCAGGGGCCTGGGTTCAGTCCCTGGTTAGGGCACTAGATCCCACATGCTGTAACTAAGACCTGGCACAGTTCAGTTCAGTCGCTCAATCGTGTCCGACTCTTTGCGACCCCATGAATCACAGCATGCCAGGCCTCCCTGTCCATCACCAACTCCCAGAGTTCACTCAAACTCATGTCCATCAAGTCAGTAATGCCATCCAGCCATCTCATCCTCGGTCATCCCCTTCTCCTCCTGCCCCCAACCCCTCCCAGCATCAGAGTCTTTTCCAATGAGTCAACTCTTCGCATGAGGTGGCCAAAGTACTGGAGTTTCAGCTTGAGCATCATTCCTTCCAAAGAAATCCCAGGACTGATCTCCTTCAGAATGGACTGGTTGGATCTCCTTGCAGTCCAAGGGACTCTCAAGAGTCTTCTCCAACACTACAGTTCAAAAGCATCAATTCTTCGGTGCTCAGCCTCCTTCACAGTCCAACTCTCACATCCATACATGACCACAGGAAAAACCATAGCCTTGACTAGACAGACCTTTGTTGGCAAAGTAATGTCTCTGCTGTTGAATATGCTGTCTAGGTTGGTCATAACTTTTCTTCCAAGGAGTAAGAATCTTTTAATTTCATGGCTGCAGTCACCATCTGCAGTGATTTTAGAGCCCCCAAAACTAAAGTCTGACACTGTTTCCACTGTTTCTCCATCTATTTGCCATGAAGTGATGGGACCGGATGCCATGATCTTCATTTTCTGAGTGTTGAGCTTTAAGCCAACTTTTTCACTCTCCTCTTTCACTTTCATCAAGAGGCTTTTTAGCTCCTCTTCACTTTCTGCCATAAGGGTGGTGTCATCTGCATATCTGAGGTGATTGATATTTCTCCCTGCAATCTTGATTCCAGCTTGTGTTTCTTCCAGTTCAGCGTTTCTCATGATGTACTCTGCATATAAGTTAAATAAGCAGGGTGACAATATACAGCCTTGACGTAGTCCTTTTCCTATTTGGAACCAGCCTGTTGTTCCATGTCCAGTTCTAACTGTTGCTTCCTGGCCTGCATACAGATAGTAGTGTATATATTTTAATTCCAAACTCCTAATTTATCTCTCTTTCCCTCATCTTCGGTAACCATAAATGGTTTTTTATGTCTGTGAGTCTATCTCTGTTATGTAAATAAGTTCATTTGTATAATTTTTTAAGATTCCACATATAAACCATATCATATACTTGTGTTTGGCTCACTTCACTTAGTATGATAATCCCTTGGTCCATCCATGTTGTTGCAAATGGCATTATTTCATCATTTATGGTGAGTAATATTCCATTGTGTGTATATACCACACCCTCTTATGAAAATGTTCAAATGTAGGCAAAAATAGGACAATATAATGAATCTCCATGTGTATCACTAAGTGAAAACAATTATCAATATTTTCATGGCATGGACTTTGATTAGAATTACTACTGGCAGGTGTGTCTTGTCTCTTTCCCTTTATTATCTGGAATACCAAGCAACGACTTAACGAACAAATTTCAAAGTTAAAAAAAAAAAAAAGGATTTAGTTCCCAAAGTTGTAACAGGAAAAAGGGAGCTAAGACCACTGTTGGAAGAATACTGCACTCTAGTAGACCTGTTTGATATCAAAACTGGTTAGATGAAAGTGTGAAACAGAATGAATCACAGTCTAACCATATATTACCACCCCCCTCACCCCTCACTGCCCACCAGTACACACACACACAAAAGGTGGGCTGATCCACTTTCCAGGGTCCAGAATGAAGGAAGAAAAGAAATGGATTAACATGTACCAACTTTCCAAAGAATAAAAGAGGAGCTATTTTGGTTGTGTAGAAGGGCACATCAGGAATGAGGGATGGGATTGTTAGGGAAGTTAAATAGTCTTGTTTAGGCTTCAGAGACAAAGCAGAGCAGGCCTCTGACCTTGCTTCTAACCTGTCTGGACACTGCCCTGGCTAGGCGTGGCTGTGACTGCCTGCATCTCAAGAGCGTTGAGCCCCCCGGAGGGGAACTAGCCAACCAAGCCCCGGGTTTAGCAACATTCCAAGTTTTACAAGACAAAACAAACAGCTTTAACTTGAAACCAGAGCTGCAGTTTGGTCACAGATTGATGATGAAATCAGTTTGCGTCCTGGGATTATAAGCAGGAATTCGCTACTGCAATCTTTGAATTCCAGACAGGCTCCCTGGGACCCTTTCCCAATTGGGACTCCAGATGTGCTGTGACACAGGACTTCCCAGTACTGATTAAATCTGGATGTTGGTCAAAACCCAATTTGGTGATGTATTCTCCGCTCTATTTCTCTTTTCTTTTAACGTTATTATATTGAAAGTAAAGTAGATAATTCTTTAATAAATATCTGTATTATTTATTTGTATATAACGAATGGCTTATCTTGTTAACAAATCCTTCAAACCTGAGATGAAAGCGAAAACTTTTGGCAAAACAGGGATTGATAAATAACAGCGTATTGCAAATACAAAAAGGAAGCAAACAGGATGAAACAATCAGAAGCAGGTAGAGATGACTGAGATAAATAGGAGAAGACAGGAACTGCTAAGGAAAAGAGATAGGGCGAGCTCAGCCCAATAAGAGGCATCTGAAAGTGAAACAAGAATAGCAAGTAGCACGACCTTGGTCTCTGATGTCATCCTTACAGAAGGGAACCAGGGCTTCTAAGAGGAATGGCTGATTCCAGGGCTGGTATGTGGCTACCATACTGAATCATACAAGTGTAGTCTCTTCCCCCTGTTTTACAGACTAGTAAGTATGGACCCCAGCAAGTTAGGTAACTTTTGCAAAGTCATACAGTTTGAAAGGCAAAAATCAAAAATAAAACCCACATCTCCTGATTCCTAGAAAGTTGCCTTTGCACTATGTCACATTATTTATGTGTATAAATGTTTGTATGCATATAATATTTAACTAATTTTATTTAGTTATATTTTATGTTTATATATTTTATATTTATACTATATTTATTTATAAAGAAAAATTCCCATGTTTTAAAATGAATATTATACCACAAGCTCCCTGAGAACAGGGATATTTTCTTTCTGATTCACTGACATTTTATCAGTGCCTAGAAAAGTAATGACACATTATTGGTGCTTAGGAAATAGTTCTTGAACAAATGAATATATGGACAAACAGTTATAAGACTGTTTATCAAACGAATCATTAGTTATGTGATATCTTAACTAATCTGATACTATTAATATATGAAGGCGAGTACTATATTTTGTTCACTATCCTGTCTTCAGTCGCTCAGTAGTGGGTGTCCGACTCTTTGCTACCCCATGCACTGCAAAACCCCAGGCTTCCCTGTCCATCACCAACTCCCAGAGCTTGCTTAAACTCATGTCCGTTGTGTCGGTGATGCCATCCAACCATCTCATCCTCTGTCATCCCTTTCTCCTCCTGCCTTCAATCCTTCCCAGCATCAGGGTCTTTTCCAATGAGTCAGTTCTTTGCATCAGGTGGCCAAAGTATTGGAGGTTCAGCTTCAGCATCAGTCCTTCCAATGAATATTCAGGACTGATTTCCTTTACAATTGACTGGTTTGATCTCCTTGCAGTCCAGGGGATTCTCAAGAGTCTTCTTCAACAGCACAGTTCAAAAGCATCAATTCTTTTGCGCTCAGCTTTCTTTATCTTAGACACCTAGAACTGGAGCATGCATAAGTGCATTCTAAGCCACTTCAGTTGTGTCCGATTCTTTGCAACCCTATGGACTATAGCCTGCCAGGCTGCTCTATCCATGGGGTTCTCCAGGCAAGAATACTGAAGGGGGTTGCCATTTCAGTCTCCAGGGAATCTTCTCTATCCAGGGGTCGATTGACGGTCTCATGCTTTGGCAGACCTGTTCATTACCACTAGCACCATGCTATTAAATATTTAACTTTTGAAATAGCTATGAAAATAAATATGAAAAGCTGTGAGAATAAAACTTCTTGAAATGGCTATGAAGTGGTGATTTATATTTACAACAAACTTTATTTTGATCAGCAGTAACATGACGTGGTAGAAAGAGCAATAGTACAGGTGGGTGGTCTGGGCTAGGAACTCAGCTACGCAATTAACTGGCTCGTAGTTTTGGATAAGTTCCTTCAGCTCCCTGGAGAGTGCTAAAATGAAAGGCCATATCTCCAGTCTCCAATTCACCTCTAATACACTCGGATTAATCTCACACCTTTGCCAAAAAAACTCAGTTATCAATAGTTTCACAAAACTCCAGATGTAACAGCTTAATAACCCACTGATTTTCAAAGGTATGAGATATTTTTCTTAAAACTGTCATATCAGATAGGTCACAAGGGAACCAAGACATAAAGTTGGGTTACAACTGCTCTGAACAACAATTTTCATCATCTAGATCACAGAAGTATAATGCTGGAAAACAGGCATCTTGACAGTGGCATAAAAGAGATCCAGTAGCAAAATTTTCTAGCCCCTAAAGCTAAATGTGAAATGTATCTAAATGTGAAATGCATTTAAACAGGGATGTTTCTTTCGATTCCAGAATATTAGAATGTGGAGAGGTATAATGTCACTTAAGCACAGAGCAAGGTGTATAACATAACAGGTCAACTACTATCAGTGGTTAAACCATTTTCAACATACAATTGACCATCACCAATAAACTTTACTTAGTCTTTTCTTCCCCTTCTATGTAAAATCAATCGTAGCCAACAGTGTCTGTTTCTTCAAGGATTTCCACTGCTGTGCTTTATTGGTTTCATGCACTGCCAACCACCATCGCCACTCCCAATCTGAATCATTTTGAATGGAAATAATATTAACCATTCATTTTATTATTTGTCTGTGAGTTAACCCTTGAAATTTTATCCTATTTATAAAGTAATGACAATAGAACTGTCTTTTAAAAAAAAATCACGTTCTCTTCATGATTTTTAAAGTTTATTCTGTCACGATATGCATGGGTTGGAATTCAAATTCTACATCTGAAGAAATAATCTGAGTTTTTTCTTTTTTTTTTTTTTTGCAGCCACGCAGCTTGTAAGGACCTTAATTCTCTGGGATTGAACCCAGGCCCCCTGCAGTGGAAGTGTGGAGTCCTAACCACTGGACTGGAGAAGTCCCTCTAAGTTCTCTTTTGAAGCTTGACTCATGCAGTGTTGAATGACGGTGATATGAAGAAAAGGCAAAATCCCATGTTTTCAGGGTAGGTTTACTCCTTCACAGCTTTGAATACAATGCCTCCTATTTTTACAATGAATTTCCCTCCTACTTGTCTGTCTGTAAAATCCTATGGTATCCAAAACTAACCTCAGGCATTACCATCTGGTACAGATCCTTTACAAAATTTCTCTCCTTACAGCCACGAACTTGGATAATCACCCCCTACACTGACTTTTGGCATGGCCAAGGAACTTACTTGGCCAATGGGAATTAAAAAAATATGACGCAAGCAAAGACTTGAAAAGTGATTATGCATTGAAGCTCACTTTCTCTTGCTATTTTGACCTGGTTTTCAGCATCTCTGCCAAGAAGCCTAGGCTTTCTTGATACATGTTGGAGACATATAACGCAACTGTTTTCTGTTGCTCCCGTCACCCACTCTATGTGAGTGAGCCCATTTATAAATAATCAGACCCCAATGACATACCAGCTGAATGGAGCCATGTCAGTGAGTCCAGGTGAGATGACCCAGATAAGTCCAGCCAAAATCACTGATTTACAGACTTGTGAGCTAATAGATGATTATGCTTTTAAGGGACTAAGTTTTGGAGTGGTTCGTTATAAGCAAATATGAACTGATATAAAAATTTGTTTCTGTAAGTGGCGCATTGCTACTACAAATATCTGAAATGTGTGACAGTGGCTTTAGGGTGAGGCAATCTGCAGAGGCTGGAAGAGCTGTGGACCATGGTGCTTAGCATAGACTGGGATAGTAGCAAGAAAGCAGTTAGCAAAGGCTGGAAAGAATACTGAACCAACCACCAGTGAAGGCTGGAACAAGAATAAGTAAACTACTGCAGCAGGCTGAAAAAAGTGGTGACCCGTTCTTACACTACTGCAACAATTCATAGCTGTCACCTGTGGTACTCTGGAAGATAGAAAATATAGCTAACAAACTTGTGGAGCTGACTATGGAGATTTCCAGGCAGTGCCAACTGGTTTCTGCTAGCTGTCTATTAGAAAGTACTCTAAGGAGACTTCCCTGGTGGTCTAGTGCTTCTCAACACAAGGGGACTGAGTTTGATCCCTGGTCAGGGAACTAGATCCCATATGCCACAACTAAAAATCCTGCATGGAACTGATGCAGTCAAATAATTTTTTTTTAAAGTACTGTAAGAGGGAGATGAGCTAAAGAAGGAACTGGGCAGTATGTAAATACAAGACAATGACCTTCATTGCCTGGCAGGAGAAACTTTAAGAAAATAAAACTGCATTGTATTTTATTTAATTTTTAATTTTTTATTCAATATTAATTTGTACTTTTCTTGAGTCTGCAAATTTTTTACTAATTCTGCCATGATGTTTTATTAGAAAAAGCAAATATCTGAGGTTACAGATGAAGTCATTAAAACTAAGAAATTTACCCAATTACATAGTACGTTGTAAATCCAGGATCTGATCTTGAGCTATCTGGATTCAAATTTTGTACTCTTTCCTCCTTCCCCGTTTCCTAATACTATCAATAAGGAAAGCCTTCCAATGGATGAGTTATTTAACTTAAAATGTACTGCATTTTTTCATTGTTATAATGATTCTCAAAAAATACACAAGAGTTTCACAGAACTGAATCCTTTTAATATTCAAGGTGGGTGATAGAATGATACATTATGTATGAAGGGCTAGAATATGCTTTCCACTTTGGTAATTATAATAGAGAGGAAATTACAGTGCTCTGATAGTTTGTACTGTTGAAGGTGGACTCTCTTTGATATTTGACCCGTAATGTTCCCTTGGTATATCTCCTGCTGTTTTGGGCTTAGTGTCTTCCTCTTTTTTTTGGAAAAGACTTCCTCTTTTTTTTTATTTGGAAAATTCCCATTTAAATTAATGAAATGGAATTTTCCCTGGCAGGAGAACAAGGAAGAAATGGGTGTTCAACAGCAGGAGGATATAATGTTATGTTAAACCTACTTAGGAAGGAAGGAATACATTCAGTTAATATAATTGTTTCCCTTCTTTCCCTTTCCACAAAGTGAATTCTATTCTTGGAACAATTATGTGTTATTTTCCCTGAAATCAGAGAACACATTAAATTTCAAGTCTTCTATTTTTCAAAATTTTGCATAATCTCCATTCTCTTGGGGTTTGAAAAAGAGAAACTTCTCCATCTTTTTAAAACTTGCATACAATAATAATTAAGCCTCCTACAGTGACCTTTATGTTTGGCAGAAGAAATTTTAAGGAACTGCACTGAATTTTATTTAATATTTAGATTTTTGTAATTCAATATTAGTTTGTACTTTCCTT
Organism: Cephalophus harveyi; assembly: GCA_006410635.1. NCBI lineage: Eukaryota > Metazoa > Chordata > Mammalia > Artiodactyla > Bovidae > Cephalophus > Cephalophus harveyi. Next base: position 28,701 of record SJYT01068822.1, read on the forward strand.
GAGTTTGCAAATTATGCGTCTTTTACTACTTCTGTTATGATGTTTGATTTAAAAATTAATGCTCATCAAATGCAGTTGTATCAATATCTTAAGTATTATAGAATGTATCAAATATCTTACTACTGTAGAAGAAAGAGAGCACAATCTCATAGTTCATCAAGTTATTTGGTATATTTATAAGCACGATTTCTCACTAGAGGCACTATTTAGTAGTATTTTGGGCAGAAAGATAATTTCAGGTGTGAGACTGCTCAAAGCATAGCATTAGTTTATCACATCTGGTCCTGACACATTAAATGGCGAAAAGACCCCAGAGTCATTGTGATAAGCAAAAATGCCCACATATATTTATAATTACCCTCTGGGGGTATGGTATTGTCCCTAACTGAAGCAGATTCATTGATGCAGTGCAAATTTGAGACATCCCAAACTCTTTTCCTCCTCCTCTCTACATCTCTCCCAATCAATTATAGGAGTCACACAGGGCTTCCCTGGTGGCTTAGATAGTAAAGAATCTGCCTGCAACGTGTAAGATCTGGGTTCGATCCTCAGGTTAGGAAGATCCCCTGGAGAGGGGAATGTCTACCCTCTCCAGTATTCTTGCCTGAAGAATTCCATGGATGGAGGAACCTGGCAGGCTACGGTCCATAAGGGTCACAAAGGGTCAGATATGACTGAGCGATTACCACTTTCCCTTTTCACTTTCAGAGGGCATCTCACTTGCACACATGAAATGGACCTCTCCTCTGCCACATGGCAGCAGCTAATTTCCTTCTTCCTGCTCCAGCTTTCTGCAGTGATGTCCATCACATCATTACTGGTACTTTTTCCTGTAACAGTTCTTTCCATTTATACACTGGTACTGCTTGCTTCCTCCTGTGAGTCGTAAACTACACTGTTGTGTAAGCTAAGGATGTTGCAGCGGTCAAGTCATCGCATTACAGCCATCCTGACAGTGAGCCCTGAGGGAACTCGGGTTGGAGGCTGACTGTGCCAGCCATCTAGCAGTCAGCTCCTGCAGCGGCCTCTCCCAGGGACCACCCCCCCCACCCCCACCCCAGGAGACTCAGGATGAGAAAGCACAAGATACTGGCCCCAGAGAGTGAGGTGCATGTCAAAGGAAATGTCAGGGAGCCCAGATTCTTTCATCCTCTGATACATGGAAAAGCGCTAAATTTCTTAACTTGAGATCTCCGGTTTTCTTTAATTCACAGTAATCTTTTGATGTTCTGTCTACCTGGTCTTTTGTTACAAAAGCTCTTATACATTCTGGCTCCCCACTTGCCTCTTTGGAACAGTTTCTCAGCATTATCTGAGATGCTGTCTCCAGGTTTGAAGTCCCCAGAATGCCCACCTAATAAAACATAATTCTCAATTTTTTAGGTTACCTTTTTTTTTTTTTTTCATTTAATACAGTATAAAGTGAGTTGAGTGCTATGCCACGGTTAGTCTCAGGGTGAGGAGGATGAAGCTGAGAGTTCTAGCCTCTCATCCCAGAACCTGTGTTTAACACTCTCCTCCCTGAGAATGGGTTACTTTCCCAAGAATATCTCAGCATCTACCAGATTGTGGATTTAACGAGAGCAGGGACTTCTGGGAACAAAACCTGGATCATTGCTGGTGTCAGATACTTAGAGCTCGGATTCGTCTTGAATTCATGTAGTAAGTTTCCTGAACTAAGCTGCAGTCTCTGCCAGACCTCTAGATAGACTTAAAAGTGTCCCATCCAAGGAGTCCTATTTAAATTCCCAGGTTGAGGGATCCCTCTATAATTTTAGCTTCTACAAACTCAGTTAAAATCTTAACTGTGTGCTCATCTCATGTTTCCAATTGCTTATATTTTTTCTGAGTTCCCAAACTTAGTATGCTATCTTTCCTGTCAAGTGTGCCAGAAAGTGTTCCCAACTTCTTTAAATTTGTGGAGGAGGGGAGAGGAATCAGTATTATAATCATACTTCCTGAGAAGCTTTGAGGCAATTTTTAACTCTCCCACTTCCACGTGTGTGTGCGCGTGCGTGCGCGTGTGAACACGCACTCAGTGGCTCAGTCGTGTCTGACTCCACGCAATGTCATGGGCTGTCAGGCTCCTTTGTCCATGGAGTTTTCCAGGCAAGAATACTGGAGTGGTTGCCGTTTCCTACCAGGGACTGAAACCTCATCTCTTGTGTCTCCTGCATTGGCAGGTGGATTTTTTACCACTGCACCACTGGGAAGCCCTTATTTTCCCTGGTGGCTCAGACGGTAAAGCGTCTGCCTGCAGTGCGGGAGACCCGGGTTCGATTCCTGGGTCGGGAAGATCCCCTGGAGAAGGAAATGGCAACCCACTCCAGCACTCTTGCCTGGAAAATCCCATGGATGGAGGAGCCTGGAAGGCTGCAGTCCATGGGGTCGCTGAGGGTTGGACACGACTGAGCGACTTCACTTTCACTATGCTGTTAATAATTCTTTTTTACTGATCTAATATGTCACTTATTAGAGGCCTTTATAAATATTTTCTTAATTCTTCTATTTATGTTCTTTTCACATTGCCATGACACTTTTTTCAGAGGTTTATTGCCTTTGAACTAGATTAATCAACCACTTCGTGATTTGCTTTCTCCTGACTCATTCTTTTTATTTTTCTTTTTGGCCACATCACACAGCATGCAGGATCTTAGTTCCCCAACCAGGAGTCAAACCCATGCCCCCTTTAGTGGGAGCTCAGAGTCTTGACCACTGGGCTGCCAGAGAAGTCTTTCTCCTTGATTCATTCTGCTTTCCAACCTATAAAAGTTAATTTTCCATCAGACTACCATATATACCTCTGCATCTACTTGGTCAAATATGCCTTGATGTTACTCATTTTACAAATATTTATTAGATGCTTATTATGTATCATATTGTGCTCTTCCTTCCCTTATTAAAAAAAAAAGCGACTTATTTAATGTAAAATTTATTCTGGTTACTTCAGTCTACATAGTTCTTTCCTTTCCTTTTCTTCACAAGAGCTCATAGTCAGAACAATGAAGTTGGAATTTTATTGATAATCAACTGTCTTCACAATCACTTATAAATCCTTGGAAGACCTAAAGCATACTTTATTTCATTTGCATTCTTTATATTATCTATTACAGGGGCTAGGTACATTACAATTGCTTGTGAATAAATACTTGTTCCTATTTTTACTGAAAGCTTAGATTTTCCCAAGATAGGCCTGATTCAAAAATGAACTGGCTGGGATACAGCATATAAAATCCCCATTCATTGATCTTGGCTGGTTTCCTACAAGCTGTGATATTTCGTGTTTTTAAACAAAATAAAATTGTGCTAATTAAATTTTTTTAGGATACATGTTACAGAGTTAACTATTCCTTAATCTTCCACCAATCCTTTGAAATAATTTAATACTGCTTTGTGCAGACTCAATGTTATAGAAAAATTATAATTAAAGAAAGTACACCTGCAGAAAAATTTTATTAAATTGCTTTTGCGAAATGTGGTAAGTGAATTTAAACTTTACACAAGGGACTTCCCTGGTGGTCCAGTGGTAAAGAATCCACCTTCCAATGTAGTGCTGAGTACCTCAGTCATGTCTGACTCTTTGCAACCCCATGGGCTGTAGCCTACTAGGCTCCTCTGTCCATGGGATTCTCCAGGCAAGAATACTGGAGTGGGTTCCCATGCCCTCCTCCAGGAGATCTTCCCAACCCAGGGATCAAACCCAGGTCTCCCGCATTGCAGGCGGATTCTTTACCATCTAAGCCACCAGGGAAGCCCCCTTCCAGGGTGGAGGACAGGGATTTGATCCCTAGTTGGGGAACTAAGACCCCACATGCCACAGGGCAACTAGAGAAGCCTGCACATCACAAGGAGAGAAAGCCCAGGCACCACAATGAAGACCCAGTGCAACCAAAATAATAATAATAATAATTAAAAAAAAAAATTATACAAAAGAGCAAAACAGTGAGAATAGCCAGGGAGAAAAAAAGAACAGTCAATGTACTGTTGAAGAAAAAATGTGCCATAGGGAAATGAAGAGAATTTACTGACCAGATTTTGAGGATTATTTAGTTTCACCAGTGTGTTAGTAGGGCAGAGAAGACCAATATACTAATGCAACAAAAACAGGAACCAAACCTCAGAGAGAGATCCTCCCATATGTATAAGACAGAAGCCAGAGCTGCAATTTTAGAGCGGTATGGAAGGAACAAATGATGTAATAAATAATGTCCAGACAGTTTGCTTTCTATATGGATCCACATCATACATAACCAAAAAATAAATTCTTGGTGGATTAGATACATATAGATTTCTAAACTTTCTGAAGAAAATATAGATTATCTTTGCAAATTTCTGTCACAGAAAGGATTTCTTAAAAAACAAAAAGGCAGAATTCATAAAGTAAAAGAGACAAATGGAAGTCTGCCAAAATAAGAACTTCTGTGTATTGGAAGACACTATTTTAAAAATGTAAAAACACAAGATATAAACCAGGGAAATATATTTTCCAACATATATTAGTTAGAACAAAGTATTAGAATCATATAACATCTATGAAACTTCAATAAAAAAAAAGTGTGGACCAATTTTAAAAATGGGCAAAAAAGATAGATAGCCATTACACAGAAAAGGAAAAGCCAATGATGAGTACACATATAAAAACATGTCCAGCTTCACTTGTAATCAGGAAAAGGCTGAAGTACCCTTTTGCACATGAAATGTTGGCCACAATTTTAAAGACTGACAGATCAATGAGCTTATGAGGATGAGGGAAAACAGAAATCCTTAAATATTGCTCCTGAGAGGATAAATGTGTCCACCCTCCTTTGATAATAATTTGACATTATCTAGTAAAGATGTACCCACCTAATAACTAGTGATTCCAACTCAAGCTAAATATCCCAGACTAGAGAAAGCAGAGACATTACTTTGCCGACTAAGGTCCGTCTAGTCAAGGCTATGGTTTTCCCAGTGGTCATGTATGGATGTGAGAGTTGGACTGCGAAGAAGGCTGAGCGCCGAAGAATTGATGCTTTTGAACTGTGGTGTTGGAGAAGACTCTTGAGAGTCCCTTGGACTGCAAGGAGATCCAACCAGTCCATTCTGAAGGAGATCAGCCCTGGAATTTCTTTGGAAGGAATGATGCTAAAGCTGAAACTCCAGTACTTTGGCCACCTCATGCGAAGAGTTGACTCATTGGAAAAGACTTTGATGCTGGGGGAGATTGGGGGCAGGAGAAGAAGGGGACCACAGAGGATGAGATGGCTGGATGGTATCACAGACTCGATGGACGTGAGTCTGAGTGAACTCCGGGAGTTGGTGACGGACAGGGAGGCCTGGCGTGCTGCGATTCATGGGGTCGCAAAGAGTCGGACACGACTGAGCAACTGAACTGAAGAGAAACCGTCACATATGATCAACAGAATACTAAAATATTAAAATATTTACTGGTACTAAAATATTACAGGTACTAAAATATTCACTGCAGTACTGGTTTTAATAGTAAAAACTGGAACCAGTTCACAGGACCATTGACAGGAAACTGGATAAATAAATTGTGGTAGGTACATAAAGTGGAATGCTTAATTTATAGCAGTGAAAAATCAACTAGAGTTTTATGCATCCACATGAATGAAATGATACTGATGAAGAAATAAAAGTGACAGATTACATACAGTTCCATTTATAAAAAATGTATATAGAAACACATACAAAACCGCACAAACATACTATTTAGTGATTCATAAGTTTTCTGAGGGCTTCCCTAATAGCTCAGTTGGTAAAGAATCTGCCTGCAATGCAGGAGACCTTGGATTGATTCCTGGGTTTGGAAGATCCACTGGAGAAGGTATAGGCTACCCACTCCAATATTCTTGGGCTTCCCTTGTGGCTCAGCTGGTAAAGAATCCATTCGCCTGCAATGCGGGAGACCTGGGTTTGACCCCTGGGTTGAGAAGATCCCCTGAAGCAGGGAACGGCTACCCAGTCCAGTATTCTGGCCTGGAGAATTCCATGGACTGTATAGTCTATAGGGTCACAAAGGGTTGGACATGACTGAACGACTTTCACTTTCAAGTTTTTTGAAACTAGAAAGAAAAATAAAGAAATGACAACCCATAATTCAAGATAATGATTACCTAGGAAGCCAGGAGTAGAGTAAATTGACAGAATGGTGATCCTTGGATCAAAAGTGATGCCAGGATCAAAAATAGGTCATGATTTTCATTCTTAAGCTGAGTGGTGGGTAGAGGCATGATTATTCCATTTTTCTTATTTTTACTGTACATATGTATATTATATATTCTTTACATATGTGAAATAATTAAATGAGCTTGCTATCATTGTAGTGAGTGTTTAGCTAAACACCCCTAGTTTGCATCCTGATTCTAAAGTGGCTTTGTCTGCCTAAATTGTGTAGATATGCACATTTAATAGTCACTTTAAGCACAATTTCTGCTTTGTGTGCATGGTCCCAGTAACAGTGTAAGGAGAACTTGCTCTTTATAGCTCTATCTTCCTTCATCATGAGTTCACACCCAAAATCTATGGAGGAAGACTATCAATGGGAACACGAAGAAAGTCAGGGTAGTTGTAATGAAATGACGCACTGGGATTATTTGAATTCACTCTGTATAGGAATAATTTGGGAGATTTCCACTTTGCTCTACACTGAGTGGTGACAAGCTGCTCAACACAACAATAACAATTTCGAATTATCTACAAATTTTAAAATAACGTTTTCAAAAAAAATCCCCTTCCCGTTCTTCACAACTCTTCCCCACACTCCAAATCTTTAGGAGCATATGGCAGTTCCCAGAAAAAGCCAAGTGGCTATCTGAAACATTAATACACTCTGCTGCTACGATCACAGGAATAAAGAAAACCGGGACTCCAGCAATCTCACACAACCACTGCCGCCTGCCAGCTCTTATATCAAATAAAAACCATCACTTCGGGGAAGGATGGTTGCACGATGACTAAGCAGACAGATGGCAGGTGTGAGTCAAAACACTCTGGGGTGCTAGCTCAAATCATCCAGCACTACTCACTGCTAGAGAAAGAAGGAATCAAAAACCGGATCACCCAGTGGTCAAGGAGCGAAATGTGAAAACCCAATCAAAACAAAAGGTGGAGGAGATAACCAGGGCCTTAAGTGTCATACACTATGTAAAATGTATTAGTAAGTTCTCATCCGAAAAGGAGTTTTTAAGCCCAATTTGTAAGTCTCACAAAGTTAACGTAGGTACCCAACTAACACAGTCTGCTATATAGTTCTATGCTATAATAGGTTTATAACAGTTTTCACACAAATAATGTATTAGAAACACACACACACACAAAATATTTTTAATCTTGCAATCCAGTACACAGAAGCACAACCTCTCGTAGAGGATGCACGCACATAACAATATACTCCAGACACATGAACTAACGTACATAATTGGACAGGGGAACGCACGTTCGCATCTTTGAAAGCTCTCAACTTGAAGGTCCGTGTGTAGGGGACTCCTTGTAACTTCTAACCAAATTCTTCAGGCTTGCCCTTTGATCTTTGTCTGCTCTGACTGCAGCTTCTCGCACCTTCCTTGCTGGTGTTCCCTGTGAAGCACAAGGAGGTTGTTTCTCCACTTTACTACTGCCCCAGAACCACCACCAACCCCCCCGACCAGCACCACACATCCTCCAGGACGCGTTCAAAGCCAGACAGCGCTCCTGGTCGACAGGTGCAACACAGCAGGAAAAGATGGACCGAAATGCCGTCTGCCCATCTCCGGTGACACAAAGACACAAGCATCTCTGACGTGGGTATTTTGGTGTCGACTCTTGACTCTAAATATTGATAGGAATTGAGCATTTTGGTTCAAAGGAAACATTATTTGTGAAATGTTACACATAATATATTGACTAAAACTTTGTTAATTTTTTAATAGAAAATTGCAATATAAAAATACTACTTTGTTAAAAATATACAATACACGCATTATAGCACTTTGGAAAACCCAGCTCAACTCAGAAAGCAAATAACACCACCTGGACTGGTATATTTTAACCAGCTTTCTTCATTGTTACAAAGTCTATTTTGGCGTTAAAGGATATACAACATAAATAAAAGTAGTGATTCTGAATCAAGTAAAATTGCTCTGAGATTGTTAATACCCCTCCACTACCGCATATGCGGGACTTCCTGTGAGTTCCGAGTCTGCGAGCTCTGCAGGTAACGAGGCAGATGCGGAGCACCCTCAGCTCCACGAGCATTCACCCCTGGCTCTGCTGCGCGAGGAGCAGCTGGGGGCTGCCCGAAGATGCCCCCAGGACGGTATTGCACATTTCGGCCCCAGAGACAGTTGGGGATCCGTCCCCAAGCAGTGCGGCAGCAGTGAGCCCACGCGGGGCGTTGGCCTCGGCGGGAAGGCCTCGACGGGCCCCTGGCTCACACGTGCAGCAGGGGTATCTGCCAGACCATGAGGGATGAGGCCAGCTCCTCCGGCCGCTGTGGCCTGGCCTTCCTGCTCACGCGCCGGTGGCCCTGGCCCCCGCAGGCCACCAGCACGGAGCTGGCCCTGGGCCTTCGGGCCCGCCGGCCTTGGCTGGAGGATGTGCAGGGCAGACGCAGGAGGTCCTGGGCAAGGGTCTCCTCTGGCCGGGGCTCCAGGGAGCCTGAGCCCTGGGAAGGGGTCGGGGACCCGGACGAGGAGGAGACGTCGCTGCCCTGCGTGATGGAGCCTGGCAAAGTGCCCAGCCAGACGGCGTCGGGGCCGCCCCGGCCTGTGCAGAGCCCCGGCCCCTCGCCAGGGGGCGCCTCCCGCTGCTCATCGTCCTGGGGGTCAGCGACGGGCGGCGGGCTGTCCCTGGGCCTGTCCTTGTCGGTCTTGAGGGCGGCCGCGGCCATGACCAGGAACTTGACAGGCCCGTGGTGCGCGTGGTGGGAGACCAGGCCCCGTCCTGCAAGGGCACAGGGTAAGCTCGGCCCTCCCGGCAGGACCCCACACTCCCTGGCCACCCCACCACTCAGGACGCCCCGCACGCAGCGGCTCAGAAGGAAAACAGCACCCAGGCCACGCTCCCCTGCACTTCCAGCTACTCCGAGAACGCCTTCAGAACCACGGCCTAAAAAAGCACAGCCACGGCTTTTGTCAACGGTATCTCAGTCTGGTACTTGCTTAGAATGGTTAAAGTGACAAAACAGGTATTTTGTTCTTTGCATCAGAGCTTTCTCACCGGCTCTATGTGCTAAATCAATTCAGTCGTGTCTGAATCTGTAAGACCCCATGGAGCCCGCCAGGCTCCTCTGTCCATGGGATTCTCCAGGCAAGAATACTGGAGTGGGTTGCCATGCCCTCCTCTAGGGGATCTTCCCAACCCCTAGGGAAGAGACTCAGGGATCAAACCTGAGTCTCTTACTCTCCTGCATTGGCAGCTGGGTTCCTTACCACTAGCGCCACCTGGGAAGCCCACTTCTAATATGACTTCCACCTCTTCCTTACAAATTGGCATCCTCTCCCACTACCTGTCCACCATCCTGTAGTAAAGAGACATTTCACATAACAAACGGAGAAGGTAAAGTTTCATTTGGGTAAAAAAATAAGGCTGGATAAAGTACAAGCTAGAATCAAGATTGCCAGGAAAAATATCGATAATCTCAGATATGCAGATGACACCACCCTTACAGCAGAAAGCAAAGAAGAACTAAAGAACCTCTTGATGAAAGTGAAAGAAGAGAGTGAAAAAGTTGGCTTAAAGCTCAACATTCAGAAAACTAAGGTCATGGCATCTAGTTCCATTACTTCATGGCAAATAGATGGGGAAACAATGGAAACAGTGACAGATTATTTTGGGGGGCTCCAAAATCACTGCAGATGGTGACTGCAGCCATGAAATTCAACGATGCTTACTCCTTGGAAGAAAAGTTATGACCAACCTAGACAGTATATTAAAAAGTAGAGACATTATTTTGCCTACAAAGGTCCGTCTAGTCAAAACTACGGTTTTTCCAGTAGTCCTGTATGGATGTGAGAGTTGAACTATAAAGAAAGTTGAGCACTGAAGAATAGATGCTTTAGAATTGTGGTGTTAGGGAGAAGACTCTTGAGAGTCCCTTGGACTGCAAGAAGATTAAACCAGTCCATCCTGAAGGAGATCAGTCCTGAATGTTCATTGGAAGGACTGATGTTGAAGCTGAAACTCCAATACTTTGGCCACCTGATGCGAAGAACAGACTCATTTGAAAAGACCCTGATGCTGGGAAAGATTGAAGGCGGGAGGAGAAGGGGACAACAGAGGATGAGATGGTTGGATAGCCTCACCGACTCAATGGACATGAGTTTGAGTAAATTCTGTGAGTTGGTGATGGACAGGGAGGCCTGGCATGCCCAGTCCATGGGGTCGTAAAGAGTCAGACATGACTGAGCAACTGAACTGAACTGAAAAAAACAGGGTGTCCTTCCAATTTCTGTTTACAAGTGTATTCCCTTCAGAGCGTTCTCTGCTGTGGCTGTTGCTCCCTCCATACTCGAGTGAGGTGAGACACGTCTCCCAGCCCTGAGCTTGGCCCTGCAGGTCGTTTCCTGCTCTTTCTGCATCAGGCTTTGCTCCTCCATCTGGCTCCCAGAGACAGGCTCCTGAAGGGGAAACCTGACTCCTGACGCTACAGCGTTTTCAGGTCCTTGACACCCAAGTGCTTTCCAAAAGGCTGTGCCCATTGGAGCTCCTCCCGACACTGCACAAAAGCACAACCGAGCCTGCTCAGGTGCTGGTCTCTTTTGCTGCAGAGCATACCAGCATCCATTTACTTCACTGAGTAAAGGCAAATAGCAAGGCAGAGACTAACAGGTGGAGAAAGAGGTAACATGAAAACATGTTTTGAGGATGAGGGTCTCCCTGGACCACTGATGACAAAAACAGGAAAATAAAAGCATGATCTGATGATTCAAGTTGATAAACACAGTTTTTACAGGACAAGATGAAGGAAAGAAGGGTGGGAGGAAAAGAGAGCGAGAAACCACCGAAATAATTCATACTAAGTGAAGACATAGCTGGACACAGACCCGTGGGCTCAGTGAGCGTCCGGACAGGAAGAGGCCCCAGAGGCGCAGACGCGTGGCATGCACTCACCGGTCACCTTGGGGATTCCCTGCAGACGTGGGACGGGCAGGGCCACCACGACGCCCAGGCTGGTACCCACCATCAGCAGGCCGTGGCAGACGAGCAGGCTGGTCACAGATAGCCGCTGGTGCCCTGGACAGAGGGACAGGAGAGCTTGTGCCCACAGCCCATGCTCTGGGGCAGCGGTCCTGGGAACTGCCCAGAAACACTGCAGACCCCCCGAGCGCTCCCCGAGTCACACCTCCCGGGCAGCAGGTGTTGCCAGAGCCCTAAGCTCACACTGCGATGCTGCAGCCAGATGAGGAAGACTCCGAGGGGTGGGCATGTCCTGGCTGCGCCAGGACCACACGGCCGCGGCCAAGGGACAATCCAGGCACGGCACTCTGGGCACCGCTGGGCCGGCACTTCCAGAGCTGAGCGCATTCCCCAGAGCCGTGCAGGGAGACCATCTACTTCCAGGCAGAGCCGCACGTGCACACACACACTCAGGCACACGCACACACACGCATGCACACGCGTGCACATACACACGTCAGACAGTGGCCACCGTGAGCCAGGGCCCACGTGCACAGAAGGATCGGGCTCCCAGGGCAACCCACCCCAAGCCTCTCAGGGAAGAGACACGACTGAACGCTGCACAGAGGTCTGTGGACAGGAGAGGCCTGAGGTCTGGGCAGCTCTGGGAAACACTGAGATGAGACTCTGGAGTCCCAGGGAGGGCTGACTCCGGGTCCCATGGCCACCCCTGCACAACCCTGCCCCCAGCAGGACCTCAGCCAGGTGCCATCCAGTGGTTCCCTTCAGCGCTGCACTCAAGCACAAGACCACCATCCAGGCTGTCCCCGGGAAGCCAGGAGGACACTTAAGAACAGCTGGACCCTTCTGTTCCCCAGAAACGAGTCATTTCCAGCTTCTCTGCATTTGACCTGAAGTTCCCCTTAGATAAACAGCGTGAAAATGAATGGTCTAAGTGCAAAAGCCAAAGGCAGGTCAGCATGTCTACAGAAGTCCCTTTATGATTACTTTTGCAGCAACAACCACCACCAAACTAAAAGAACAGCTACAGAAGACAAAGAGTTGGTTTTACTTCTAAACACAGGCATGTGGTTTTTAAAACGCTAGTGTACAAAGTTCCCAGGAATCCTGAACGTGTGCCCGTGGGGCGGCTAGGGGTCTGGCAACACCTAGGACCGGCATGTCTGCCTATACCACAGTCTGTTCCCTAGCTCATAAATAGTCACTCTTGAGTCTGGTTTAAGTTGCTGAATTCCCTTCTGATGTGATTGATGGTACTTAGAAAAGCTACAGTGACTTTTTGATTAGATAGAAAACGTGGCTGTTTCATTTGGTGGCGTCACCCCTGGAAGGTGCTGCGTTCGCTGCTCGGGCCCTGCGAAGGCCAATCTGACGCGCACTCAGCATGCTCCACCCGCCCTGCTGCCCTGGACACAGCAGGAAACAGCTGCATCCTGGTGTCCCTCGTGGCCCAGAGGACACGCCACGCTCTGAACCTTGTCTGGAACCCCCCACCCCCAGAGCAGAGCTGGGAAGGCTGATCGGCTGCCCTTGCGAACGTGCGTGCTGACCCAAGGCGCCACCATCCACTGTCTGCTGAATCCAATGCAGTTTATGGCAAACGTGTGGCACTAACGATGCTCAGAGTGAGCTCTAGGGAGGATGGAAAAAGGAGGCTTATTGCACAGACCTGGCCCACAGGGGCGCCGGCCAAGCCCCCGTAAACTAAACAAGTCATAAACACTGTGACAAAAACAGGCGTGAGTTACAGTATATATTTTTTTCCAACTCTTATTCCTCCTGGCCTGGAAAGTCTTCATTTCTAGAACCTACTGGGATCACACATTCCGAGAGAGAGAGCACAAAGAGACAGGTTATGTGTTACTGCCATTTCTGCATAAAAAGCAAAGCCCACTCAGCGGCCTAGGGAACACAGCTGTAGAATGAGGCTCACACATGCGTGTCCAGGGTGATGGGAGCCCGGCAGCCCGGAATGCCACGGGCCCGCGGGGAACAGACACACTGACTGAAGGCCTGAGTGTCAGGCAGAACACCATGAGGCACTCACTGGGCACCGCTGGCCCGAGGGTAAGCCGATTCAAGAAGAAACGCGAGAGGGGTTCCCGGCTCCCAGATCACGGGTGCACCGAGAACCAGGCCCGCGGCAGAGGGCTGTCTGAACATCCTGGCACTGCCGTCAGTGAGGCTGCGGCCTCATGCCAGTGCGCCCGAGTTCTGCTCTAACTTCCACCTTCCTCATGACTCACCACGCCTGGCGGCTCCCAATCCAGGAGTAAGATACTCCTGGATTTGGAGTATCTTACTCCTGGAGACGCAGACAGAGCACAAAGCCCCGGGTGCCGCCAAGTAGGTGAGGATGCCCCACACATCACGCTGGCACGGGGCCCACGCCACCCAGAGACTCTGCCCTGACAGGCCGTGGCTCAGGAGGATAGGACCCAGGCTGGGAGTGTGCGGGGCGGAGCGGGTTGGGGGGCAGGCACGGGCCTGTGACAGTGGGCAGGGCCATGTGGGTCCTGAGCCTGACGGCAGGAGCCACGCTGGTGGGTGAGACACAGGGCATTAGCCAGGGGCGGGGAGGAGAGAGCGAGATGGGGCCCACCCCCAGCGCACACAGGCCACGGGCCTCCTGGGCTCTGACCCACTGGGACTGGGGGCCGGGGCACCTGGGGGCCTACACAGATCCGTTCACACCACGCAGGGCGGCCTTTGCTCTGCCAGCAGCCAGGAAAGGCGGCCAATGTGGGGAAGGACAGGATGCACCTGAGGTGTGAGCATGCTTCCAGAAGGCCCGCGGAGACATGCACACGTGTCAAGTAACACACTACTACATGCTACATGCACGTACACACTCATACACACAGGCCACGTGCTAATACACAACAAGCACACATGCATACATAATAGCCACATGCCTACACACACGCGGCCCGCACGCCCCCCGCTCTGCATGCTGGCTGCTCTGGGTCCCGCTGTGGGAACACCCACCCTCCTGGGGCTGGTGGAGCCCAGTAGGGCCGCCCTGTGACTCCCCAGGGACCCCACACCCTCCAGCCGGTCTCCCCCCATCCTCTGCTCCTCCACTTCAGGTCCTGCCCCCTCTACCCTGGGGCCTGCTGACCACAGGGAATGGTCTGCAACCCTCGGCTCTGGCTCTGAGGAGGGCACCCCGCTGGGCCCTGTGCCCAGCCCTGGGAAAGGACCCACCTGGCAGCATGTGGTGGACGGGGGTAGCGATGTTGACATCCTGCAGGTGCTTGAGTGTCTCCGTGTGGAACAGGCGGAGCGTGGACCCCGAGGTGAAGGCGACCCAGATGCCCACGCCGGCGATGGCCATGTGCGAGACCACCATGCCCTCCTCCTGGTGGGCCTCCAGCTGGCCCTGCGGAGACAAGGGAACGGACACAGCATGGCATCGGGCACTGTGTGCTGAGTCTCGGGTGGCCTGTCATCCCCCCATCCATGTGTGGTGCCCAGCCGGCGCACCAGACCTCACCTCCAGTCAACCACCTGCCACGAGGGCACTGTCACCCTAGACCCAGGGGTGCTGAGCAGCAGGCCCTGGGTGCGTATGGACCCATCAGCCCCCAACCTGAAGGGAGCGAGGGGCCGCACTGTGCGTGGGGAGATCTGGGAGGCAGCGGGATGCTCACCCGCTCTCGATGCCCCTCCGCGTCCCCCCTCGGGTCCCTGCATGGCTACCTGCTGCTGCTCCGTCTGACCGGGTCCCCTCAAGCCTCTGGGCTAAGCGTGCCCCCACCTCCATCCTGACTGCCATGCTCTGGGAGAACCCCAGGAGGACCCCTGCACCCTGTCCCCACAGTGGACATCTGGAGCTGGGCAGCTGCGGCCACTGCCAAGGACTGGGGGGCAGGTGGGGTGAAGCCTGGCGACTCCGGGAGAAGGAACAGCATGCCCACAGAAGCCCTCTTAGTCCAGAGTGGAGCACAATCCCGCCCCACTCCCTGCCCTGGAGAGAGGTCACTGAAGACCCCCTAAAGACCCCTTCCCCCCCTGCCTACACCCACCCCAGCTTACTCCCCCACCCCCAGACTAGGGCCACCTGTTACACAGAGGTTAGCCAGCTGCATTCCCAGAGGGCACTTTCCCAAGGCCAAAGGTAAGATGCTAACCACTTCCTCAACTGGGCAACGTCCTGTGGCCATCAGAGCCTCAGCCTTCAGTTCCTGGGGGCGCGCGGGGAGGGGGACGCAAAGGGAAACCGAATCGAATCTGTCTGTGCTGGATGCTCAGAACAAAACAAAGACTCAACCACTCTCTAATTTGCATAATTGGTTTCACTGTTGCCATCCTGAAGATTAGCTTTCATGAATATGAATGTAATTACACAAAAGGGCCCTAGGTGGAGCCTCAGTACTGGTGGCCACAAATGCAAGAACAAGTGGAAAACAACAGAAATCAAAGTCCTCTAAAAATGCCACAAGGAATGGCGGCATCTTTATCCCTGCATTTGTGTGTTGCTGATGTTGTGTTTCTGGTATAGGAAAAACATGAATATAGAAGCACATGTTTTGCTTAAGAATAACTCTCAAAAGTGTATGTTCCCTAATAAAGAATGAAAGCATATTATTCTGAGGTTAGTAGATGTAAGCTATCATATATAGAATGGATAGACAAACAAGGTCCTACTGTATAGCACAGGGAACTATATTCAATATTCCGTGAAAAGCTGTAATGGAAAAGAATATGAAAAGTAATATATATAAATGGACTTCCCTGGTGGCTCAGATGGCAAAGACTCTGCCTGCAACGCAGAAGTGCTTAGTCACTCAGTCGTGTCCGACTCTTTGCGACTCCATAGACTGTTGCCCGCCAGGCTCCTCTGTCCATGGGGATTCTCCAGGCAGGAATACTAGAGTGGGTTGCCATGGCCTCCTCCAGGGGATCTTGCCAACCCAGGGATCGAACACCTGGTCTCTGGCACTGCAGGCGGATTCTTTACTATCTGAGCCATCAGGGAAGCCCAACACGGGAACCTAAGCAGGAGACCTGGGTTCAATCTCTGGGTTGGGAAGATCCCCTATAGAAGGGAATGACTATCTATTCCAATATGCTTGCTTGGAGAATTCCATGGACAGAAGACCCTGGCGGACTACAGTCCATGGGATCACAGAGAGTTGGGCATGACTGAGGGACTAACACACAGACATGCATATGTATGCATAACTAAGTCACTTTGCTGTATAGCAGATATTAACACAATACTGTAAATCAACCATACTTCAATTAAAAGAAAAGTATATTAACACCGCTGTGGGTATTCTGTCTCTGAGACAGTTTGGGTAGGAAGGACTTTCCCTAACCTCTTAGCACACTCTCCTCACCATTTCTCTACTCTCCTTAGAGGGATACCACCACTAACTTACCTATTTTAAGTGTAAAAAGTCTAACATTATAAGAGAAAAAATTAGAATTATTTTTTAATGATTTGCTGTTATTAGATTACAAACAGAAACCACACGATGTCAAAATTAACTTAAAAAAACAAATCTTTGTCACTATTGTCAAAGAATGAAGATAGACTTATTCAATTTTGAAACTTTTTAAGGGATCTATGTAGCACTTAGAAAAATGTATTAGTATTTGTTGTCACATGTAAAAATAATTAATGCAGTAGTGAAATTTGGAAGACTGCCAACCAGTGACAAATAAGTGGTGGTAAAGAGGCAAAGTGAGAGTGTGTGTGTGTGTACACACATGCGTGTCCAACTTGCGCATGTCCAACTCTCGCATGTCCAACTCTTTTTGACCCCATGGACTGCAACACACAAGGCTTCTCTGACCTTGGGATTTTCCAGGTAAAAACAATGGAGTGGGTTGCCATTTCCTCCTCCAGTGGATCTTTCCAACCCAAGGAACAAACCCATGTTTCCTGACTCTCGTGCATTGCAGGTAGATTCTTACTGCAGAGCCAGGAGGCAGCCCAAAATGAGAATGCCTGCCTATAATGCATGAATTCTGTATTCTGAGCATAATTCTTACAGTTGGAATCCAGGACATTTCTACTGATCCTCTCTTAATTTAAACATATTGATATTTTGCTTATAATGATTCTTTTTACCTTAATTTTTTCATTTAAAAAAATGTAGAAAATTTTTATTTATTTATTAGGGACTTCCCTGGTGGTCCAGTGGCTGACTCCATGCTCCCAGTGCAGGGGGCAAGGGTTCACTCCCTGGTCAGAGAACTAGATCCCACATGCTGCAACTAAGACCCGGCTCAGCTAAATAAATAAAATATTTAAACAAATTTTTTGATTTATTAAATATATTAAGTTCAGTTCAGTTCAGTCGTTCAGTCATGTCTGACTCTTTGCGACCCCATGAATCGCAGCACACCAGGCCTCCCTGTCCATCACCATCTC
>SJYT01068822.1:48376-296672 GCA_006410635.1 Cephalophus harveyi
GACCATGATGGCTACTCCATTTCTTCTGAGGGATTCCTGCCTACAGTAGTAGATATAATGGTCATCTGAGTTAAATTCACCCATTCCAGACCATTTTAGTTCGCTGATTCCTAGAATGTCGACGTTCACCCTTACCATCTCTTGTTTGACTACTTCCAATTTGCCTTGATTCATGGACCTGACATTCCAGGTTCCTATGCAATATTCCTCTTTACAGCATCGGATCTTGCTTCTATCACCAGTCACATCCACAACTGGGTATTGTTTTTGCTTTGGCTCCATCCCTTCATTCTTTCTGGAGTTATTTTTCCACTGACCTCCAGTAGCATATTGGGCATCTAAAGACCTGGGGAGTTCCTCTTTTGGTATCCTATCATTTTGCCTTTTCATACTGTTCATGGGGTTCTCAAGGCAAGAATACTGAAGTGGCTTGCCATTCCCTTCTCCAGTGGACCACATTCTGTCAGACCTCTCCACCATGACCCGCCTGTCTTGGGTTGCCCCACAGGCATGGCTTGGTTTCATTGAGTTAGACAAGGCTGTGGTCCTAGTGTGATTAGATTGACTAGTTTTCTGTGAGTATGGTTTCAGTGTGTCTGCCCTCTGATGCCCTCTTGTAACACCTACCATCTTACTTGGGCGTCGGGTATCTCTTCACAGCTGCTCCAGCAAAACACAGCCGCTGCTCCTTACCTTGGACGAGGGGTATCTCCTTACCGCCGCCGTTCCTGACCTTCAACGTGAGATAGCTGAGATTTGTTAAATTAGCTTGATAGTGGAGTTCTTTGGTGCTCCTTAAATTTTACAGTTGAGGCAATGGCTTTACTCACCTCACCCTGGTTGTAGACCTGATCTATACGGGTTTATTATTTTCACAAACTTTTAACTGAAACTTAGCATTTCCTTTTTTAAAGCATTTCCTTTAACTATAAAGTTAGGCAAGAAGCTGTAAAAGTATGAGTATTACCTGTGATTTGAGGCCAGTAGAAATTACTGATATTTTCATGTGACATTATGACTGCGGCACATATCACCAAATATTTCTGTTCATCACAACTTTCAAATTATGGTATTTACATCTGCAGTATATATTGTTATTCAATGCCTTAATAAAGAAGCACACATTAATATACCACAAATTTCTTTTAATAATTTATATCTATAGTTTAATATAATTGCTTTATTTTATAATCTTATGAAATTTCTTTTATTCATTTAAATGAGTTATTCTGAAAAGGGATCCACAACCTCACCAGACTGTCAAAGGATCCAAAGTACAATAAAGGTTAAAAACTCCATATAGGATAGCTTCCTGGCTAGTTAATAATCTCCTGGCCAAATTATCTCTCAGCTGAGACTACTCATTAACTCAGGTAACCTATAAATCATATATACATACATTCATACTCACATAAGTATACATAAGTAGGTGGATAGATATAGCTAGATTATATATAGTGAGAGATACAGATAGATAGATAAAACAAGTTTTTAAAAAATTAATTCACACTGAAGTAAACCAAATCTGTCTAATAGTATAAGGCTGTTGTTCAATTGCTAAGTCTTGTCTGACTCTTTGTGACCCCATGGACTGCAGCACTCAAGACTTCCCTGTCCTTCGCCATCTCCTGGAGCATGCTCAAACTCACAGCCATTGAGTGGGTGATGCCATCCAACCATCTTATCCTCTGTCATCCCCTTCTCCTCCTGCCTTCAGTCTTTCCCAGCATCAGCGTCTTTTCCAACGAGTTGGCTCCTCGCATCAGGTGGTCCAAGTATTGGAGCTGCAGCTTCAGCATCAGTCCTTCCAATGAATATTCACGGTTGATTCCCTTTAGGATTGACTGGTTTGATCTCCTTGCTGTCCAAGTCTCCTCCAACACTGCAAGGACATAAGGACACTTAGTATGATACAAGTTCAAGTTCTGGAGCTCAAATCTTACTTGAAATCAAATCTCTTGGAGTCTTGGACCTAGAATCAAACTTTTACATGAGCTTCTTTGAACTTCTGGTTCAGATGGATGTTGTCCTAAATATGCCTCAAACTCCAAACCTTAAAGGTTGCTACAAGAAGTTGTTAAAACCAGTTCTCAATGAGACTTCCAAACCATTCAGAAAAAACTTTCATTTTAAAACTCTCTGTATTTAGAATTGCTTCTCTCCTTTCAACCTTCTCTTTCTCTCTCCCTCCTTCCCTTCCTTGCTTCTTTACTTTTAGAGAAATTGGCTTTTTGCTTTATTTTGAAATATTTCAAATAATTTAAAGAATTTTTTTTTCTAAAAGAACAAAACAACACTTTAATCAAGTGAACATTTATTTTCTTAAGAAAAATGTAAGAATGATTATGTTATCCCAAAATACATTCCTAAATTCTTCCAGGATTTTGCTTCTACTTTTCTCTCAATCACTGTAAGGATATTCATTCTGGAATATTTGATTATCTTTTTAAAGTTCATTTTAATCTAATTAAGTTACTCATATCCCACTCCTTCAATAATTCACTATACATGCAATGTGAAAGTGAAAGTGAAGTTGCTCAGCCATGTCCAACTCTTTGTGACTCCATGGACTGTAGCCTATCAGGCTCCTCTGTCCGTGGGATTCTCCAGGCAAGAATACTGGAGTGGGTTGCCATTTCCTTCTCCAGGAAGAATTTCTTTTAACAAAATCTCTGTGTGTATAACTATCCAGCTTAAGAAATTAAACATTGCAAATAAGGTTTAAATTCTGTTATTAATTTCTGATCATATGATACTGTCTCACCTTCAAGAAATAATTAATATTCATAATTTGATATTTATTATTCAGATATATGTGTTGAAAATTACAGTACATATGAATGTATCATTAAATGACAATATTATACTAAATGCTTTTACATTTGTATATGTGGTTACATACTATGTTTCATCTTGAACTTGCTATTTTCTCAGCACTATGTTTGTGAGATTTACCTATAATGATACAAGTAACTCTAGTCATTCTTTTTAAATAATAATAAACTTTTTATTTTGAAATAATTTTAAACTGACAGAAAAGTTAGAGGTTACAGAGACAACCGACACATCACCTCCTCAACTTTCCCAGGGTCAACATCCCACACAACAATGGTACTTTTGCCCAAACTAAGAAATTAACATTCACATATTACAAACAACTAAACTACAGACTTTATTTAGAGATCACCAGTTATTCTACTCATACTCATTTTCTGTTCCAGAATCTAATCTGGGATATCATATTGCATTTAGTATTCACTCTACTTTTTCTACTGTATTATTATACTAAAATTTATTTTTCTATTCTTATATTTATAGGCAAGTTGCTTCCAGTTTTTCATCAATATACCTGATGATATCTTTGGGGACACACATGATATCCTTGTGCACATACATGTAACATGTATTCTTCGAAGCAGTTATAACAACATGTATCTCACAAATAAGTGAAAGTTCCATTGCTTCAGATTCTTCCCAACATGTGGTATCATCAGGCTACATTGTTATCAATTTTATGGGTATAATATAGCATCCACTTTTCCTTAAATTTACATTTCCTTTACTACTAGTGAGACTGAGCATTTTTCTTGTGTTTCCTATTTTGTGAAGGGTTTGTTCACATCCATTGCTATTTGACTTTTTTGATATTGATTTGTAGATACTTATATTTATACATATATACTCTACAGCTCATGAAACTGAAAATATAATTTACTAAAATTGATACATATTTTAGTACAAGAAATAATCTTTAACCATGAAGGAAACTGAAGCAGTAATTTAAAATTTTTCCCTGAAAAAAATGCTTATCCCCATAAAGTTTACAGGTGAATTCTATCATATAATCCATCTTTATGCAAACTTTTCTGCTCACAAACATAACTGCAAAAGCTTGCCAAAGTATTAATAAACTGGATCTAAGTAAGTATTATATTTATGATATATTATGACCCCAAGTCAACTGAAGATGAATTGGGGGATATATGATAGAATTAAAAATGAATGGTATTCAATTCTAAAAGACACAGGTACGCAGTGTCCACTGCAGTACTAGCTACAATAGCCCAGACTTGGAAGCAACCTAGATGTCCATCCACAGATGAATGGATAAACATGATGTGGTACATATATGCAATGTAATATTACTCAGCCATAAAAAGGAATGAATTAGAATCAGTTCTAGTGAGGTGGATGAACCTAGAGCCTGTTTGTTATACACAGTGAAGTATGTCAGAAAGAGTAAAGCAAATATTGTATATTAGCGCATATATATGGAACCTAGAAAAATGGTATTGGTGAACCTATTTGAAGGGAAAGAATGGAGATACAGATGTAGAAAATGGACTTGTGGACACAGTGGGGGAGGGAAAAAGTGAGATGAATGGAGGAAGTAGCATCAACATATGTACGCTATCATGTGTAGAATGGATAGCTGTGTAACACAGGGAGCCCAGGCTGGCACTCTGTGATGACCTAGCACAGTGGGATGGCGGGGGTGTGGGGGGGGAGGCTCAAGAGGGAGGGGGCAAGTGTGCAGTTGCAGCTGATTCACGTTGTTGTGCAGCGGAAGCCTACACAGCATTGTAAAAATTTTTTAAATAAATAAAGCTGATGACCACAAACCATCAAAAAAAAAAAAAAAGAGTGGTATCAGTAAAGCTACACAATAGATCAATGGAACAAAATATACACTTTTGAAACAGATACATTCTGAGAACCCTGATTTATGATCTAACAGGCATTGCAGGTAAGTGAGTAAAGGAAAGTCTAAGATAATTATCTTAGCCTGGTTTTCTAGAAACCAGAGCCTAGGGAAAAGCTCAAGGTCTTTTATTTTACTGGGAGATCTAATTTCTGGGGGGCAAAAAGTGATTAAAAAGGGAAGGGGGCATTGAGACTGTGAAGGAAGGGAAACATATTTTTGAGCTAGCCACAGTTTCACATAAGGACACAGTTGGCTGCTCACTGCTCAGTCATGCTGGAGGTTTTAAGACAGGGTGTTCAGATGCATCATGTTTCAGGCAGGGGGATGGGCAAAGACTTGATCTGCTGGTTCACTCCTGTCTTCTGTTCCTCTTTGGGTCAAAGTTTGTCTCCAAAAGCATGACCCCCAGCACAGTTTCAGGCAGTCTCTCTTTGGGCCACCTCTAGGTAGTATTGGATTTTGTCCAGAATGGGCAGAGGCAGGAGGAGCCAGAGACTCCATGGGTCCATTCGGTTTGAGCCCATGCTGGGCTGCACCCAGCAGGCCTGCAAGCACTGTACCTGTCCAGCCTCACACTGAAGGAAGAGCTCAGAGTTAGGAAGCAACAGAGACATTAATGGTTTAATGGATGGAGGAGCTTACATGTCTAAAACAAGATCCTGGAGCAACCCTCCACCATGTGCAGCAGATGGCAGGCAGGACATGGTGATGGGCTTTGCCATGGGGGTGGGGGACAGGGGTGTGTATAGAGGGAACTGACCTCCTGTTTGCACATCTGTTACCAAGGAAACCAGCAGAGGTGCATGCCCTTCACCATCCCTTTGATCAGCTAGCGTGGTGAAGATGCTCTGATCAAAGATTAGAACAGTCACTAGCTGGGATGGGGCAAGGATGTACTAAGAGGGAAGGTCGGTCATGTGAGTAGGATATAGGTGGAGCAAAGACCAGTCCATCAGGGGATGTACAGAGAACAAGAGAACAGCCGTCTTGACTGACTGACCATCCAGCCTGGGCTCCAGACCCACTGAGGTTCCCACAGCAACAGTCATGATGGGGCAATGCTGGGGTTGCCGCTCTCCATGGCCAAGGTCAAGGCAGTGGCAGTGCCGTAGATGAGGCGTCGGCATCAGCAGCCACGGAGCCATCAGGAGCTCATCAAGCGTAATCAGCAGAGGCCCCTGAGCACGGTGAGGCTGAGCGAACCTGAGGAGCTGCATCAACTGTGCCCCAAACAACTGGACATCCACATGGGAAAATACAACATCTGATCCTACCTCACACGTTAAAAAAAAAACAACCTCTAGTTGGGAGTCAAGATCTAACTGTGACTGGCAAGACATTTCAGGAGAATACACGTATTTCCTGAAGAGAAGGAATTTAAAAACATATCTCCAATACAACTGCCACAAACTATAAAGGTTTTTAAATTTTATAACATGGTTAAGAATCTACTGTTCATCAAAAGACTTCATAAAAAGAAAAGACAAAAAATTTGGAGAAAATTTTTGCTAAATTATAACTGATAAAGATATTTAGGCTATATAAAAAAGTATTAAAAGTGGTATGAAAAGGACAAGCAACCAGCAGAAGAAAAGGCAAGTGTATGAATAGTATTTATCAGAACACAAATGGCCTGTAAGCATATTTTAAATGCTCAAACTTAGCATCAGAAATCAATCAGTGTAACACATCAAGCAAAAGAATAAAGGACAAAAACCACACGAACATTGCAATAGATGCAGAAAATGTATTTGACAAAATTTTAACCTTCATGATAAAAACTCTCAATAAACTAGAAATAGAAGGAAAATTCCTCAATTTGATTAACGGTATCTATGAAAAGCTTCTACCAGATAATGATGAAAGACTATATACTTTCTCCTAAAGAGCAAGAACGAGAAAAGGATGTCTGCTCCTACAACTTCTATTCAACATTCTACTGGCTATTTTAAGCCAGGGCAACTAGGCAAGAAAATAAATAAATAAAAGGACTAGACTGGTAAAGAAAAAAAAATTAGCTGTATTTGCAGATGATATGATCATTCCTATATACAGAAAATCCTAAGAATTCTACTAAAAAACTATTAGAACTAATACATGAATTCAGCTGGGTTGTAAGACACAGATTTATATACTACAGAAGTCAACTGTCAACTGTACCAATTGTACATTGGTAGCAATGAACAAACCATAAATGAAATTAAGAAAATAATTCAATTTACAATAACATCAAAAAGAATAAAATATTAAAGAACAAATTTAATAGAAGTATAAAAATTAGACTCTGAAAATTAAAAATCATGGTTGAGAGAAATTAAAGAGGACCTAAAATAAATGGAAAGACACCATGTGCTCATGGGTGGTGGTGGTTTAGTCACTAAGTCATGTTTAGCTCTTGTAACCGCGTGGGCGGTAGCCCGCCAGGCTCCTCTGTCCATGGGACAATACTCTTCCAGGCAAGGAATTCTTCTCCAGGCAAGAATACTGGAGTGTTGTCATTTCCTTCTCCAGGGGATCTTCCCGAGCCAGAGATCGAACCCGGGTCTCCTGCATTGCAGGCAGATTCTTTACCAACTGAGCTACGAGGGAAGATTGGAAGACTTAATACTGTATAGATGGAAATACTCTCCTAATTGATCTACAGATTCAGTGCAATCCCTATTAAAATCATAGTTGGCTCTTTGCAGAAACTGACAAGCTGAATCTGAAATTCATATGGAAATACAAGAAACCTAGAATAGCCAAAGAAATGTTTAAAAAGATCAGAGTTGGAGGGTTCACATTTCCCAATTACAAATTTACTACAGTCCTGCAGTAATCAAGAGAGGTGGTATTCGAATATAGTCAGAGTCAATTGATATTTAGTAGGGCACCAAGAAAATTCAATGAGAAAAGAGTGGTCTTCTTAAGAAACAGTGCTGGGATAACTGGGTAACCACAGCAAAATAATAAATTTGGAGCCCAACCATATTTGTTGTTCAGTCCCTAAGTTGTGTCCAACAGTTTGCAACCCCATGGACTGTAGCACACCAGGATTCCACAACCTTCACTATCTCCTGGAGTTTGCAGAAACTCATGTCCATTGAATAATGATGCCATCCAGCCATCTCATCCTCTGTCACCCTCTTCTCCTCCTGCCTTCAATCTTTCCCAGCATCAGGGTCTTTTCCAAAGAGTCATCTCTTCGCATCAGGTGGCCGAAGTATTGGAGCTTCAGCATCAGTCCTTCCAATGGATATTCAGGTTGATTTCCTTTAGGATTGACTGGTTTGATCTCCTTGCAGTCCAGGGGACTCTCAAGAGTCTTCTCCAGCATCACAATTCGAAAACATCAGTTCCTTGGCACTCAGCCCTCTTTATGGTCCAACTCTCACATCCATACACGACTACTGGAAAAACCATAGATTTGACTATACAGACCTTTGTCGGTAGAGTGATGTCTGCCTTTTAACATGCTGTCTAGGTTTGTCATAGCTTTCCTACCAAGAAGCACGTGTCTTTTAATCTATCAAAAGTAACTCTATCAAACTCCTAAAACGCAATGCACCCTATTATTAGGCCAGCATGAGCCCAGAGCCATAGAAATAATGAAGGTAGAGAAAATGGGGGCTTTGTCCACGGAGTGTTTTCAAAGAGTCAAGATAGGACTCTATGCAGGTGATGGCCACCCTCTATCTTGCTATGAATAGAGGAACAGTAACAGCAGGTAGAAGGCAGCACTCTCTCTCTTCGTCCCCTGGCTACACTCCCCTGCCCCAGAGAATCAGGATCAGAGGAAGCCACTGGCCCTTCCTTCCATTCTTGAGCTGGTGGGCTCAGTTCAGTTCAGTCGCCCAGTCGTGTCCGACTCTGTGCGATCCCATGGACTGTAGCACGCCAGGCTTCCCTGTCCATCACTAACTCCCAGAGCTTACTCAAGCTCATGTCCAGAACCTGCTGTACCCACACTGACCACCCACTTCCCCAGGCCAGGGAGGAAAACCACACTGACCCGTTCCTATCCCCACAGGCACAGAAGCAGATGCTATCTGTCTTCTTGTTGCTAAGAAAAGTTATTATTCCTTTCACCTGAAGTGGGTTCCCAGCTTCTCTTGCCACAAATCATTAGTTTTCTAAGTGTGACATTTTCCCAGTTGTCCTTTCTATTAATAGATCCTTACTTGTCACACCACCTTCCCAGGTGACACTGATGTCATTGATTTGCTCTGTCATCACAGCTTCCTCTTCTGGCCACAGACACTTAAAAGCATCTCAGGAGACTCCTAAAGCGCCCGCTCTTCCCCTCCGCCAGCCGTAAACAAGTCTCAGTGTCAGCTGAAGGTTTTCACGCCCTGAATCTGCAAACTTCGATCATCTGGTAACCCTGTTTACCTAAGGTGGGAAAACCCATGAATCATGACTTTAAGGCAAGTTTTTCTTCCCTAAAGAAAAGGTGGCAAGGAACCCAATGGGCCATAGAGACAAGGAATTTTAAATGGGTCTGCAAGAGAAAAAAAAAAAAAAATATATATATATATATATATAAATGAGTTGCAGTAAAGTAATGCATCAGCAATTCAAGTGGATTTTACTCTTAAAAACAACTCTTTCACAGATAAAAGTGATCATTTTTTTTTAATGAAATGTTTACTTATTCTCACTCAATACTCTTTGGCATAGCTTAAGAGTAAAAAGGCCTTTTCAATTTTCTAACAATATATACAGTTGCTCATGTCAACATTTAAGGGCTAACCATTGACACTATGCAATATTCTCTCTGTGAGATTCCTGAAAAGTCATTCTGCTCTGAAGACCCCTATCTTTATTTATGATTATATGGTACTTGCCTTCAAGATTTTTGAGGTGGCTTAAAATAGAAAATATAAAAATAATATATTTTTACTATGCAACTATAATTATAACAAATAAATAAAAGCCATGAAAAAGAAAGGAAATAAATATATACAGAAGGAAGTAAATACAGCTACACCTATTGAGCCCTGCCTTGAGCTTCCTAGCAGGCAACGGAAAAGGGAAATGGAAGTCATACCAATACGTCAAATTAGAAAAACGGATTTGGTTTCATTTTACAACCAAATCTAAAAGGAGTTCACCCAAAAGGAAACATTCATTCATTTATTTGGAAAGTATTTATTTAATACTTAAAATGAGCCAACTCCTACATGAGATAATAGGAAAACATTATTAAACATTTCAAAGATGGCCTCTTCTCTCAAGAACCATAGAGCCTATTGGGAGAGACAAACAATAAGCTAGTATAATCAAGCAAGTCAAAATAAATCACAACTAAAGATGTATACAGGGAACTAAGAATAGCCAAGATCTGTCAGGAAAGCCTCCCTGAGGGGTGGCAGTTAAAAAACAAGAGGTAAAATGTAGTTTCTGCACAGAGATAAGGTTCAGGGAAGAAAAGACCCTAAAATAATCTCACAGAGGACCTAATTTTTGAGAGGCAGAAACTCAAATGTGTGCTTGTCGACTAATCCTGCTTAGTGATGTTACAGAGGGGTAAGCTGAAAGGCTCCACATTTTTAATTAATATACCAAAATATATTTTAATTAATATACCTAAACCAGGTAGTTCTCAATTATGTTGATAGAGATGAATGAAGTTATTGACAATGTTTTCTAAAGGGGCCAATAAGGCAAATGTTTAGTAATCATTATAATAAATAATGAAAGTTGTGAATAATTGTTAAACCATCTAGATATGACTAAATACATAAAATAATCATTTGTTAAATGTGCTCTAGAATATACAATGTTGAATAAAAATGTCTTGAATTATGAAAAAATATACCTAAATATATTTTACTTAGTATATCTAATTTTTAATGAATATACCTAAAAATGGGATCAAGAGTTCAGGGAGACTTTTAATGTAAGGGTGGCTGGAAGTTAGATTTACCTAAAGAAGACACAGAATCTGCTTCTGAGAGTCCTGAGGGGACATGTTTGCCTATTTGGACTTGGGTGATTTTTGCCTGAACTCAAAAGGTTAAGAAAAATGGTTTCATTTCAGTAGCTTCTCTTCTTATAATTGCTTTTCTTGCCTTATCTCCTATTTAAGTAAAAGAGAGACAAGTAAGAAACGCAGTCTTAGGATGGAAACATTATAATTCAGATTCATATTTAAGGTTTGAATAATTTAGAGACAGAAAAACTAAGAGGAAGCGGTATAAAATGTCTTCATCCTTTTTTAGGCTGCGGAGAGAGCGGGGTCAGAGGCGGAGAGTGCAGAGGAGAGGAGAAAAGGAGGGAAGCGTGTGTGAGAGAGCGAGCCTCTGCTTTAGAAGGAACATGATGCTGAAAAAAGCTGACAGGCAGAAAAGAAGCCTAAGTGGTGTTGCTATGGTTACCGCACCATCTGCGTTCCTGCCTACCCCACACTAAAGGGTTATATAACCTTGTAACGAGATAAATATGAAAATGGACTTCACAGTGAAAACCCGTTCTTTCTGTTATTTTTTAAAAGGGTGGCTCTAAATCACAATGAAACATGGCACAACTGTTTTTTAGGTCTGTTTCCACACGAAACACTCCAGGGGGCAAGCACAATTCCCCTGAAGGCATCACGGATCTCTGAAGTGTTGCAGTGCTCCCGATTTTCCAGTCTTTGAGAGGCTATTGTGCTTATTTAATTTATAATTAGGCGATGTCCCAGCAGTTGCTATATTTACATGTTTTCAATTGCAGTTGATTTACAAATAAACCAGTGGTAAACTAAAACACAAGAACTGTTCTCCACAAGGAAATGAGGCTCTCCATGGACCCCAAATCCAATTTTCCTCAAATGTGGGAGCATGCAAAGAATACACTCTCCCGGACACAGAAAGGAGAATATTCTAAATTCATATCTCTGACTAGAAACAGCTTTCTTGTGCACGTTTACAGGAACTGAGATCCAAATTGTTGTATCACAACGGGCAGAAAACTGACCCTGACCCATCCACCCCCTTACGCACAGTCCATAACATGATATATTAGAAACACCAGCCACAGATGAGCAACTTGCAACCATGACGAGCAAGAACTGGGCAGCTGTTGAATTTTGCCCACTTCATCCCCACGCTGCTTTTCTGGGAAGACTCGTGTTAGGGCCCCATGAAGGCCAATCATTTCTAAGTCTGTGTTTCTAACCTTCAGCGCTTCCCCACTGGTATCTTGCAGGGACCTCAACATTCATACATCCAAGGATTAATTCAACTTTTCCATCTCCTATCACTTGGTTGCTATCCAAACCAGAAAGTTCAAAGCTACCTTCAACTTTCCCACCTTCAAATACTTTAGCCATAGAGCTTAGGTAAGTTATCTCACCTGTCACGACGGAGCCTCGATTTCCACAAAGGTACCATTTTTCTCAAGTTAGCGAAGAAGGTTGAATGAGGAAGTGTGTGGAGACTGTTCACTAACTAGCAGCCCTAGTTAGTGCTCAGGAGATCGTGGTGGTTTCACAACTACTACCAGATGACTGCACACGATTCTAAGCCATCATCCTGAAGACAGAACTTTCCCACTTTTTCCACATTTACTCTCTGCTCTCTTCAAGGGCCAGGAGAGGCAGAGTATATAATCATTTACCTATTTGCAACTTTCCTGTCTTTGTGTCATTACTGTGTGTTGAGTATATGGGGAGGAGAACACTTGTCTTCTATTTTTAATTAATTTTTATTGGAGTATAGTTGATTTACAATATTGTATTAGTTTCTGGTATACAGCATATTGATTCAGATATTTATATCTATATATTCTTTTTCAGATTCTTTCCTATTAGAGTTTATAACAAGATATTGAATATCATTCCCCATACAAATAAATAGTAGAAACTTGTTTATTTTATATAGTGTATATCTGCCTTTTTTTTTTTTTTGCCACACACAATATACTAAATGAAAAAGGACAGGTTATAAAACAGTATGAATACTATAATCCATTTTTCAAATTTGCAAATAAACATACTTATGCATACAGGAAATCCGAAAGGATATATGCCAAATGTAAAGCGGTTATTGCTCATGGAATAGAAGGTGGGAGATATTTTTCCCTTTCTACTTCGCTGTGATTTCCTAAAAAGTCAGCATGGTAGTGTCCCTGGGCTGCTGCAGAGCCACCCAGGTCCTGCTCACCCGAGTCCAAGTCAGGCTGAGGCCACGGGGCACGCAGCCCCAGAAGACCCAGGCCGGGGTCTCCTAGACCGGCTCTGAGCTTCCCTCCCCTTCTCATTTATCCCTCCCCACCCTTTGGTAACCAGAAGTTTGTTTTTTTTTATGCCCCTGAGTCTCTTTCTGTTTTGTAAATAGGTTCATTTGTATCTTTTTTTAGATTTCACATATAAGTGCTATCATATGACATTTGTCTTTCTCTGACTTAACTTCACTTGTATGATCATCGCTAGGTCCGTCTGTCTTGCTGCAAAAGGCATTCAGTCTTGTTTATGGCTGAGTGATGAGCCATGGAGAAAGGTGGTGATGAGTGTATTTGGTGTGTGGCCAGAATGTGAACTGTGTTAGGAGGTGGACAGTTTCCCAAAATGCCAGCATCAGTGTCTCCCATCACACAAGCTTTCTTCAAGGTGACTCTGCCACTTCTCTGCCCAAGAGGCAGAGCCTCTTTTCTCTCCTCTTGAAGCTGAGCTGGCTTCATGACTTGCTGCTGCTGCTGCTGCTGCTGCTGCTAAGTCGCTTCAGTCGTGTCCGACTCTGTGCGACCCCATAGACGGCAGCCCAACAGGCTCCCCCGTCCCTGGGATTCTCCAGGCAAGAACACTGGAGTGGGTTGCCATTTCCTTCTCCATTGTGTGAAAGCGAAAAGTGAAAGTGAAGTCGCTCACTCGCGACCGACTCCTAGCGACCCCATGGACTGCAGCCTACCAGGCTCCTCCATCCATGGGATTTTCTAGGCAAGAGTACTGGAGTGGCTTGCTATTGCCTTCTCCGCATGACTTGCTATGACCAGTAAAATGTGACAGCAGTGAAACAGCTCTTATAGCTTCATTTAAAAGATGTAATAGGGACTTCCCTGGCCGTCCAGTGCTGAAGACTTTGCCTTCCAGTGCAGGGCGCGCAGGTTCGATTGCTGGTCAGGGAGCTAAAATCCCGTATGCCTCTCCAAAAAACCAAAACATAGAAGACAAGCGATATTGGAACGAACTCCAAAAAGACTAAAAATGGTCCACATTAAAAAAAAAAAATCTTAAAAAAAATGTATAAGCAAACAAAACAAAGATTTTACAGCTCTTTTCCCACTCTTAGCAACTTTCTTCTGAGAATGTTGCCTAGAGCCCCTCACGATGGCAACAACATGGAGAGGCTACCTGCGGTTAAGATCAATGTGCCTTGGCCGACAGCCCCCGCTGAGCCCAGGCCCCAGCCAATCTGTCACATAGATGCAGTCCTGTGAATGATGCTGGGAGAGATGAGTGGAATCACCCAGGCAACCCATGGAATCGTGAGACAAAAAATAAGCTGTTGAACTATTAATCATGTGAATGAATACCTCCATAATCTTGTTCCCCTCTTCTTACAGGTTAATTTCTTATTCCCTGCCCTTGACACGGCATGACAAATTATTGATACTTAGACAAATATTAAGATCATAAGTGTCTTTACAGAGTATTATCCAAAGCCACCTTGAATTCTCCATGTTTTGGTAAAGCTGTAATATTCAGAGCAAATTTTTAAATGTGGGGAATTGAATCAATGAGTACCCAGATTCAAATATGAAGTGCTGTGATGAAATCTGTGGTGTGGGAATGCAAGCAGCTGAACAAGCAGAGTTCTCATCCAGTGACTGCTGGCACCCAGGAGAGTCAAAATGCAAGTTGCGTAAAGAAAACTATGAACACGTGTGGTTGATTACAGTCAGTTTGATTAAACACACTCAAAAGAGAGATGATTCCTGCTGAGCCAATCACGAAATGAAAACAAGCGTCTGAAAGCATAATGACAGAGTTGGTGACAAGGAAGCAAATTTCACCTTGAGATATGATCTTGATGGAAAATTTTATTTTGGTTACTTCTTCTCCTGGACATCAAATTGCTGACTTAATCATGTTCATTCCCAATGGAAAGAAACCAGAAGCTTCTCCTTTAAAATAAATAATAAGGTCATGAAATTGTAGAGTACTAGTCAATTGGTCTTCTGAACCTGACTTTCCAAGTGGAGAAATTGATGCTGCAGGGCCTTTCCAGAAGTGTGAGCTGAGCGGGCAGGCAGCCTGGCTGAGGAACTGCTCACAAATCCCTGGGGCATCCTGTGGATCCTGGGTGGGGGTTGTAAAGTGTCCCTTTTGCCTTTGGAGAGGGCAAGTCTGCCCTGCTTAGCTCTCCAGGGATCCATCCCAGAAGCCTTAGGACCACCTTCACACAAGATTTTTAGTTTGCTTTGCTTGTGTGTGTTTTGGCTGTGCCAGGTCTTCACTGCAGCGTGCAGGCTTTCTCTAGTCGCAGAGCAGGGGCTCTAGCACGTGAGATCTTAGTTACCTGAAAATGAAAGAAAGTGAAGTCACTCAGTCGTGTCCGACTCTTTGCGACCCGTGGACTGTAGCCCACCAAGCTCCTCTGTCCATGGGATTCTCCAGGCAAGAATACTGGAGTGGGTTGCCATTTCCTTCTCCAGGGGATCTTCCCGACCCAGGGATCGAACCCAGGTCTCCCATATTGCAGGCAGATGCTTTAACCTCTGCACCACCAGGGAAGGGATCAAACTCCTGTCCCCTGCATTGGAAGGCAGATTCTTAACCGCTGGACCACAGGGGAAGTCCCAACGTTTTCAGGTTTTAGCTAGTGGGCCATATATTTTGTTTTCCTAACTCTTCTTAGCCATATACACACTTATGTATGTGTTCAGTCGCTCAGTCATGTCCGACTTCTTGCGCCCCATGGACTGTAGCCTGCCAGACTTCTCTGTCCATGAGATTTTTCAGGCAAGAATACTGAAGTGGGTTGTCACTTCCTCTTCCAGGGAATCTTCCCCACCCATGGATCAAACTCACATCTCTTGCATTGCAGGCAGATAGATTCTTTCCTGCTGCGCCACCAGGGAAGCCCATATACACACATATAGCTACCTTCTTTCCTATTCTCAGGTCTCTGAAAACATTTTCTTCATGTTGAGCATTATATACCCTTGCTGGAAGAATTCAGACTTTCTGCTATCATGCTAGGCTTACATTGCATTTCCCTTGCCATGCTGAGTGCTGCTGAGTAGTTATAACTGAGACGGACATCAGTGCATCAGAAAAACAATCTGACACTAGATGTCTGGTTGGCAGACCCTTTAGAGGTCATTTGCTTTCTGGTTAAAACATCGCAAGTTACTGTGTCAAGGATATTTGATCTTTGACTTTTTAGAAATCAGAAACCCATTTTCTCCCTTCTTTTTTTTTTTTTTAACTAAATGCCATATTTTGGGGCCATTCAAGCTCCAGAAAAGTCCCTTTTTCAGATCAGTGTACATAAATGAACGTCTTTAGTCACTGACTTACACACTAAAATCTGGATGGAACATTCTGCTAGGACCTCCCTGCTGGTTCATAATTCACATGCCAATGCAGGGACAGGGGTTCCATTCCTGATCCAGGAAGATTCCACATGCCGCGGGACAACTAACTTCATGTGCCACGACTACTGAGCTGCAACAAGAGAAGCCACCGCAATAAGCAGCCCTCACACCCCAACCAGAGAGCAGCCCCTGCTCTCAACAACTAGAGAAAGCCCACGTGCAGCAAAGACCCAGTGTAGCCAAAAATAAAGTTAGTTCTACTAACAGTGAGCACTGTATAAGAAATGCCATTACCTACTAAGTTTATAGTAAGATGAAGATGAAGTGGCTCAGTCATGTCCGACTCTTTGCAACCCCATGAACTGTAGCCTACCAGGCTCCTCAGTCCATGGAATTTTCCAGGCAAGAACACTGGAGTGGGTTGCCATTTCCTTCTCCAGGGGATCTTCCCAACCCAGGGATCGAACCCTGGTCCTCCACATTGCAGGCAGATGCTTTAACCTCTGAGCCACCAGGCATTACCTACTATCACATTCTTTTAAAAAAAATAAAAACTATTTATGTTTTGGACATTCATTATTTTCAGAATCAAACTTTGGGCTCCAGTTTTGAGATAAACATAAATTTTTTTTCTAGTTGTTTAAAAGGAAAACACACGTTGCTTCTTTATTGAGATAACCAGCACCATTCCATAGTACATCTCTAGAATTCTCCAAATCTTTAAAAGAGACTTAACTACTGAATTTACTCCAGGATCCCATCCATGTTTCCCCAGCACTCATTTTACAAGAATATAAATAAACAAGGGCCTACTGTACAGCACAGGGAACTATACTCAATATCTTACAATAATCTCTAAAAGTCTGAAAAAGAATATATACACACACACACACACCTGAATAACTCTGATGTACACCTAAAATTAACACAACGTTGTAAACTAACGATACTTCAATTTTTTAAAACATGGTTAAAAATAAGTAAATAACAAAGAAAATTTAAAAAAAGGAATGTAAATAATCTTGTTTCACAAACATGCCCTTCTGCATAGAAGCCTGGGTTACTCCCAGACTCACTGTGGTCTCCAATGATACAGTTTGGTTCTGCTGGTCTTAAAATTTTCTGCAGTTTCGGGCTGCCCTCCCACCACCTCCCGCTCACCCCCTAGCCTCCCACCCCCCAGCTGATTCTGTGCAGTTTCAAAACCACAGCAGTAGACCTCTAGCCTTGCAACAGAGCATGCATAAACAAAAAAACCAGCAACCTGATGGAGAGACCCCAGGACAGAAAGCTGAGGGTTGGATCCTTAGGCTCAGAACTCACAGCTGGGCAAACAGCACGTGCTGGGTTCCCAGTGTACCTGGCAGAAGGCAGAATTCCTGGCTCTTCTGATTCCTTTCTCTCTTTATTAGCATCATCTCTCTTTTTTAAACCCACAGTCCCATTGAGCACTTCTTCCATGCATCTATGGACAGACCGGCTATTCCAGCCTTTCTTCAATTCTTCCCTTAGAGGCTGGGAGGTGCTTCCATTCAGCACAGTCCTAACCTTTTTGGGACAGCTGTACTCAGCATGCAGACACTGCATCCTTGAGCATTCCATCCATTATGAGAAAGAAAAGTAGCAGGCGACTGGAAAAGGGTCCTCCCTGGCCTCTGAGCTTCCCCGACGGCTCCGTGGGTAAAGAATCTGTTTGCAATGCAGGAGACGGAGGAGTCATGAGTTCAATCCCTCGATCAGGACGATCCCCTGGTGAAGGAGAAGGAAAGGGCAACCCACTCCAGTATTCTTGCCTGGAAAAATCCCGTGGACAGAGGAGCCGGGCAGGCTATAGTCCATGGAGTCACAAAGAGTCATACACGACTAAGGAGGCACGGCTTACTGGCCTCCTAGGAAGACAGTGAGCAACATCACCAGGATCAAAGAGAGCCAGGACCAGCTCCTCAGTACCTCTGGCTCTTTCGATCTGCAGCTTACCATCTGATGAGTCATGTATAAGAGTCTCATCTTCCACAGTCTAGATTCAGTGTCAGCTTCCTATGAACAGTAAATAGGTTTGACCCATTGAGTTGCCCAAAGGGCTTGGCACATGTAACTGTTCAAAATGTTTGACTTAACAGGATCCAAAGCCTCCTCCAAAAAGATCCAGTATAAACTGAGGGCAGGACCATAATTGCACAGGGCATCAAACAATAGATTTTATAAAGATTCCTAAAGTGTCTCAGCAGTTATTATTTAGGGGGGGAAATCTTATGACTTACAATATCTTTCCTTTTTTTATTTTTGGCTCTACTGTGCAGCATGTGGGATCTTAGTTCCGCCACCAGAGATCGAACTTGTACTCCTTGCACCGGGCTCCTTGCACCGGGCATGTAGTTTTAACCACAGGACTGCCAAGGAAGTCCCCCAAATCTTTCTTTTTACTTTACTTTTTTTGGTCCTTTTTTTAAAAAAATCGAAGTATAGTCGATTTACAATGCTGTATTAGTTTCAGGTGTATAGCAAAGTGATTCAGTGTTATATATATTCTTTTTCAGATTCTTTTCCATTATAGGTTATCACAAAATATTGACTACAGTTTCTTGTGCTACACAGCAGGCCCTTGTTGGTTATCTATTTTATGTATCTTTCTTTTTATTTTTCCCCCAGAATTCAACCTCGGAATCTGTTCCCACCCTGGCTGTAGATCAGAACCACCTGGAGTGCCCCCTGACCCTACAGCTGCCCTGTTTCAACCCCATTCCCCTTACCACCAATTTTGAGGCTTTAGATGTAGAATGCATTTATTGGAAAACATGCATTTATTTTAAGTTGCCCAGGTAACTGTCTCACGCCTGGCAAGGTTTGGGTCCACTCCTCCCAGAGAACGCTGAAATGCAAACCTTGTATTAAACCTTCCACACCCTGCAAAATTGCTGGGCAGGCCAGGGTGTAGCACTCTTAACCATTAGCTTCTTATCAGGGCTGGAAGATGCATCGGGTGGAGATTTAGGTTGATCATTTACACTAAATATACATTTACTGTTGGCCCTCGAGGCCTCCTCACTGGTAAGCAACAGAATTATCTCTTGTGTAATAAGCCCCTTTCTAGTTCACGACGTTGTACATTAGGATGTATTTGAAGCTGCTGTGCTGAGAGACAAAGGAATGAGGTCGTGTTGGCTGCAAAATAAAAGTTCTATGAGGAGAAATGTATATAAAGGGCAGGAAGCATGTACTATTTTAAAAGTCTTTGTTTGCCCAAGGTCGTTGCTTAGGCACATCCAGATGACTTTGAATAGGAGACAAAGAATGGCTATACCCCCATACTGCCTTTGCTTTCACAATATGCCTGCAGTTCCAGGCCCGCAGTCCTGACCCGCAACCCTGCTCTTTCCCTGCTGACAGATCTCTTCCAGTTAGAGGAGATACCTGTCTTTCTTTCCTTCCTCATGTTTCTGTCCATCCCCAGCCCCATAGCGTGGTTAAGTCAACAGAGCCATCAGAGTTGGGGCAATGCATTTTCTATGGTGATTATTAACCATTCATTCATTCGCAGTTGATCCAATATATTGATCTAAGCAGTCATATAGCTTTATTTCCATTAGCAGTTAGGATTCTCAAACACTGAATCAATCTTGTCTCAGCCTGGTAGCCTTTATTATAAAGACAATCTTATTTTCCACTAACACAGCAAATATGCTTGTGAACACAGTTAGAAAAGTCTTATTATCCATTTATCCAACCAAAAAAGGCAGGCCAATCAAGTCTCATTTTTCCTGTGGCCCAGCAAATGGAATTGCATTTCTGCACAAGGAAGGCACATTTCCAATGTCAAATTAGAGAAATTTAGAAATGTCATTATGCAACATGTTATAATTTGAGATATGCTGCCTGAGCTAATGCCTGCCTTTCTAAACCCTAATTTTACATCTGCTTCCTCAAGGATTGCAAGACGTTCTGCTGACGTTCTTACTCTGGAGCAAAGGAGGGCACAATATTACTACTCGTTTTTATAGGGTTGAAAGAGTTCAAAGAAGCTAACTGGTAGAATGAAAGAGATATCGGATGGAAGCCTCCAGTCCAAGTGTTACCAAGTCCAAGTTCATACTGCTTACAGTATGACAGGCCAATAAATCAGCGTGTCAGGTCAAGGGATAGTAACTTTATTTGCAAAGTGGATAGACTGAGAAGATGTGTCCCAAAGGACCATTCTGCTTAGAATTCAGACTTGTTTTCTACTAAAAGGGAGGGAGTAAAGTCAAACATTTCCTGGTTCTGGTCAGTTTCTAGAAGGGATATGTTAATTTCTTCCTTCCTGCAGGCATTCACAGGTAAGCCTGGTCAGGATATTTCCTATGAGCTGCTGCTGCTAACTTGCATCAGTCGTGTCCGACTCTGTGCGACCTCATAGATGGTAGCTCACAAGGTTCCCCTGTCCCTGGGATTCTCCTGGCAAGAACACTAGAGTGGGTTGCCATTTCCTTCTCCAATGCATGAAAGTGAAAAGTGAAAGGGAAGTCGCTCAGTCGTGTCTGACCCTCAGCGACCCCATGGGCTGCAGCCTACCAGGCTCCTCCATCCGTGGGATTTTCCAGGCAAGAGTACTGGAGTGGGCTGCCATTGCCTTCTCCGTCCTATGAGCTAAACAAGGGTATATTAGCCTAATATTTGGAGAAGGCAATGGCAATCTACTCCAGTACTCTTGCCTGGAAAAATCCCATGGACGGAGGAGCCTGGTAGGCTGCAATCCATAGGGTCGCTAGGAGTCGGACATGATTGAGCGACTTCACTTTCATTTTTCACTTTCATGCATTGGAGAAGGAAATGGCAACCCCCTCCAGTGTTCTTGCCTGGAGAATCCCAGGGACGGCGGAGCCTGGTGGGCTGCCATCTATGGGGTCGCATAGAGTCAGACATGACTGAAGTGACTTAGCAGCAGCAGCAGCCTAATACTCACTACCTGGGAGGCAGGGTTACCTGGGAGGCAGGGTTCACAGTGATGGCCCATTAAGTATAATCTAAACTTACAGGCAACATTCCTTTAGTGATTAACTTGTAGAATAAAAAGGTTCTTCCCTATTATACAAGTTTGCTGCTAACTAGTTATTTAACTTTGGATAGTTACTTGATTCATTGACTCATGACTTTCTCAGTCATGCATTTTTTTTCATTCAATACAGATTTCTTAAATTATGTGCAAATATTTAAGAGCCAAAAAATCTCATAAATAAAGTGGTTCCAAGGGTCACACTTTCAGCTTGAAAAGACAGAGAGGCTCTCATGCACTTGAGATCAATGAGGAGACTGCACCCTCGGCCTGCCTTGTGCCTGGTCAAAGTGAAACTGTTAGTCGCTCAGTCATGTCTGACTCTGCAACTCCATGGACTGTAGCCCACCAGGCTCCTCTGTCCATGGAATTCTCCAGGCAAGGATACTGGAGTGGGTTTCCACCCCCTTCTCCAGGGGATCTTCCTGACCCAGGGATCGAGCCCAGGTCTCCTGCATTGCTGTCAGATTCTTTACTGTCTGAGCCACCAGGGAAGCCCTTGATGGGGCCACTCTTACCTTCAAAAATGTTCCCAGCATTTCACAAGTCATGAACTTAATGATTATGGCCCTCTGTTATAAAAAAAAAAAAAAATGCTTTTCTTTATTAACTGCATGGAAATGCATCATCCAATGAACTTCCAGTCAAAATGCTTGGACTTCATTTTGTGGAGGACAAGTCACTCCAAAAATGTCACTGGGAATGGTGTTTTTGACATTCACTCTTACGATCAAGTGATACCTGATGCTGCACCTTCTCTCTGGCTTCACAGCAGGTTGAAAATTTTTCTCACCAATTATGTCTCAGTCCCACGACTTGGAGTTCATGTCTTGGCCACACACAACCTTCTCGTACAATTCGGACACATCCTATCTTCCACACAACGTCTGACAGTGTCCGGGAGTTATGTGCATGTCTGTCATACTTCATAGTTCAAGAAAGGACTGGTCCCCAGTACACAAGTAGGTCCCCAACAGAGGTGGATACTATGAAGGAGTGGATGAATGACTGGACACAGTTCCTGCTTCAGCCCCTGTCATCACTTGTTTCTTTACTGCAGGTCACAGGATCCTCCCCTGCAGAAGGAGGGGTGAGCTTCACGATGTTGGGCCCCATGTCCTGCTTCTACACAAGGTCTGACAGAAAGGTCCTGGATCTGGGAGATGGGAGACCTGGCCATGCATAGCACATAGTAGGCATGCACATCAAAATGAATTCGCTGAATGGAGCCTGCATTCTTGTCTTGAATTTATAACTAACTAGATCAAGTGATGGGAGTAAGGATCTAAACCTACGTTTTCCCATATGTGAAATAGAGGAGTTAGACAAGGTCACCATGACTATACTGTTTGGTTCTCAGATTCTATCATTTTATTATTTTATATCCTATCTATCTACCCAGAGCTTGATCTTCCTGCATGAGGCCTGATCATTAGTAAACTGGTCCGTGAAAGGGTGCTGGGGAACCTCTCTGAGTATCATTGTTGTCATCTACGAAGGCAGACAATACTCCTACGGCTGTTTTGTGATTTGAATGAAAGAAAGGAGTGAAGTTTCTAGAAATATTCATGACACATGCCCCCAAAACAATAGTTGTTGCTATTTTCATCATTAAATAACAACTTTTCCTCTGCTCTTTTAGTTAATAGAGCATTGCTAAATTGTGTGTGTGTGTGTGTGTGTGTGTGTGTGTGTGTATGTTCAGTCATTCAAGTCATGTCCAAATCTTTTTGACCCTGTGGACGATAGCCCACCAGGCTCCTCTGTCCATGGGATTCTCTAGGCAAGAATACTGGAGTGGGTTGTCATGCCCTCCTCCAGGGAATCTTCCCAACCCAGGGATCAAACCCCATGTCTCTGTCTCCTGCATTGCCAGGTGGATTCTTTACCCTAGAACCACCTGGGAAGCCCTTGCTAAATTCAGTTCAGTTCAGTTCAGTTCAGTCGCTCAGTCGTGTCTGACTCTCTGCAACCCCATGAATTGCAGCACGCCAGGCCTCCCTGTCCATCACCATCTCTTGGAGTTCACTCAGACTCACGTCCATCGAGTCAGTGATGCCATCCATCCATCTCATCCTCGGTCGTCCCCTTCTCCTCCTGCCCCCAATCCCTCTCAGCATCAGAGTCTTTTCCAATGAGTCAACTCTTCACATGAGGTGGCCAAAGTACTGGAGTTTCAGCTTTAGCATCATTCCTTCCAAAGAAATCCCAGGGCTGATCTCCTTCAGAATGGACTGGTTGGATCTCCTTGCAGTCCAAGGGACTCTCAAGAGTCTTCTCCAACACCACACTTCAAAAGCATCAATTCTTCGGCACTCAGCCTTCTTCACAGTCCAACTCTCACATCTATACATGACCACAGGAAAAACCATAGCCTTGACTAGACGGACCTTAGTTGGCAAAGTAATGTCTCTGCTTTTGAATATACTATCTAGGTTGGTCATAACTTTTCTTCCAAGGAGTAAGCATCTTTTAATTTCATGGCTGCAGTCACCATCTGCAGTGATTTTGGACGCCCCAAAAATAAAGTCTGACACTGTTTCCACTGTTTCCCCATCTATTTCTCATGAAGTGATGGGACCGGATGCCATGCTCTTCGTTTTCTGAATGTTGAGCTTTAAGCCAGCTTTTCGCTCTCCTCTTTCACTTTCATCAAGAGGCTTTTTAACTGGCCTTAAATTGACTAGAGTATGTAGCTCTGCTGCTGCTAAGTCGCCTCAGTCGTGTCCAACTTTATGTGACCCCATGGACTGCAGCCTACCAGGCTCCTCCATCCATGGGATTTTCCAGGCAACAGTACTGAAGTGGGGTGCCATTGCCTTCTCTGGTGTGTAGCTCTAGTCTCTACTTTAAAATAGTCTGTCATGGGGACTTCCCTAAGTGGTTCAGTGGCTAAGACTCCACACTCTCAATGCAGGAGGCCTGGGTTCGATTCTTGGTCATGAAACTAGATCCCACATGCTGCAACTAAGATCTAAAGTAGCCAAATATTTTTTTCTTTAAATAGTCATCATGGACTCCACTGTTGGGCAAATCCAGATTCTTACTAGAATTAGCCACTTATTAGCTCTGTAACCTTAAACAGGTCACTTAACCACACAGAACCTCAGTCTCCTCATCTGCAAAATACGGATCATTATGCTTGTTTTGAAGGTTTTCTGTGAGGATTAACTGTATGTAAAAAATCTGGCATAGGAGTGGCTCAAAAATACCAGCTATAATTACAAGTCTATGGTGTTAGGCGAGACAGGGCTGTTTGTTTGTTGTTTTTTTTAAACAACTTTATCATCCATGGGAGAAAATAAGTGTGCTGCTGCTGCTGCTGCTGCTAACTCACTTCAGTCGTGTCCAACTCTGTGCGACCCCATAGA
The DNA here is from genome assembly GCA_006410635.1 of Cephalophus harveyi. Classification (NCBI taxonomy): domain Eukaryota; kingdom Metazoa; phylum Chordata; class Mammalia; order Artiodactyla; family Bovidae; genus Cephalophus; species Cephalophus harveyi. The sequence continues at coordinate 72,984 of SJYT01068822.1, forward strand.
TGGCAGCCCACCAGGTTCCCCCGTCCCTGGGATTCTCCAGGCAAGAACACTGGAGTGGGTTGCCATTTCCTTCTCCAATGCATGAAAGTGAAAAGTGAAAGCGAAGTCGCTCAGTCATATCCGACTCTTAGCGACCCCATGGACTGCAGCCCACCAGGCTCCTTCGTTCATAGGATTTTCCAGGCAAGAGTACTGGAGTTGGGTGCCATTGCCTTCTCCGAAAATAAGTGTAGTCTATTAAATTCCATTCTTCCTGCTGCAGCCTGCAATGATTTCGGCCAGCATTCCCTATGGTGGTTTTAGTCCTCTCACCCCACCTTATCTGAAAATTATCAAGGATCTGATAGTAAGTAGGTGACAAAATTTAACCAGTTCCAACAATAAGAATAGTTAGTGCCACCTACTCTCTGTTACAGGGCTACTAAAATACCAGCTCAGAAAACATAAGTAACCCAAACAGTGAGTAATACATATAATCTTGTTTTGACCTTGACATGAAGCTTGGATGTTATGGCAACAAACTTCCTCTCTCATTAAGTTCTGCTGGGGATAAAATCAACAGTCATTTCCTGAGTTCACAGCAACTGAAACAAGCAGTTCAAAAACCTACTTGGTTTCAGAGAAGTCCAGCTTGTTCCATGTTAAATATTTGCTACAGAAATGCATAGAACCAAAAGCAGTCTATTCATCAAGTGGGAAATGCATGGAGAATTGACTCTATGAGTTCAGCCAGCACTGGCCAGTCCCACTGAGGCGCATGTGTTCTTCCTGGCCGTCTAGGGGCCTGGGCCAGGCCTCCGGGACATCTGACTGCAGCCCTTGCTGTTAGCGGCGTTTCCCAGGGTATCTAAGGCACTCTGCTGACAAAGGCCAGACTTAACTGGGACTTTCTTTTGTGGCTCAATTGATAAAGAATCTGCAGGAGACTGGGGTTCGATTCCCACATCAGGAAGATCCCCTGGAGAAGGAAATGGCTACCCACTCCAGTATTCTGGCCTGGAAAATCCCATGGACAGTGGAGTCTGGCAGGCCACAGTCCATGGGGTCCCAAAGAGTTGGACAGGACCGAGCGACTAACACTTTCACTTTCTTTATCTGAGAGGCAGGTGTGAGGACACCTCTGCAGGGCTGTTAGCCCAAAGCCAAGCAGTGCGCGGTTTAGCCCACAGCTAATAAAAGATCAACCAGACTGTCTTCTTTTAGAATCAGAAAAGGAAAGAATCGAGGACATCTCTCTCCATTCTTATTCCAGCATCAAAACCCATATTAAAACCCAGTGGTTCAAGTGCCAGAGGAAGGCCTTCAGTCCCGAAACCTAGAGAAAGAGCCACATTCCCTTCAGTGAGTGAAACTGATTCTTTTAAAAAGAGTATGTTTTTAAAAAATAATGTTTTAGTTTATAGTATATTAAATTATAATCCATGATTTCTGGGGATATTGGAGGGAAATAACGTAGAGAAGAAGTTATACTATTTTTTTTTTTAACCACCTGACAGTATTTGTATTCTAGAGATAAAGTAAAAGTGAAAGGCGCTCAGTCAGTTCCGACACTTTGTGACCCCATGGACTATACAGTCCATGGAATTCTCCAGGCTAGAATACTGGAGTGGGTAGCTTTTCCCTTCTCCAGGGAATCTTCCCAATCCAGGGATTAAACCCAGGTCTCCCGCATTGCAGGCAGATTCTTTACCAACTGAGCTATCAGGGAAGCCCTATTTTAGACATGAAGCTTTCGTGTAAACTTCAGAAACAGTATTTGCATGAACCTTGGCATCGCCAGCTGTAGATCATTCTACTTCGGTGACTCCTGGAAAGCAAGTTATTTTGACCTGATTCGTTTCATGATGTTATTGTACCTTCCCTCAGGAAGATGGGTTTGGAGCATTACCTGATGTGAGACAGGGCAGCTGGAACCTGGGCATCTGGCCCCAGTCCCAAACCAGGGCAGTGAGAAAGGAGAAGCCACGTGTGCAGCCTCAGGGTCCAGAGACACTCCATGCATGATTCTCAAGCCACTGTGGTGGGTGACAGTCTGTGCGGTTCACTTAGGTTTTTTTTTCCCTCCACAAACATTCTCCATTCTCTCCTTCTGCCCACTTTTCCGTGACACTGAGCGAGATGGGAAATACAAAGTCCAGGGTTTGTTTTTCAAAAGCCAAACACACAGGAGACAAGGTTTGAGGGAGAGGCAGAGCCCTGGAGGACATCAGAGGATGGTAATTAGGCTTCCCAGGTGGCACGAGTAAAGAACCCACCTGCCAATGCAGGAGGCATAAGAGGTGCGGGTTTGATCCCTGAGTTGGAAAGATCCCCTGGAGGAAGACATGGCCACCCACTCCAGTATTCTTGCCTGGAGAATCCCACGGACAGAGGAGCCTGGTGGGTTACGATCTATAGAGTTCCAAAGAGTCAGACATGATTGACGTGACTTAGCAAACACGTGGGTGGTGAGTTGGGGCTCTCCTAATGGGACTAATGCCCTTTTAAGAACAAGAAGAGAGCCCATAGACAGGATCAGTGCTCCCGTAAAAGAGGCTCCCCCATCCCCATCCCAGATCTCCCTAGCCCCTTCCACCACATGTGGACACAGTGGGATGTCTGTGACCCAGAAGAGGGTCCTCACCTGACCTTGCTGGCACCTGATCTCAGACTCACAGCCTCTAGCACTGTGAGAAAGAAATTTCTGTTGTTTATAAGCTACCCAGACTATGGGATTTTGTTACACCAGTACAAACAGACTAAGTGACTTTCTATTTTCAAACCATCCTGAATTTTAATTTTGAGAGTCCTATGATTTTCACTGACCAGAAGTAATAATAAATGGGATTCTACCTTATCTTTTGTATTTTACTAAAAAAGTCACATTCACCTGGAGCCAGTGCTCCATTGCTTTACTGCTTTTTGTTTTTGCCTTTAAAAGGCTTACAAGGTCTAGCAATTTATTTAACCTCCCTAACCCTCTAGGCGGAGAAGGCAATGGCAACCCACTCCAGTACTCTTGCCTGGAAAATCCCATGAGGGGAGGAGCCTGGTAGGCTGCAGTCCATGGGGTTGCAAAGAGTCGGACACAACTGAGCGACTTCACTTTCACTTTTCACTTTCATGCATTGGAGAAGGAAATGGCAACCCACTCCAGTGTTCTTGCCTGGAGAATCCCAGGGATGGGGGAGCCTAATGGGCTGCCATCTATGGGGTCGCACAGAGTCGGACACGACTGAAGCGACTTAGCAGCAGCAGCAACCCTCCAGGGCTTCCCTGGTGGCTCAGAGGTTAAAGCGTCTGCCTGGAATGCAGGAGACCCGGGTTCAATCCCTGGGTCGGGAAGATCCCCTGGAGAAGGCAATGGCAACCCACTCCAGTACTCTTGCCTGGAGAATCCCATGGAGGGAGGAGCCTGGTAGGCTACAGTTCACGGGGTTGCAAAGAGTCGGACACGAATGAGCGACTTTACTTACTTACTTAGAACCCTCTAGGGGTCTTCATATATGTCTACATGAACCCTATATGTGTCTTGATCTGCAATACTGAGAAGACACTGATTGAACTGACAAGAACCATGCACAAAGGGAGGCGCTGATCTCCCGTCTCTGGCTATTGCACACCTGGTCTCCATGGCTTTGCCACCATGAATTAGTTTCTCTACCCATGTTTAGTCGACACTGAGTGAACCCTGGGTACTTGGCAAATAAAGTATGACAAAGAAACCGCCCATGATAAACATGTCCTTGAACATTTGTCACAAGGCAGGTCCAGATAGTCAATGGGGTTTGATACTTTTAGCAGTTGTATGAAGTAGGTATTGCTATGTGCTTCTGGCATAGGGAAGAACAAACCTGACTCCATAATAGAACTGCTTTTTTACTCAAAGCTTTGTGCTCTGTTACCTGTGCTTAGTCTTGCTGACTGTACCTTTCGTAAAAGAACATTACCTATAGCCTGAAACATACAGGATAGCCTATTCTTAAGGCTCTGACCTTTAAGAAGATAACATTTTTCCAGTCACATAGAGATAAAAAGTTACAGAATGGAGAGAAACATTTCTTTTGTTGGAAATTTACAGTAACACCCTGAACTGACCTACATGGACAGCTGCAACAACAAAGGAGTTGGACATCAACAAACCATGCCCTTCCCTCACCTTGCCTTCAAAAGTACTTTGCTGAAACCCTTTGGAAAGTTCGGGATTCGGGCAACATGAGCCACGCATCTCCTTTCATGGGCCTGTAACAAACCTTCCTCTGCTCCAGACTCTGACATTTCAGTTTGTTCGGCCTCACTGTACATACAGACTAGGTTTGGTGACACTTCTTACAGTGGTTAAGAATCTATCTTCCAATGCATGGGATGTGAGTCCAATCCTTGGTCCGGGAACTAAGATCCTACATGCCACGGAACAACTAAGCCCATGTCCTTCACCTGGAGAAAGTCCACACGCTGCAACGAAGACCCAGTACAGACAAAACAAAAACCAAAGCAGAGAGCTAGAGCAAGGGGGCGTGGTGAAGGGCCCGGATCATCGCCTGTCGTCTTGCAGAAGTTCCATAAAAGTCCGGGTTGTTTCCACAGTGATGCACAGCTTGTTTCAGGCCCCATCTTCATACTCTATGAGTTCTGAATTCTTCCTTGGTGTCAGAGGCACTTCTTTTAACCAGAAATTGGAAATGGAAATGTTGTGTTCCTCATTTTGCTTCATAATAAACATTACATAAATGTGTCTGGTTCTTTGAACTCTCTCAAGAAGGCTCTTGATAGAAAACACTAAAAGGATATTTGTAGCCAGTAGCCCTGGGCTTCCTTCTCAGACTCATTTCTTGCTCTTTGTCCTGTCTTCCTTCTTCCTTGTTCTCTTGTGTTACTGCTGCTGCTACTGCTAAGTAACTTCAGTCATGTCCGACTCTGTGTGACCCCATAGATGACAGCCCACCAGGCTCCCCCGTCCCTGGGATTCTCCAGGCAAGAACACTGGAGTGGGTTGCCATTTCCTTCTTCAATGCATGCATGCATGCTAAGTCGCTTCAGTCGTGTCCAACTCTGTGCGACCCCATAGACGACAGTCCACCAGGCTCCCCCGTCCCTGGGATTCTCCAGGCAAGAACACTGGAGTGAGTTGCCATTTCCTTCTCCAATGCAGGAAAGTGAAAAGTGAAAGTGAAGTCGCTCAGTTGTGTCCGACTCTTAGCGACCTCATGGACTGCAGCCCACCAGGCTCCTCTGCCCATGAGATTTTGCAGGCAAGAGTACCGGAGTGGGGTGCCATCGCCTTCTCCATCTCTTGTGCTATTTGGCTTCTTTTCTTGCCTGAGGAACAGGTTGTTGTTGGTGGGGACAATGGAATCACACTGCCCGGTTCAAGGCTTTGCTGCTTACCGGTTGCATGACCTCAGTAAGCTCCTCAACCTCAGACTTGTCACTTATAGCATGGAGATGTGGAGTCATTCACTTTGTAACCTGATTGCAATGAAACGGGCCCACATAAAGAACCCAGCATAGCACCTGGCCGTCAGAAAGCGTGCTGCACGTGTCAGGAGCTGTGGTCTCTCAGGAAAGCCCTTCCATCAGCCCATCTGGACTAAAATGAATCAAACTTTTTGTTGTTGTTGTAGGCTTCTGTACATTTTTGTTTAATGATATACTCCTTGGAAGAAAAGCTGTGACCAACCTAGACAGCATACTAAAAAGCAGAGACATTACTTTGCCGATAAAGGTCCGTCTAGTCAAAGCTATGGTTTTTCCAGTGGTCATGTATGGATGTGAGAGTTGGACTATAAAGAAAGCTGAGCACCGAAAAATTGATGCTTATGAACTGAGGTGTTGGAGAAGACTCTTGGGAGACCCTTGGACTGCAAGGAGATCCAACCAGTTCATCCTAAAGGAAATCAGTTCTGAATATTCATTGGAAGGACTGATGCTGAAGCTGAAGTTCCAATACTTTGGCCACCTGATGTGAAGAACTGACTCAGTTGAAAAGACCCTGATGCTGGGAAAGATGGAAGATGGAAGGAGAATGGATGACAGAGGATGAGATGGATGGGTGGCATCACCGACATGATAGATATGAGTTTGAGTAAGCTCCGGGAGCTGGTAATGGACAGGGAGGCCTGGCATGCTGCAGTCCACGGAACTGCAAGACTCAAACATGACTGAGCGACTGAACTGAACTGATGGTCCTCAAGCATGGAGACTAAACCAGAATGGCCCCGGAAGCTAACCACCTTGCTGGGTTCTGAGTCAACAAGCCTGGATGGGGCCGGGATGCTGACCTCCAAGCAGGCCTGAGGGGACTGGTGTTCAGACACCACCAGTATAAGGGGAAGAGCAAAAGCTTTGGAGGCAGAGACCAGAGTGGATTTCAAGTCATGTGACCTGGGACGTATCACTCAACTCTTCACACCACATCCAAAAACTCGGCATAAAAACCTCTGCTGGGCTTGCCTGATGGCTTAGTGGTAAAGAATCCACCTGCCAATTCAGGGGACATGGGCTTGATCCCTGGTTCGGGCAGATCCCATATGCCGCAGAGCAACTAAGCACCAAGGCCACAACTGCTGAGCCTGTGCTCTAGCGCCCTCAAACCACAGCTGCTGAGCCCATGTGTCCTAGAGCCCATTCTTCCCAACCAGAGGGGCTACCACGACGAGAAGCCCGTGCACCCGCCGAGATCTGAGAGTAGCCTCTACCTGCCGCAACTACAGAAAAGCCTGGGCAACAACGGAGACATGGCACAGCCAAAACAAAACAACAAACCAAATACGTAAAAGTTTTCAACAATTAAGAAAATATGTCTGTCATGGGGTTACCATGTGGAAAAAAAAAGGTAGAACGTGTATAAAGCCTCTAGCACAGGGGGATCTCAGTGCCGGAAGGTAGTGTATACAGAAGGAACCTCAGAGAAGTTCTAATTAAGCCTCTTTATATTAGGGAAGAAAAAACAGATTTATGCAGTTAATAGATGCTCAAAAGATACTTAGAGAAAGGAGACCAGACCTTGAACGTCAGCGCTGGGATCTGAATTTGTCTTTCCTGTGAGAGTCAAACTCAAGACCTTAACAAGACTCCAGGCTCTGCGGAGCTCACACTCGCGTGTCATGTTATGAGTTAGGGAACCCTCTCGGGAGGCATCTCTAAGAGGAGGAGTGATGGCCACACAGCACTAGATTGGTAATGGTGGAATTTTATGCACAGGGAGGGAACCAGGCAACCCGTGAAGCTGCTCAGTCGTGTCCGACTCTTTGTGACCCCGTGAACTACAGCCTACCAGGCTCCTCCATCCATGGAATTTTCCAGGCAAGAATACTGGAGTGGGTTGCCATTTCCTTTGAAGTCTTACTTAACTGTAGCATGATATGGGAGAAGGAAGTTTCTCCTCCCTTTTCTCCTCCTCTTCCTGCCCTTCTGCCTTTCATCCTTTGGCAGATACTCTGTGTTCAACACAGAACTGTGGCCTAAGGGGAGTCAGAGCGCTTCCTCCTCACCCCTCAGCGAGACCTTCTGAGCTAGATACTATGTTACCCTAGCAATCTGGGGCCTGCCCTCCCATTATCACCAACAGTTTCTTGAATAGAAGAAGCAGAGGATAACTGCCTTGTCATCCAGCACAACCGGAAGCTGCTGTTGTCAAGAGCACCTCTTCCTTAAAAAAAGGAATTCTTCTCATTTCCACCCTCACAGTTGCATAGGAAGGTTGGAAATACTCTACATGTTTCAAATTTCAAAGTGGAAAGGGATGTAAAGAATCATGCTTTCAATCTTTTTTTTTTGTATTTTATTTATTTATTTTTGCTCTTTATTATTTATTTTTTTACTTTATAATACTGTATTGATTTTGCCATACATTGACATGAATCTGCCACGGGTGTACATGAGTTCTCACATAGTAAGAAACACATTTACACATGACTCAGGACACACACACACACACACATACGCATTCTATTCTATTTCGCATTTTAACATCTCGTTGACCTATTAAATTGGTTTCTTGACCTGTTAATGGGTCACGATGTGAAGTTTTAAAAATACTGGTAGAGAGCACAGTTCAACTTCTCCATGTTGTCTGGAGAAAAAAAAATCAAAAGCCCAGAAAAATAAAGTGACTCGTCCATGGCACCCCACTCCAGTACTCTTGCCTGGAAACTCCCATGGATGGAGGAGCCTGGTAGGCTGCAGTCCATGGGGTCGCTGAGTCAGACACGACTGAGCGACTTCACTTTCACTTTTCACTTTCATGCATTGGAGAAGGAAATGGCAACCCACTCCAGTGTTCTTGCCTGGAGAATCCCAGGGATGGCGGAGCCCAATGGGCTGCCATCTGTGGGGTCGCACAGAGTCGGACACGACTGAAGCGACTTAGCAGCAGCAGTCCAAGGACAAATAGCCAATAGACACAGAGAATAACGAGTTCTGAGGCAAAGAGGGCTGAGACAGGATGTAGGGGAGATTGGCGAGATAAGGGAATAGGAGTAGAGGTCAGTAAGCCAGTGAGTCAGCATGAAGCTTTGTGTGTGCTCACAAATACGTCCTCACACGTACAAACTCCACAAGCTATGGGGGCTTGGGGAGGGTTCTGAACAGGCAGCTGGCCATCCAGGGCCATGCTTTTAAACTTCTGGTGGCCAGGACACTCAGGATGTAGTGGTGAGGCAATCCTTCTCCTTATGCCATACCTTCTCTTGTCCTTTACAATAGCATCTTTCCAACCCCTGGGCACATTCCCATCTGCTGCAAGAATCTCACCCCTGGGATTCCTGTCTTCACTTCCTGATACCAGCCCTGGTGATTTCAAAACACACCCAGATGCCTCTAACATCAGTATTCATAGTTCTATGCTTCCTTGACTCTGATGACGCCCTTCTACCTTCATCATTTGAAACAAGACTACACCTTAGACCATACTGTCCCTGGACACTGTTCTCAGAATTTATCCTATGGAACTGCCCAGATTCATCTCCACCCACCCACCTTCAATTCCAGCAAGCATTTATTTAATGCCACTAATGTTCCAGGAAATTCATGAAGGGTGGAAAATACCAAGGCATGTAATTCACAATCCTGTGCTCAGGAAGACCCTAAGCTGGGGATAGAAAGACAGACTTACAATCCAGGGTGGGTATACTCCATGCTGCTGGTGGTGGCAATAACGGTAGTAGTTAACAATCATAACTAACACTTCTTTGGTGCTTCTTATGACCAGGCATTATTCTAAGTGCTATGTGGGTACGAATTCAGTTGTCTTAAGTAAAGGTAACTTGGCTGGCAGGTGTCAGAGCCAGGATTCACAGTCACATAGCCTGGCTCCACTACTGCTAAGTCACTTCAGTCGTGTCCGACTCTGTGCAACCCTATAGATGGCAGCCCACCAGGCTCCCCCGTCCCTGAGATTCTCCAGGCAAGAACACTGCAGTGGGTTGCCATTTCCTTCTCCAATGCATGAAAGTGAAAAGTAAAGTGAAGTCGCTCAGTTGTGTCCAACTCTTAGAGACCCCATGAACTGCAGCCCACCAGGCTCCTCCATCCAAGGGATTTTCCAGGCAAGAGTACTGGAGTGCGGTGCCATTGCCTTCTCTAGAAGCCATGCTAAAAACTATCAACGATGAAGAGAGACACATGCTGCTGTGGGAGTCTACTGGGAGGACCTCACGGAGTGTATCCCAGAGAAGGCGACCCCTGACATGAGTCTTGAAAGGTAATTAGATTCAGCCAGTTGGAGATTGTGGATTGGAAGGAGGCGATCCATGTAGAAAAAGTCATGAGTTGGAGGTGAAAAATGATGGACAACATTATGGGTAAAGCCATCAGTTTAGCTTGGCTGGAATGTAGGATGCATGCGTGGGAACAGCAAGAGATAAGGTAGGTGAGATACAAGTTTCATTTCTTTCTGTTCCCTGGCACACAGTGTTTGGGGCTCCAAAATGTTGGAAGATGGTATGGCCTCTTTGAAATCTTTCTTTATGCCTGAGGCCCAGAGGTTTTCCTTCTTCTACTGTTTCTCTACACTTGTTCCTACAGCGTCTGCATTGGGTCTCACACCATCTCGGCATCTGCCTTGTCTCGCCCTCTGCGGGCCCTTAAGTGTCCCTCCCTGAAACTAAAACAGAGCTCTGCACGTAGTAGAAACTTACTTCCTCATCCAACTAGTTCCAGGAAGGATTCAGGGGAGGTTTCAAGCACCTATTTGCACACACACAAAAGCCTCTGATTCAAATTGAGACAAAGCCTGACTCAGGTCTGGTAATAGAGACGAAGTATGGGTTTCTTGGAGGCCAGTGATCACAAGAGAGGGAAAGGGGGTTTTAGGAAGGGCGAGTGCCGGGAGCCAGTGTGAGGAATCCCGCCCGTGACAAGGTCATGCGGTAGGAAGCCTGGCAAACGCAAGGCGTGTTCAGGTTTCAGGGGTTCCCCCTGGAATTTCCCGAGCATCCACCCCTCAAAAAATAAGAATCTGCCGGCCTTTGTACTCTGCTTTTCCACTCTTCTGATATTCTCTGGAAAAGTCAATTCAAGGCTTTAGTCTTCTGCATTAATTCTGGGAGCAGAAACAGAGAGCCACAGAAGTGACCCAAGATGACCTGGAAATTTATTCCCTTGGTTTCAGTCCAAGAAAGCCACTCCTGGTCCCCTCGCAGGGCTCAGCCTGAAGACTGCCTGGACAGGGACTGGCAGGGGCAGCCCGGAGGGCTCGTCAGTAATGTCACCAGGGGACAGTGGGCTCAGTACCAGTGCCCAGACATTCTTGGGTTGGCTGGGCGCTGCCTCTGCTTGGGAGGCCATGAGGCCCATGGATGCCATAGGTTTAGGAGCCTACAGTGGCGATCACGTGCTCCTGGCGTGAGAGAGAGGGGCTCAAGCACAGCTGCAGTTTCAGACAAGCCAACAGGGATGGACCAACTAGGTGATGAGTTGACTCCCAGATTATACTGCCTGACTGATGTGGTTAGAAAAAAACAGCGGTTAAGAGTCCAGTCAAATGGACCTTATCACCACAGTGACCTCCATGAGGCTACTTTGGGGCAGGATAACTCTGCAGCTGGTGTAGTTTATTGGTGAATAAAAGTACCGGCTTTGGAGCTGGGCCCAGATGCAAATGAGGCTCTGCAGCTTATGAGACAAAGCAGTTAACCTCTCTGAGACTCCATGTCCTCATCTGTAAAAGGAGAAGAACATCTCTCTTAAAGAGTTGCCACGAGGACTGAGTGTAAGCATACTTATAAAATGTCAAGTGCAGTAACTGATACTTATTAAAAATTCCAGAAGTTGTGGTTATTTTTTTTTTTTAGAGTATAACTGCCTTATATGTTGTGTTAATTTCTGCTGTACAACGAAGTGAGTCAGTCATATGCATACATCTGTCCCCTCCCTCTTGAGCCTCATCCACCCTTGTAGGTCATCACAGATCACCGAGCTGAGCTCTCTGTGCTATACAGCAGCTTCCCATTAGCTATCTGTTTTATTCATGATAGTGTATATATGTCAATCCTAATCTCCCGATTTGTCCCACCTTCCCCCTCACCCTCTGTGTCCACATGCCCATTCTCTACGTCTGTGTCTCTATTCCTGCCCTGCAAAGAGGTTCATCTGCACCATTTTTTCAGATTCCATATGTACGCGTTAATGTATGATATTTGTTTTTCTCTTTCTGATTTACTTCCCTCTGTACGACAGCCTCTAGGTCCATCCACATCTCTACAAATGACCATATTTCACTCACTGCAGCACTATTTACAATAGCCAGGGCATGGAAACAAGCTGAATGTTCAATGAGAGATATATGGATAAAGAAAATGTGGTACGTATTAATATATACAATGGAATATTACTCGGCCACTAAAAGGAACAGAATGGTTATTTTTACTTCAAGACTCATTGTCTTAAAAAAAAAAAAAGTCTGGGTTGGGTGATTGTAATCAGGTGGCAAGTAACTTAACTTTGTCAGCAAAAAATTTGTTGTTTTGTTCTTGTCTTGGGTGGCAGGACAATTTTGCTTCAATGATAATAGTCTTTCTGTTGTGTGGATTTAATTGGGGATGCTTCCAAACATGGTAGTTATCTTGCTAAATAAGAGACAGGAGGGTTCCATTCACATTTCTTCAAAGTGCATACTTACAGGGATGGGCATTTGCAAAGCATTTCTTGAGAATGATATGAAAGTAAATATCATAAGATATCATAAGTCAATACCACGAGCATTTTGAAAAGTCTGGCATGCTTTGGCATTATAAATTTTTTATAAATTTTAAAATAGATATGTCAATGCTATTTCTGACTGTACACATATGTATATTTTCTTACAATAAATAGAAAACCGAATGCTCTCTGCTCTGTGTTCTACTCTTTAGGAGAATTATGAATGACTGAAGGGAAAGAGTAGCTTTTTAAAAAACACACCCGAAAATCAATCATGAAGAGTCAACATAATTTTTTTAAAAAGCCATTGTCTCCTCCTGTTTATGAGTTGGGGCACACAACAAACTGTCCCCCTCAAAGGGCTTCTGGATTTATATTTTTCTTCATATTTTATATTTCTTTGTATAAAATCTGTTAAAAGCCACCCTTGATTTCATCACAGTTTTATTTTATAAGAAAGTGGGCTGGAGCCCCTTGTTTGGCCAGGTTTGTGGGCAGGAGGCCCTAAGGGCTGTTCAAGACAGTTCCTCAACTCAGATGGGGGCACGCACAGGCAAAGCGGCACACAGAAGCCCGCCCGAACGGTGACCCTGCACCTGGCCTTGCTCGTGAGAGCCCAGAGAGATGGGTGCGGAAGGGGCTGACTGCAGGAAAGGCCAAGCGAAGGAGAAACAGACAGGGCGCTGAGGAGTTGGGGGCAGGAGTAGTAAGAACCAGCGCTTCCTGGGATTCTTGGCTCTGTGGCAGTTCTGCCTGAGGCTCTGCGCATATTTTTCTCACTTCATCCTCTAATGACTATGTGAGATGAGATGATTATCCTGTTAGGAGGATGTGGGAGGCAGATAAATCTCAGGGACATCAAGTGACTTGCCTGAGATCACACAGGGGCTTTGCATCACGTCTTCCTGATTCCAGGGCTCATTCTTTCACTGGAAGAACAACAAAGCCTCAGGGAGGCTGGTCCTAAACGTGCACCCGATCTCTGAGCTCAGGGACTCCTGGTAGTCACATTAAGGGGTTGGACAGGTGATCTCCATAGTCCTTTCCACCTCTCACATGCTGCCCCTATCACTTTGGGAAGCTCTGCTCAGTGATCCAGGGAAGCAAAGAGAAAATGCACAGAGTATCTATTTATTAAGTGCCAGATATTGTCTCTCTGTTTAATTTGAATATAAATTTTCATATAAATGAAAACCATCAAAATCTTGGGGGTCCTATAGTTAAAAATCTGCCTTGCAATGCAGAGGACAGGCGTTCGATCCTTGGTCAGGGAACTAAGATCACACATGCTGCAGGGCAACAAAGCTCACAAGCCACAGCTACTGAGCCTGAGCACTCCGGAGCCCATGCTCCATGGCTAGTGAATCCGTGCACCGCAGAGAAGATCTCACATTGCAACTAAGGCCCGATGCAGTCAAATAGAAAAATAAATAAATATTTAAAAAATATCAAAACCTTGATTCAGCAGTTATTAAAATTTTGCCACGCTTGGTTCTTCCATACCTATCTATCTACCATCTATTGAAGGCAACTTACTTGGCTCAAAATAGCCTGGAGTTAAAACTCCCCTCCAGGTCCTCCCTACCATTCTATGCAAAACAAAGAACTCTCTCACCCAAGGAGAAAAAAAGGACGTTAAGGTTGATTACGGCCAGCTCCCGGCCGGTCCGGCCTCTGGCCGATCTCCAGAATACCTTGCCCCAGCCTTTTGCTGCTGGGCTGCCGTCTATGGGATCACAGAGTTGGACACGACTGAAGTGACTTAGCAGCAGCAGCCCCAGTCTTTTAAGAGATAACTAATCCGAAAAAACCTTGGAGAAGAACAGGCCCCCTTAAGACAGTAGCTTTCCATATATATGCCTGCTGCTACTGCTAAGTCACTTCAGTCGTGTCCGACTCTGTGATGCCAAGTGTGAATTCTTCATGTTGACACTTAACACTCTGACCTGATTCAAGGTCATCTTTCCTGGAAGGTCAAGGTCTAGCCTTTCAGGAAAGATGCAACCAAGCAGTGAGGTATAGAAGGAGGAAAAAAAATAAAATCACAGCCTTTTCTTCTCCCCTCAACTTTTAAGAGCCTTCTTTCATGCTAGTGGGTTGGGGGATAACAAGTCTTCTGTGGATAAAACTTAAGATGCTCTCCTTTATGTAGTGAAGTGGTACACATGACCCATTTCCCAAAAAGCACCAACTAGAAATGCACAAGGACTAAATACTGAAACAATATACCCATTTGTTCATGGAAATCGGACCCATCACTTACTGTGCTTTCATTTTCTAAAAACAAGATCAGACTATTATAAAAATGTGCTTCCAAAATAAATTATTTCTAGAATATAAAATGCTTTATATTTTTCCAGGCCACATAATTCCATTATAAAATAGGAAATCAGAAAATTAGCTACCACAGTCTTCATATGGTAAAAATTATATGTGTAAAAGTGGTACACATGACCCATTTCCCAAAAAGCACCAACTAGAAATGCACAAGGACTAAATACTGAAACAATATACCCATTTGTTCATGGAAATCGGACCCATCACTTACTGTGCTTTCATTTTCTAAAAACAAGATCAGACTATTATAAAAATGTGCTTCCAAAATAAATTATTTCTAGAATATAAAATGCTTTATATTTTTCCAGGCCACATAATTCCATTATAAAATAGGAAATCAGAAAATTAGCTACCACAGTCTTCATATGGTAAAAATTATATGTGTATGCACGTATATACACATATAAAAAAACCCAAGTTTCAAATTTCAATAAAAAACTAACTCATAAACCAACATAATGATTACGTATTAAACTACACACAAGCCACGTCAATTTATCTGTAATGAGAACCAACTACAAAGTATTACAGTCAAATGTATCAGAGGATAACCTAAGACTTCCCCTCATGGAAAAGGGTCAGGAAGCCTTCAACTGCCAAGCCAACAAGAAGCCTGCTCATGCCCTTTTATGCCCTTTTCAGATATAATCGCCCCCGGCTCTCCAAGGAAGGAAAGCACGTGCACTGCGGCTGCCTTGCATATACCTCCTTGCATATATATGCCTACATATACTTACTCTTTTCTTGGGTTAGCAGCAGCTCACTAATCTGACTGCTGCCCCTTCTCGTCTGTTTAGAGGTGATCTGTTCCTGTAAACTGCCCATCTCGTTCTTTTTCCAAACTTCGCCTAACTCTCTTACCTACTCTTCTCTAACTCTCTTACCCTACATCTATAATCTACCATCTATAAGAATTTTTGAAACAAAGTAACAGGTGAGTATCTCAAGATTTTGCCCCTAAATATTTCATTCTGTATCTCCTTAAGAATAAGGATATTTTCTTGTAAGCATATTTTCTTGTAAGCATAAAGCACCATTATCACACCTCAGAAAATTAACAATAGTTTCCTATTTATATCCAAGTTTAACAGAGAGTCCAGGTTAAAATTTCCTTGTGCCCAATTGCATTGGTAGATTTTACTTGCATTTTTGAACCAATATTCAATCAAGCTTGACTCACAGTATTTGGCTAAACAAGGTAAACAAGAACAGCTCCTCAAACTCTGCTGTTTGTTTTATGATATTGACTTTTAGAAGAGCACAGGTCAAAGTTTGGTAGAATAACCCCTATTCTGGATTTCTCTGATTGTTTCCTTGTGGTGTTACTTAACTTTTCCTCCTGATTTTTCCTATAAACTGGAGGTTAGGTCTAAAGACTGGATTGGAATTATGTTAAACACGTTAGATGCTGCTGCTGCTGCTGCTTAGTAGCTTCAGTCGTGTTCGACTCTGTGCGACCCCATGGACGGCAGCCCACCAGGCTCCCCCGTCCCTGGGATTCTCCAGGCAAGAACACTGGAGTGGGTTGCCATGTCCTTAATTCAAAGGTGATTGTACTTCACATCACCTCAGTTAAGACATACAATGCCAGGATGTTAAATGGTGTTAAATATGATCACTTGGTCTTTCCATTGTAAAGATGGGATTCTCTTGAAAATCTCTATAGCAGAGTGTGGATCATCCATTCTGTACTTGATAGTAAACACACCCTTTGTTATTTAATTGTATATATTGTTTAACTGATAGTTACAAAATGGTGATTTTCTAAATTTTCATTTCTTCTTCCTTTATTTGCAGGCATATCTTTGTAAAAGGAAAAAAAAAAAAAAGAGCTTTTCCTTACCTACTGGGAATTAATTACAGTTTCTTTTTAAAAGGCAGGGTAAGTGCCCTTCTTCTTTGCTAACTTTCAGAATAAGAAATAGCCATGGTCACTTTCAATGCTGGTAAATTGCGTTTTTTTCCTGTCTCTCTTTAACAGAGATATGGACTTGCTTTTTATTGATTCAATTTTTATAGTCAATTGCAATCATTTTTGGTTCAAACTGCCTCAAATTTGGCCAGAGGGACCTCCTTCAATTAGGCTGGATCTTGTGTCCTTTGAGATGTCCCCATGATTCTTTGAGCCCTTCTTTGCTTTTTAGCACAAGAAAATGTCCTGGGCTCACCTTGCATTTTCCACACCCCAGGTCCAGAATAAGGAGCCTTGAGATCTTTTATTGGAGAACAGTATCTGAAATCCCAAATCTCTGAACTTGGAGAGTTCATTGTCTTTGGAGTGTTATTGCCTGTAAACTCTCTTCATGGTTAAAGCTAAGAAATGTATTTAAATCATGAGTTCAACTTTCAAAATTTTATATCATACCTCCTCCCTCATATCAGTTTCTGTGTGTGTGTATGCAGTTTCTAATGACATTAAAATATTTACTAATTTCCTTTAGTTTATAAAAGATATAAAGTAGAATGGCAGAAGTTTAGATTTTTTTAAGTGGGTATTTCTTTTTGTCCTTAGAATATACTCAATTAAAGATGAATAGTAAGGGTTTCCCTGGCGGTCCAGTGGTTAGGAATCCACCTGGCAATGCAGGGGACATGGGTTCAATCCCTGGTCCAGTAAGATTCCACATTCCAAGAGCCACAACTCCTGAGCCCATGTGCAGCAACTGCTGGAGCCCACTCACCCTATAGCCTGGGCTCCAAACCAAGAGAAGCCTCCACAATGAGAAGGCTGAGCACCTCAAGAAGAGCAGTCCCTGTTCACTGAAACTAGAGAAAGCTTGCCCGCAACAATGAAGACCAGCATAGCAAAAACAGATGAACAGTTGTACGGAGAAGGCAGTAGCACCCCACTCCAGTACTCTTGCCTGGAAAATCTCATGGATGGAGGAGGCTGGTAGAATGCAGTCCATGGAGTCGCTAAGAGTCGGACACGACTGAGCAACTTCACTTTCACTTTTCACTTTCATGCATTGGAGAAGGAAATGGCAACGCACTCCAGTGTTCTTGCCTGGAGAATCCCAGGGATGGGGGAGCCTAGTGGGCTGCCGTCTATGGGGTCACACAGAGTCGGACATGACCGAAGTGACTTAGCAGCAGCAGCAGCAACAGTATTGTATTCCAAAATCACTTGAAAGAACTATTTTCTATATTTACTATGTTATCCGTATGTAACCGGGAAAGGTTAATTATGACTCCATGCCAAATCTGTTCCTCTTGCTTTAAGTTTTGCTGCTTTTGTTATTATAAGCATATATAATGGCTTGTCTTAGGGAACCTTGCCCTCCTCTGCCTGTTAAACTAAAGTGCCTTTGTTTATAACCTTGTCCACCTGCAGATGGCAGGAAGAAAGAAATTAACGCATCCCCTTGCCTGAAGCTTGACATTCTAGGAGCTATTTGCAACAATTAAATGGCCTTTTTACCTTGTTTTCTTACCTTTCTCCATCTCTGATTCATAAAAGAACCTGGCATCCATGCCCCAACATGATGGTTATTTTGAGACATTAGTCCGCCATCTTCTCAGTCAGCCAGCTTTCCAAACAAAGTCTTATTCCTTGCCTCAACACCTCATCTCCTAGATTTATTGGCCTATTGTGCAGGGAGCAGAAGGAACTTGGACTTGGTAAATAGAGTAACTTGTTTTGGTTTGATTTCAAATTTGGTTTGCTTTTATTTTCTAAGTTTTAGTTTTGAACAGGTAAAACACGTTTCAGCCTTTCTGTGGCTTTATTGACNAAATATACTGTGAAGAAAGCTGAGCGCTGAAGAATTGATGCTTTTGAACTGTGGTGTTGGAGAAGACTCTTGAAAGTTCCTTGGACTGCAAGGAGATATAATTCTAAAGGAGAACAGTCCATTCTAAAGGAGCATAGCCCTGGGTGTTCTTTGGAAGGAATGATGCGAAAGCTGAAACTCCAGTACTTTGGCCACCTCATGTGAAGAGTTGACTCATTGGAAAAGACTCTGGCTGGGAGGGATGGGGGGCAGGAGGAGAAGGGGATGACAGAGGATGAGATGGCTGGATGGCATCACCGACTCGATGGACGTGAGTTTGAGTGAACTCCGGGAGTTGGTGATGGACAGGGAGGCCTGGCGTGCTGCGATTCATGGGGTCACAAAGAGTTGGACACCACTGAGCGACTGAACTGAACTGAACTGACGGTTTAAAGAAATCAACTTTTTTCATCCATGTCCCCCTCCACCTGCCTCCTCTTCCTCCCTACCTCCAGGTAACTAACACTTTCATTTCTGTTGGTTTGATACTTTGTATGTGTATGTGTGATTTCCTCTCCCCTTTACACAAAAGAAAGCAATCTACATTTACTGCGCTATGCCTTGTTTTCTTCCTAACAATATTAACAATGCATGCCGAGAATCCACCTAGTTCCTACATATCTTCCTCTTTGTTTTTTGTTACTGCATCCTTTATTGCGGTCCTACACTTTTGCTGCTATTTGGTCTCAAGCAGTTTTGCCTGTATTGGTACTTAGTGGCTCTTTTTGCCTTTGTTCGCTCTTCTGGTCCTCACAGGCATTTGAGGTCTTGACCTCTGCTAAAGCTTTCCAGTGGGACAGAAGCAGGGAACCCAAGTCCAGTCAATTCCCAGATTTATCCCATTAATTGCGTTTGGTGGAGATAAGGGTAATGAGGAACCTAACTTGGCTGTTTTCCCTTTTTTCTGTTTCCATGGAGAGCTGGGGGTTAATGACCAAGGGGAGGGTGCTGATTTAATACAGCTTGGAATTAACTTCCATGTTTGTTTTTTTTTCCCTTCCCTTTCCCTTCTCTGCTATGTACAAATTGGAATCATTTTCCTCTTGTGCTAACTTACAGGCAATTAAAAAAAGAAAGAAAACAGAACACAAGATTTTACTAACATTCAAAAGACACATCATTAGATTGAAGAAAGATTTTATTGCACACTGGAGTTGGAGCTTTCATCTTCAAAATTCATGTCTTGGATTTCTCAGAATAACTTTAAATATTCAGTATGTGAGTTCTCTTAATGCAGACTTTTTTTCTGTGCTCATCTTCAAAGCTCGTAACACACACATTCTCTTATTTTCTTTTCGCTGGGTAATTCTTTTGCAGGTATATTCTTTCAAAATTCATTTCTTAAGTCATTTGTCTAGTTTCTGCCCCACTCATTAAAAAAAAAAAAAAGATGGAAAGACCATTTTGGTGAAATTAAAAGCTTTTTGCCTTTCCCTGCAATGATTTTCTTCTGACCTTAGAGTAATATGGCAAAAAGAAACCAATGGAATACAGTGTGCTTATCATCTAATCCACCCGTGCTAGATGCATGACTGTCGCCTGGCTTGTGAATTACTTATACTCTAGCACACACAGAATAAATTAATCAAGCTCTGAAGAGATCACCTATTAGTCCTTGAAGGATAACTGGCTGAGGGTCAACATCCTTTTCAGCCTTCCAGTCAGGAGCAGGAGCAAAGCAATGATTACTTCCTGGTCTGAAAGGAAGAGAAGGAAGAAAAGGGCGTGAGTGGGAAAAGATAGAAGAGTAGACGTGAGGGCAAGGAGGGAAGAAAGAGGGAGGGAAGGGAGGAAAGAAGAGAAATGGGGGCTACTGCAGGCAAGAGCACAAAGCTCTAAATTATTGGCTGGCTAAAAAGTTTGAGGTTTTCTGAAACAATGTACCGAAAAACACAAATGAACTTCTTGGCCAACCTAACAAGCCAACTTTTTGGCCAACAGACATACTTCTGGTGGAAAGAATTCTCTGAGGGTTGGAAACTATGTTTTCCAGTTTGGTATCTTCTGCACATGGTGCTATCCAAAGAATCTGAGGAACTGGCTTATACACAGAGCATTTTGGGAAATACAGCACTTCTTTTTTTTTAGTAGCTAATATTAGCGAGTGAGTTGGTGATAGACAGGGAGACCTGGCATGTTGCAAGTCATGGGGTCACAAAGAGTCGGACACAACTGGGCGACCGAACTGAACTGAACCATGTACTTATTCAAGCACTTAGCATGGGTTATGCCATTTAATCCTTACCTCAAGCCTAGGAATTAGGCTTTATAATTAGCGTCTGCCTCCAATGCGGGAGACCTGGGTTCAATCCCTGGGTCGCGAAGATCCCCTGGAGAAGGAAATGGCAATCCACTCCAGTATTCTTGCCTGGAGAATCCCATGGACAGAGAAGCCTAGTAGGTTACAGTCCATGGGGTCGCAAAGAGTCTGACACGACTGAGCGACTTCACCTCCTCACCTCCTGCTCAATTTTACTACTGAGGAAACTGAGGCAAGGATGCTAACTAACTTACCCAAGGTCACACTGAGCAAATGACAGTCACTGCTGTCATGCCCCCCTCCCACCTCCACTGCTTCTTCACTAGCAGAACCCCAGTAGTTTAGGTTGACTATAGGCGCACACTCCACTCCAGTCCCTGGAGAAAAAGACCTACACCCACCTTGCCTCTGGCATGCTCCCTCCTGATATACACTTTCCCAGTCCCTCTTGTAGTTCGCCATGTGACCCAGTTCTGATCAAATAGGTTTAGACAGAAGTCCACTGGAGGGCTTCTGAGAAAGCTTTTCCTCTGTGATGTGCGTGCATGCTAAGTCACTTCAGTTGTATCCGACTCCTTGTGACCCTATGGACTATAGGCTGCTAGGCTCCTCTGGACATGGGATTCTCCAGGGAAAAATACTGGAATGGGTTGCATATCCTCCTCCAGGGGATCTTCCCAACCCAGGGATTGAGCCCGCAACACTTAGGTCTCCTACTTTGGCAGGCAGGTTCTATACCACTAGAGCCACCTGGGAAGCCCTCCTCTGTGATAGAAGAAAGCATTTTTTCTGCCTGCCTTCTTCCTCCTTAGGATGATAATCAATGACAATGTCATCCTTTTGGCTCAGGCAGCCACCCTGCAACCATGAGGCAACAAACCCGAGGACAAGCATGGCTACACTGAGGATGGTAGACTGAAAAGTGGAATGTGTCCTGCATTTTGAGGATACTGCTAGATGTTATGATAAACCTGGATTCACCTCCCTATCCTCTTCTTCTTATGTGATATTTCGCATCAAATGTAAACTATTGCTGCTGGAAATTCGTTACATTTAGCCAAACCTACAGCTGCATGTATATCAACTATAGTTATGGGAACAGAAGTGGATTTTGGACATAGGAAGCCTGTTTCTATTTTAGGCTGATAGCTTGCTATTCAGTATCCCAGAATTCCGTCTCCAACAGCACTTCCTACCCTCAACCTTGACCTCACATACACAGTTCTTATTCCTAAGTGAGGAACAAAGGCAAAATGTAGCAAATTGTGGGCCACTACATACTGATGAGATTTTTAACTACTGAAAATTTATTCTACTAAAACCAGAACAGTAATGATACATATTGCAAGTAAACATCAGTTCATACTACAGACATTCTTCCCAAGGACCCATAGTCTTTGTCTCTGCATTGTTCACACAGAGCCACATGCTTACCCATGCTCACAGTTGTGCTCATACCTAGGACTTTGTTGTTTAGTTGCTAACTTGTGTCCAGCTCTTTCACAACCCTGTGAACTGTAGCCCACTAGGCTCCTCTGTCCATGAGATTTGCCAGGCAAGAATACTGGAGTGGGTTGCCATTTCCTTCTTCAGTGGATTTTCATGACCCAGGGATCAAACCTGAGTATCCTGCACTAGCAGGTGGATTCTTTACCACTGAGCCATCTAGGACTTTAGTTTGTGCTAAAACTGTTTCTTTCTGTCCTCAACACACACGCTTTGTTTTAGGAATCTTCATATTCCCAGCATCTAGTAGAGTGCCTGATGTCTACTAGGATTTTGATAAATACCAGTGGTATGGAAGTAAAATTGCATTATATCCTCTCTATTAAACAGTTATCAAAGTCACATGCATCTCAGGAATTACAAATATATTAATATTTTCCAGATTCTGAGAGATGATTTCTTTAATTATGAAACATTTAAAGAAATGCAAATTGCTGAGGAGAGGAAGTTTGATAAGTTGCTAATAGATAGCAAATGCTCAAGTGCTCAACAAATAAACTAAACAGATTGGCTTTTAAAAAGCTACATGTTAACCATATGATCCAGCAATCTTATTCCTGGGCATATATCTGGAGAAAACTATAATTCAAAAAGATACAGGTATCCCAATGTTCATTGCAACACTATTTACAATAACCGAGACATGAAATGTCCACCAGCAGAGAAATGAATAAAGAAGAATAATACATACATACAATGGATTACTTGGCCATATAAAAGAACAAAATAATGCCATTTGCAGCAACACAGATAGACCTAGAGATTATCAAACTGTAAGTAAAGCAAGTCAGACAGAGAAAGATAAATACATCACTCACATGTGGAATCTAATTTTTTTTAAATGATACAAATGAAATTATTTACAAAACAGAAACAGACTCACAGATATCAAAAACAAACTTACCAAAGGGGAATAAAGTGGGGGGGGGGGGGAGGGGAATGAATCAGGAGCTTGAGATTGACATATACACACTATTATATATAAAATAGATAATAAGGACCTACTGTATATAACAAGGGCCTCTACTCAATATTCTATAGTAACCTATAAGGAAAAGAAATCTCAAAAAGAAAGAATATATGTATAACTGAATCACTTTGCTGTATACCTGAAACTAACACAACATTGTAAATCAATTATACCCCAATAAAAATTTTTTTAATAAAAAAATAAAAAGCTACATGCTCTGGGAAGTGTAAATTTGGTTCAAGTAAAATCAGGCATTTCCACCACATTGTTCTCAGGGCAAGAAGGATTTAATGGATTTTTCAAATAAGTTTGGCTTATGACCAGAAAGCAATTAACACTAGAAGGACTAGAGCTGCATTACATTATTAAGTGCTTCATTTTGCCATAAAGTTAGTGATACCTGGACCAGATCACAGCTCCCCAGTACAGCGAGTGCATTCACAGGGAAGTCTATTTCCCTGACCTCGTTGTTAAATGGAATTCCACTTAATGCAAAAAAATGCCTTCCCTCTCAAAGATGCTATTTAAACCCAACAGCTCTGATTGCAGTGGAGACCAAGGTAGAGTGATGCCTGCAACTTAAACTGCTTCTAAATAAACTAACTTGAGAAGGATGCAAAGAACTGAGGAAAAGAAATGGTAACCTAATAAAGTACTCTATATTTTTTGTTGCTCTTTAATTTTACTTTCAGGAAAGAGTTGCAACACTTAAAGGTAAAGACCTCATCGTTCTTTTTAAAATCATTATGGCTCAAGGTATTTAAAAGTACTATAAACAAATGTTAATCATTTCCATTCAGTAGACTCTTCAGAATCCGAGGGAAAGTAATAATAAAAAATAACAATTGCTACAATACCACTTTATATTTGTTTAAGCTGACTTTTTCATTTTCTCTAATTATAGCTATATATAAACATTTTCTTATACTTGCTCTGTTGCAATTATTCTAAATGGCCTTTATGCCTAGCATAATGAGAAATTATAATGAACTGAAAACTCATTAGCAATGTATTCATAAGGAATCAAAATAATTTCAGAATTCAACAACAACCTACATGTAAATTTTTGTTTATTACCATATGGTATTCATTTATAAAGTAGCGAGCTAATAACCAAAACACTAGTGTATTGGGAGTTCCTCTCATAGTGCTGCCTAGAATTACTTAAGCGATATCAGCTTTAACCTTTGTTTTGTTATGGTGATACTGTCTCCTGATCTGGAATGTAATCTTGAGGGCTGTGGTGGGGTTGGGGTGTGTGTATATATATATCTATATGAAAATGAAAGTGTTAATCACACAGTGGTGTCCAACTCTTTGTGACTCCACGGACTATAGCCTGCCAGACTCCTCTATCCATGGAATTCTCCAGGCAAGAATACTGGAGTGAGTAGCCATTCCCTCCTCCAGGGGATCTTCCCAACCCAGGAATTTAACGCAAGTCTCCTGCATTGCTGCAGATTTTTTCCCATCTGAGCCACCAAGGAAGCCATATATCATTTTAAAAAGTTGATTGGGAGAGTCTTGTAAGATTATAAAACAAAACAACACACAAAAAAGATTATTTTCACCAAGTACCTAGCATGCTCTTGTTCACTTTTCATCTTCATTGATTAGCCATAATCTCCATGAGGGCAGGGACTGTGTTTGATCCACTCCTGAATCCTTAGCAGCTAGCATAGCATCTGACACGTACTGAATGACTCCAGCTGAAAGAAACGAACTGCCCGCAGGTTTTCAGTCCTTCCTGTGGTTACCAGCAGACCTAAAGCTTCCTTGGTATAGTTCCAATAGTGCTCCAAGACGCTGGCTTGTGCCATTCACCTCTCTTCTCCTAACTTTTTTCAGAGTCTAGTGGGAATAAAGTATTGGGGAAATGAAAGTGTTTTCTCCTGTTAGGCTGGGGAACCCTATTGATTTGGTTGAATATTAACTGATTCAAGAATAAGTCCTGGTGTGGAGGAAAAGGAACACTCTAATACTGTTGGTGGGAAAGTGAATTAGAATAGCCACCATGAAGAACAGTATGGGGAGGTTCTTTAAAAAACTAAAACTAGAATTACTATATGACCTAGCAATACAGCTCCTGGGCATATACCTGGAGAAAACTATGGTTCAAAAAGGTACACGCACCCTAATTTTTCTAGCAGCACTATTTATAACAGCCAGGACATGGAAGCAAACTAGCTGTCCTTTGACAGATGAGTGGATAAAGAAGATATGGTGCACAGATGCACACACACACACACACATATATATATAAATATATATATATATGGGATGGAATATTACTCAGTCATAAAAGAGAATGAAATAATGCCATTTGCAGCAACATGGATGGACCCAGAGATTATCATACTAAATGAAGTAAGCCAGAAGAGACAGACAATATCATATGATATCATTTATATGTGGAACCTAAAAAAAAAAAACCAAAACATACAAACAAACTTATTCACAAAACAGAAAGAGACTCATAGACATAGTAAACAAACTTATGGTTACCAAAGGTGAAAGAGGTGGGGGAGGGATCAATTAGGAGTTTGGGATTAACATATACCCACTATTACATATATATATAAAACAGACAAATCTACAAGGACCTACTGTATAGCACAGGGAGCTATATTCAATATTTTGTAATAGCCTCTAACAGAAGAGAATCTGAAAAAGAATATATGTGCATGTGTATATATATGTAAGTATAAAAGTTATATATATATATATATATATATATATATAAATAACAGAATCACTGTGCTGTACACC
The DNA here is from genome assembly GCA_006410635.1 of Cephalophus harveyi. Taxonomy (NCBI): domain Eukaryota; kingdom Metazoa; phylum Chordata; class Mammalia; order Artiodactyla; family Bovidae; genus Cephalophus; species Cephalophus harveyi. Next base: position 98,719 of record SJYT01068822.1, read on the forward strand.
TGAAACTAGCACATTGTAAATCAACTGTACTTTAATATAAAAAAAAAGTTTCAAGCCTAATTCCTTGCTTTATGATTTACCTCCAGTTCCTAAACATGAGGGCTGAAACTTTCATCCAATTCAGGGATTGCTCAGTGTGACTCTGTTAATTAAGATTTTATTTTATTAAGAATAGACAGAATGGGCCTGATGAAGCCACATAAAAGCACCGGATGAATTCTCTCATGAAATCCAAGCTGCCTGATTTGACTTTATGCCTGCTTCATTTCTCTAATATTCCTTTTATCTTAAGCATGGCCTCTAAACTTCATTAACATCAAAAAGATTTTGTTAAGCACTTTAATGGAACATGGCACTGTACAAAGAGACTTATAAGAACCAGATTCTTGTTATTTAGCAAGTTCAAATCACAGACTTAAGACAGAAATATGTATAGGACTCACACGCTTTATGCAAATACACTTGATTTACTTTGCATGATTCATAACAGCTAATACTTCCTGAGTCCTAAGCATGTCCCAGGCATTGTGTGAAAAGCACTTCCCTTAATCTTCTCCATGAAGTCCCCTAACAACAATGAAGAAGGGGAGACACTGGCAAGCTACACAAACCTTCCTTAGTTAGTTATCAGTCACTCGGTCATGTCTGACTCTTTGCAACCCTATGGACCGTAGCCCCCAGGCTTCCCTGTCCATGGAATTCTCCAGGCAAGGATCTAACCCAGGTCTCCTGCATTAGGAAGGTCCTTAGGAAGGTCATAAAGCTGTGACACCAATCCAGGTCAGACTCAGAGGCCAGGCCGGTTCTTTAACCACTCTGACCTGCTCCTGCCCTTTGGCTTATAACCTCCTCTCCCACAAATCTATTGCCTACTAGCAGCCAAATACGCTCACTCGGCATTCACGGCAGCTGCTGCCTGCAGCGGGCCACGGATTGCGGCAGGCATGGTGTGGTGACCGACCTTCCTTGAAAAGTGAAATTCTTGGGTAGCTAGATAGTATTGGATTAAGTGCTGTTAAAAATAGGGCAATCCTCAACTTCCCTGGCAATCCAGGGGTTAAGACTCTGTGCTTCTAATGCAGAGAACGCAGATTTGATCCTTGGTCAGGGAACTAAGATCCCACACGCCTGCCACATGGTGTGCCAAAAAAAAAAAAAAAAAAAACAGGGCAGCCCTGACAACACAGAATTATCAATCAGACGCAATTCTACTCTAAAAATAAAATCTGGACAGTTGGGACTCCAGACTGTTTCAAAGAGCTCTTCGTTTAATCTGTAAGGAAACCTTAATGAAGAGTGTTTCTGCTCCCTGGCTCCCCTGCAAGCTTCATCACTCATCCCCTATCATCCTCCAATTGGAAAAGCCTAGATCACTGCCTCTACTGCCTCATTAGCCATCAGGGCTCCGGCCTTTGCCATTTAACTTCTGCTTCCACCCTCCTGCTGGAAGCGCTCTCCCAAAGGTCAGCAATCATAACAGACCACCATTATAATAATACCCAGTGGTTCCTGTGGATTTACTGGGCTCCAAACCCCACGCTTGGAGCTTTCTTTACACTGGAAAAACCAGGAGAACCTTAGGGTTGTACTGGACTTGCAGATGGTTTTGGCTTGGTTGGCTCGATTTTTAAAAATCAAGTCAGTATTAAAAGATCAGAATATCTTAGACAAAAGTCTGTATTTTGAGCGGTGCTGCCCAGTTTGCTACGGTCCTCATGGTGAATATATGTCCACTTGGATCTATCCGACCTCTCTCATTTATGTCACCTGCCTGACTCCCTATACGAGCAGTATTTACTCTCAGTGCTTTGCATGGATATTCTGGTCGGGACTGTGTAGCTGCCAGGAAAAGAGATATTATACACCTTAACCTTCCAGAATGTTATATGCCAATCATATGTCAATAAAACTAAGGAAAAAACCAACATTCGCCAGATGGTCTATCATGACTTGTAAAAACCATCAAGTCCTAGACAATGCAGGAGCGCCTTCTGTGATGTCCAATGGCCTACTCCATTTCCTGAGTTGTCTTTAAGTTTCAGCCACCTGCTATATTTGCAGACCTGCCTTGTCAGATTGGCAGTGAATCCTCTCTGTGCTATGATACCCTGGGGCTGATCTTGGACACTTAAATTATATCCCAGATTGCTTTTTACTCTCTCTGTCACTCTCTGGGTCTCAGCTCCATCCTGGCTGCTGTGGGTTGCTGGACTGCTGACACTTTGTACAAGCTCTGGAGACAACCTTCTTCACCGAGGGTATTTAAAAACAGAGCAAGCTGGGACCAGAATAATCTTCTCAAAATATAGTTCTGATCGTATGCTTCTCTTCCTCAGAATGCTTACAAATTAAGTACAAACTTCTCAGTTAAGGCAACTAGGGTTGTAAAAAAACAGAACCCTACTTGGGGTGACTCAGGTCAGATTTATGACATGAATAAATACATAATATTTATGTATTATGTATACAGGAATATTACTCAGATCTCCAGAGCAAAGATCAGGAACAGGCTGAACCATAAAGAGACTGGCAAACTTTCTCTGTAAAGGACTATGGAGTAAATGTACTAGGCTTTGCAAGTTATCTGGTTTCTGGCACTCTGCCAGAGACAATAGGAAAAGTAATGTGCTCTAATAAAACTTTATTTACAAAATAGACATCCAGCTGGATTTGACACACAGGCCAGAGTTTTAGGGTCCCTGGGCTCAAGCATTATCAGAGCTCACTGAAACATCTCTGTCATCCTCCACACACCTGCTTTGTTGTTCTCTTCCTACCGACTACCATCCTTAGCATCTCTGGTGCTCATGTTGGAAAATGACTTCTGAAAGCACTGACCTTTCAGGTTACAAGCTAGCTAAAGTTCAAGTGTTCTTTCCCTTTCTTAGTCCTCATTCTAAATTCTTTGGGCAGAGATGTGGCCAGGCCTTTCTTGAGTCAGATACTTACCCTGTGACTAATCAGCTCAGGGTAAGTATCAGGAGTTTGGGTGTTGCTTTATGAAGCAGGAGGGTGTTGGGACCTCCACCCCCCAAATCTCTTAGATCAAAGCAGAAGAACAGATTCCAGAAAAGGGCAAGGAGCTAGGCAGACAAATTAGTAAGAGTCCCTGGCTGCATTCATCCGAAGCTATATTTTTAGCATTGTCCCCTATTAGAACCCTGACATTTCTTCTTGAAGTAAAACAAACTCCTTGCTGTTCCTATGGACCCTGCATATTCCATCCTGGATGTGTGAACTCAGTCGCCTCCCACTCTTTGTGACCCCATAGACTGCAGTTGGCCAGGCTCCCCAGTCCATAGGATTTCCCAACCAAGAATACTAGAGGGAGTTGCCATTTCCTTCTCCAATATTCCATCCTGTATCCCTTCCATCTGCTAGCAGAAATACTACTCATCTTTAAAGTCTCTTCTAGAAGGCCATCTTTGCCCTCTCTTTCCTCTTTATATCCACACAACTCTACTGGTACAGTGTGTCTTGTCTCATTGCTATTTCTGTATCTGACTTTTTTGTTTTGCAGTCAATAGATACTCTGCTGACTGAGGAAAGGACTTAGTCAGCATTTCATGCACTCTGGTACCTGTCAGAGCACAGGCTTGGAGTTCTCATTTGTTGAGTTTAACTATATCCTCAAAGCTGAATAATTCCAAATGGAAGAAATTTAGATTTTATAAAATTGCATCAATACAGGAAATATGGTATCTACTTTTAAGAAAACATTTTTCAAGATATAAACATTCATTTCTACATTTAGGGTAGCCAAATTAAAGTACATGTGCAGAGAGAGATTATTTACAGCCAGCAAAATGTATATTTAAAAATGTCTAATAGAAGAAGTAAAGTCCCATTAGGATTGTCTTTTCTGTTACCATAATAAATTGAAAAATGGAATACTACAGACATGACGTCTGATAAATAATAGGGAGGGTTATACACGTGAAGTAATAAAAATCGCTCTAAAAAACAAATGCTCCCAAACCAAAATGCTCCAATGTTTATGCAAGAATTTTACCAAAGAGCCAGAGACCTCATCATCTAATCTTTCTTCCTAGAACTATTAATTAACATTGTTCCCAGAACTCTGCTAAAACTCCCCTGCTGGAAGGAAGACGGTAAATACAGTGCTGAAGAGAAAACTGGTTCATTCTGCAGGAACTGTGAGAGGCTTGCGCTTTTGCGAAACAGAAAACACTTGCTGAAGAACTATTCCTAAACTATTAGAAACTACCTAACAGCTTTTTTATTTTGACAGCATCCTCCTGAGAGGCTGCGCTGCAATGCGCAGCAGGTCTGAAAACGGCACAGATTTGGCTCAAATCTGTAAATATTAGGTGCACAGAGCCGAAGCCATTGTGTAGGGAATCGGGGTGGAGCGGGCGGGGTCCTGATTCTCGATGATTAGTAGGATTCTAATTTCGCTTGGGATTTTTTTTTCTTCCTACAACAATTATTACAGTTTCGCTAGAAAAATAAAATATCGGTTGTGCTCTCACCTGGGTTTCTAATTTTCAGCGTCTATCGAAAAAAAAAAAAGCCCTCATATTTATTCCCCAAGAATCACCCTTCTGCAATCTGCTGAGCCGCTGGGAAAACAGGGGCGCACAGCCCCACCGCGCCCCCCGATCCCGTCCCCACCGCTGCCACCTCCCGGCCGCCCAGCCCACCCCACGCGCGACCCGGAGACGATGGGTCTCCGAAGCATCACTGTTGTCTCTTGACGTTTCTGGGTGTGGGGAATGCTTCAAACCAGTAAACCACTACACACAGAATCCCAGCTCGTACACCGAACCAAGCTATCCTCGCCTAGCTTTCTTTTCTCCCCGGCCTCGTCTCGCCAGGATCCTCGCCGCCCCGGCATAGCGTCTCCCCGCGGCCTCGGGTGGCCCTCGCGGCACCTGCGCGCCTCCGGGACGCAGGCTGAGGGACGAGGCGGCGGGAAGGAGCCCGGAGGCGGCCACTCCAGGAGCGTCCCGGACTACAACTCCCATCACGCCCCGCAGCCGGCTCCCTCCCCGGCCCGGCCCCGCCTGCCTACCTCGGCCGGCGGTCGGGCAGCGCCGAGCTTTTATCTGCAGACCGGGCGGGCTCCGGGTCCCTGCCGACTCCCCAGACGCGAGCGCTGTGCCGGGCGGCAGCAGCGGCGGCGGCGGCTCCCAGCCGAGTTCTGCCTCTGCGTCCCCGCCAGCCCGGAGCCCGCGGGGGGCGCAGAACGTCCGTCCCGACCCGGCGAGAGGATGGTCATCCGCGTGTTCCTCGCCTCCTCCTCGGGCTTCGTGGCGGTAAGCACGCAGGGGACCGGCCGCGGCCGGGGTCGGGTCCCGCCGGGAAAGGGGGCGCTGGTCCCGCGAGACGCGGGCGGCGCTCGCCCCTGTGCGTCTGGGCGCGGCGGGCGGCGGGAGCCCGCGCCCGGCAGGTGATCCATCTCCCTCGGACGACAATGAACGGGGCGGGGAGCCAGGGTGTGTGTGTGTTGGGGGGGACCCCGGACTCACCCCACATGCCCACCCTGCACGGTCCGAGACGGAGACCAGGAAATGGATTCGGCGGGAAGCCCCCGGCTCTAGGTGCGAGGCTCAGATTTTGGAGAGGGGTGGTCAGAGAGCTTCGGGCGGGGGCCGGGGGGTCCCACTTTCCTTGATGAGCTTGACCGATCTGGGACATTCAGCCTGGTTCCGTTTGGTAGGGGAGCTTGTTAAGCTGCTTGGTTTGCTCACCTAGCTCCTGAATGAAACAAGTTTAAGTGGAACTTGCTCTCCACCCTCTGTGCCCCGCCGCCAAGCACGTTACTTAAGTTTTATACCTGCGCAGAGAGAATGGTAAACCAGGTTTGTCCTGTTGTGCCAGGGTTTTTTTTTTTTTTTTCTTTTTTGCCTAAGGTGCTATAAGTATGTTTACATCTATATGTAAATATGGTGTGTTTCGTTCATCTTCCCCTATGTGCTCAGTTTCATCTTGGGGGTATGTAAATTGTGGTCTCTTAATTATTTTAAGCTATTTTGTTTGGTCCGATGTTCTTGAATTTTCTTTTTTAGGAAGAAGTTACATAGCTAGATGTCAGACTTTAAGGAAAAATTCAGTAATAATAGCTCACTGAGTAAGACATGTAGCAGTATGTTTTACATGATTATTAAGATTTGGTTACCTTTAGCTGAGTTAAACTGTAGATTTCAGGGGCTCTCTAGTGAGATACAGAGTTAAATACATCAAAAACTGCGGTATTGATCGTTTCAAATTTAGTCCGGCCAGTTGGTTGCCTGCCCGGAGACTCAACTAGGTTTTCCCCAAATTTGTTTCAGGAGGCAGGTTCGATGGAGAATCGAAGAAAATGTCGTTTGCAACATAACTCTGAAGTTTTTTATTTTAAAAAGAATTAACTTGTGGTAGAAAAAAGGCCCCCTTTTGTATTAGTAACAGGAGATGGGAAACTCCAGCTTATCTTTATATGCAGGGATGTTCTGGTCCCCAGACTCCTGATAGTTTTAGTGTTGCTTGCTCTCTGGGGCTGCTTAGTCATACCTGCCTTTTATAGATCCCTCCACCGCTCCACCCAAGCTACACTTCATGTGTTTGGGAACCCATAGAGTTTGTGGATAGATTTTTTTCACAATCACTCCTTCATAAGTTCTACAAAGCTTTTGGTTTCACCGTCAACTTGCATGCTTCCATAATTATTGCAGTAGTATTTCATTGACTGGGAAGGGATGCTTCATAGTATTGATATTAAGAAACCTATGTTATCTATGCTGGACAAAGGTGAAGGTGAAGTCGCTCAGTCGTGTCCGACTCTTTGCGACCCCGTGGACTATAACCGACTAGGCTTCTCTGTCCGTGGGATTCTCCAGGCAAGAATACTGGACAAGTCAGAGTCAAAATTCTGAGGTCATTACTTGGCTTATCCTTCAGTAGGTAGTATATCAAGAGAGTTTTGGAACCCTGCATCTCTGTTTACTTATTTCCATTAACAGATATTTATTGCCTGTCTGCTATGTGCCTTTTTAACTTTTAAATTTAATGATGGGTGTTTTGCGCATGAAGCTAGACCTGAGAGAACCCACGCAGGCTCTGATGAACGGAATGAGCTTGGTTGAAGTACCTCATCTCTGCCTGAGTTTCTCATCGATAGAATGAAGAGTTGTGATGAAAAACTCAGCATTCCACTCTAGCTTTAAAGAACTTTGGCTTAATTAGTTGGATAAATGCAGATAAATCCTCATAACAGCTCCTTTCACATTGACAATATACAGGCTAGTATCAAAGTGCATTTTTTTTCCCTTTGGTGTTTTACTGGGATTCCCTCCCTGCCCCACCCAGTTTGTGTTCTAACAAGATAAGGTTTGAGCTGGAAGACATACTCTGTTACCATGTACCATATGTACAGCCCATGAACACTAATTATCTATTTTAATGTACCTGATCTTTTTGGGTCTCAGACAGTCCTCAGTCGCTGAATCTCTCCACTTGTAATATTATCTCCTGTATCCCTGCACAGTTTTTCTGTAATTAATATACCATTGATAATTTGGTAATGATAAGTTTCTGCTCATATGCAAGAATAGTGATTTCTAAGAGATAATGGAATTGTTCAGGTCAGCTACTGAGCAGTAGAGGCTCCCTGGGGCTTATAGCATTATGCTGTATTGAACTGTGAGGGCATAGCAGGGTTTTCCCTCCAGCAGTGTTGTACTGACCATTGGCTCTGTTTTATCCAGTGGCCAACCATGACCAGCAAGTGCATGAGAGAAAGAATATTTTGATTCCTAAGTCAGTTTGGTTTTAGCTGAAGTTGATTAAACCACACGGAAGTAATGTGACTGGAAGTAGACTTGGCTAAATAAGTCCCAGGAATTTCAATAAAGATGCTCTGCCCCAATTCACAATGGATTTAAATTAACTGTTTAGGGAAAACCCTCATATCTTGTTCTGATTTCCCTGAACTCTCCAGCTTCAACACCTAACAGCGGTAATTGTAATAATTAACACCAAAAGGTGATTGCCCTTTTCTCTTCCTCAGCTCAATGTAAAATCTGCTTTTATAAGAAATAAAAGCAATACCACATTATTATGCTGTGGCTACCTGAAAGTCAGATTTCTTATCCAGTTGTCATTCATATCATAGTGAAGGGCATTTTATTTCAGTCCTAAGAAAATGCTGTAGTCATAGAAGTGCTGTTTTAAGACGTCTTGATTTATTTTGGTTGTATACCCAGCAGGGGTGATCTTGGTAACTTTATCCAGGAAATGTATTGTTAATATGACTTTTTAAAAAACTTTATTTTGTATTGGAGTATAGACAATTAACAGTGCTGTGATAGTTTCAGGTGGACAGCAAAGGGACTCAGCCATACATATACATGTGTCTTCTATTGAAAAACATTGAAATCAGCCCATTATTTCATATTCATTATTTTATTCATTCAGCAAGCATTTTCTAAGTGTCTGCTGCTTACCCAGCTCTGCAAGGTAATTCTTGTGGGAATTGGAGGAGAGCAGAGGGTGTGGTTTCTGTGTCCTCAAAGAATTCAGGTAGGGATCACGCCGGGAGATAAGATAGGAAAGGTGAAACCACCAGTAATAAAGTACAACCCAAGGACACATGCCTCTTTCGGGAACATTCTTAACAGAGATAGAAATAGGTGGCAGAGGGATGCGTTGCAGGATGTCAGATAAGGAGGAGATGTGCCAGAAGTCATAAAATATGCATGTGGGAGCCTCAGGCAGATGGCCGAGAGAGGGCCTGACTTGGATTTGGAACTGAGGGGAGAGTGCCCAAGCCCACCTTGTTCAGGCTGGAAAGGGGGCGCCTTAGATGGGAGGGGGCAAGCTGTGGGGTTCCCTGTGGACCTCTCTTGAGGACTGGGCAGACTCTGAGTCCGTGAAGTGTTAGCTGCTCAGTCGTGTCTGACTCTGTGACCCCAAGGACTGTGGCCCACCAGCCTCCTCTGTCCGTGGGATTCTCCAGGCAAGAATACTGGAGTGGGTAGCCATTCCTTTCTCCAGGGGATCTTCCTACCCTGGGACTGAACCTGGGTCTCGTGCATCGCAGGCAGATTCTTTATTCCTGAGCCACCAGGGACGCCCATGATAACAACGTCCTGAGTGCTTAGCGTCTCAGAGATGTCTTCAAAATTTGCAGCTGATGTGCTGTCTGGACCCTTTGTCCCCAGGGAGGAAGGTGTGGTCTGATGGGGAGGGACCCCCGGGATGTGATTTCAGAAGATTCTTTACCTTCCTGCCTGTCCTGCCTGAAATTTCTCCAAAAGGAAGGAAAGCTTTTTACTCTTCGTTACAGTCCTTGGGCTCCGGTGTTGGGGCTGGCAGAATCCCGAGGGAGGTTTTCTCGTGAAGTCCAACCGCCTCATGTCACAGAGAAGAAAATACGGCTGAGAGAATAAGTGACCTGTTCTGAGGTCATTTATGTCAGTCAGTGCTGAGCTGAGGGTTGAATGGAGTCCCGGTCACCTGACTCCTGAATGTGTTCATTCCTGTGTTCACTCGGCCCTGCGTGTATTCATGCCTTGATGTACTCATTCATACATTAATCACTGAAAACCAACTGAGTACCAGGCTCGGTCCGACAAAGTTCTGTATAGTTTTTCCAGTAGTCATGTATGGATGTGAGAGTTGGACCATAAAGAAGGCTGAATGCTAAAGAGTTGATGCTTTCCAACTGTGGTGTTGGAGAAAACTCTTGAGAGTCCCTTGGACTGCAAGGAGCTCAAATCAGTCAATTTTAAAGGAAATCAACCCTGAATATTCATTGGAAGGACTGATGCTGAAGCGCCAATACTTTGGCCACCTGATGCAAAGAGCCAACTCATTGGAAAAGACCCTGATGCTGGGAAAGATTGAAGGCAGGAGGAGAAGGGGACGACAGAGGATGAGATGGTTGGATGGTATCACCGACTTGCTGGACATGAGTTTGAGCAAACTCTGGGAGATGGTGAAGGACAGGAAAGCCTGGCGTGCTGCAGTCCATGGGGTTGCACAGTCAGACACGACTGAGCAACTGAACAACAACCGGGCTCTGTGAGGTGCTGTTATGTGCTAGGTGTATACCATGGTCAGGAGAACAGACACAGACTGCCTTCACGGCATAAATCAGTGCTGAAGGCCCCCAGCTCAGAGACTTGGACTGTAAACCATTTCACCGAAGAGAATACAGTGCTGATGCTGGCCTGGGGGATGTTTCCATGGGACAAGGTGAAATGAGCCAGACAGCAGTAGTATATCACTGGATGTTGAGGGGACAGTCACTGGGAGAAAAAGATACAGAGAAATGGGAAGCAGAGTTGGAAGATGTGGACCTTTGCTCACAGCTGCAATGGTGTTTTCAAGTAAGGTTGGGAGTGGAGGGGAAGCGGAACTGTGCTCAGAGTTGTCTTGCTCTTTTAAGCTTAGAAAGGCATTTTATTTTGCCTGACTTATAACTATTTGAAACATGCAGAGAGATCTGTTCCATCTCCACAGGATGTATCGTGAAGCTTTATTTGTGTAAGGGAACCTCCGAAAGGAGTTCCAATGTAAATCAGGATGTGACCATGTAAAACAGACTGAGCATTAATTCTTAAGTGACTCTAATCCCAGAAAAAGCTGGTGAGGATAAGCCTGGACTTGGTAGGATCTTTAATTCAATCCTGAGCCACCTGGCAGGGTTGAGTCCCATCTTACAAGTGGAGAGGCTGAAGGTAACTGACCTGATTGAGATTATTTGCACTTGATGGTGGGACCTTGAGTCAGAGTCTAGCTGGCAGGTGGCTCTAAAGCTTCTGGAGCCAAGTTTCTGCACTGTGGGCGCTATCATGTCCTTGATGGAATGGAAGCGCCAGGGATGCTCGACATCCTGCAGCGTCCTGGACAGTCGGCCAAAAGAGCTGCCCTATGCAAAATGCCATTGGTACCCGACAAGAAATACTGCCGAAGGGCTTTGGTGGCAGGAGGTGTGGAATGACCTTAGGGAATTGGTGGGAGCATATAAGAATATTAGAAGAAAAAAGAATAAGGCTTCCCTCGTAGCTCAGATGGTAAAGAATCTACCTGCAGTGCAATGAGACCCGGGCTCGATCCCTGGGTCAGGAAGATCATCTGGAGAAGGAAATAGTAACCCACTCCAGTATCCTTGCCTGGAAAATCCCCTGGACAGAGGAGCCTGGTGGGTTGCAGTGCATGGGGTTGCAAAGAGTCGTCGGGCATGACTGAGCGATTAACAGACTAACACAGGGACAAAGTTGAAAGAGAATGTCAGGCTGGGAAGACTTGTGTGTTGTTTTTTCTATGGCTGCCATTACCAAAATACCAAGAACTGTGTGGCTTAGGCAACAGACATTTGTCTCAAAGTACTGGAAGCTGAAAGTCAAGATCAGGGTGTTGGTCTGATTGCTTCCTTCCAAGGGCTGTGAAGGAGACTGCGCCATGGTTCTCGCCTACCTTCTGATGGTTTGCTGGAAGTCTTTGGTGTTCCTTGGTGTGAGGATTATCCCTTATATCTGTCTTCATGTCCGCATGGCATTCCCCGTGTGTGTATGTCTTTGTCTACATTTCCTCTTTTTATATTGAGCTTCAGCCTCCCCTTTTACCTAATTTTGACTTGATCATTTGCAGAGGTCCTATTTCCAAATAAGGTCACATCACAGGTACTGTGGGCTAGGACTTCAGCATCTTTTGGGGGGACACAATCCAGTTCCCATAACAGCATGCAAGTTGAGGGTTGAACTAGAAGTACTAATTGATGGCACTTCCCGCCTTTAACTACAGGCAAATTTCCTGAATCCCAGAGTCAGCAGCAGGGTATGAACTTTTAGTCATTGCATACACTGAGGTCCATTACTAGCGAGGGAGATTCTTCATCATCCCAAGTGAAGACCGGACCTCAGTTTTTCTAGTTCATTCTAATATTTCCCAAATTTGACATCTTTTTTCTGTTCCGTGATATTTTAAATTTGTAAATATAATCAAGGGCATGGACTCCTTTACGAAATTAGGGACTTTAAAAAATCTGTTTGCATTAGGACACTTTAAATAAATATTCCATTCTATTTGAGGAAACTAAATTTTGACAGCTGTTTATAAAAGTATGAGGTGGTTTCCACATCGCAGGAATGTAAGTCTAGTTGTCTTGCTTTTTTCTGTGTTTTTCAATTTTTTGAATAATGGAGAAGGCAATGGCAACCCACTCCAGTACTCTTGCCTGGAAAATCCCATGGATGGAGGAGCCTGGTAGGCTGCAGTTTCTGGGGTCGCGAAGAGTCGGACACGACTGAGCGACTTCATTTTCACTTTTCACTTTCATTCACTGGAGAAGGAAATGGCAACCCACTCCAGTGTTCTTGCCTGGATAATCCCAGGGACAGGGGAGCCTGGTGGGCTGCCGTCTATGGGGTCGCACAGAGTCGGACACGACTGAAGCGACTTAGCAGCAGCAGCAGCAGAGAATAACTGTTGTGAAACAAACCCCAGCAGTTCTGCAGGAAGCAGTGAGATACTACCACTAAAGAACATTTCTTCTCAGATTTTTTTTCGTGTTTAAAAAGTTCTGAAATGAATTTCATGCTTTTTTTGGTCAGTAAAGTTAGAAATGGGTAACAGAGTAGAAAAAATCTAGATTAGCTATGACAAACCTAGACAACATATTAAAAAGCAGAGATGTCACTTTGCCAACAAAGGTCTGTATAGTCAAAGCTATGGTTTTTCCAGCAGTCATAGACAGATGTGAGTTGGACCATAAAGAAGGCTGAGTACCAAAGAATTAATGCATTTGAACTGTGGTGCTGGAGAAGGGTCTTGAAAGTCCTTTGAACAGCAAGGAGCTGAAACCACTCAATCCTAAAGGAAATCAACCCTGAATATGTTCATTGGAAGGAGTGATGCTGAAGTAGAAGTTCCAGTAGTTTGACCATTTGATGCAAAAAGCCGACTCATTGGAAAAGACCCTGATGCTGGGAAAGACTGAGGGCAGAAAGAGAAGGGTTTGACACAGGATGAGATGGTTGGATGGCATCATCAAGTCAATGGACATGAGTTTGAGCAAGCTCTGGGAGATAGTGAAGGACAGGGAAGCCTGGCATGCTGCAACCCATAGGGTTGCAGAGAGCCAGACATAACCGAGTGACTGAACAGCAAGATTCTTAGTGAATGTGTCATTTTAAGAAAAAAATTATTTTTTGCTGCTCTGGGTACTTTGTTGCTTTTGCACAGCTCTCTTTAGTTGCAGTAAGTGGGAGCTACTCTTCATTGAGGTGTGTGGGCTTCTAATTCCTATCCACTGTGCCACTTTTAACATAAAAATTTATTATGAGTTAATGATTATATGTGAAAGTTTGAAACACTTTTTTGAAATGTGGATTTGGAAAAAATGGGATCAAGAAATTATTAGTTTAGCTGCCAAATGTTAATTTTTTAAAAATTTGTCCCCCAAACTCTAAACTCAGAAGGAGACCCTTTTAGGTTTCAGTTGTTTTTCAGTACAGACTGCTTTAATAGGTGTTAGTTTAGCTGCAGGGTTAGTTAGAAACTTATCATTTAAATCACATTCCTGTATTCATTATTTTTCTGTGGTCAACTTTATATTATTTATCCATTTTGCAGGAAAGGAGCTTAGCTTTCCAAATTAGAAATTTATTGAAAATTTATTATTTCTGTAAAATGGTGAATGCTTGTTAACCTGTGAGGGAAATCCTCCACTTCTGATGATGTACGCTTGGCTTTTGGGGTCCTCTTGTAATAACAAGTCATCAAACTCTTCTGTTTGGTGTTTTTAAACCAATAGGAATCAGTACTTACCATTGCCAAGTTTCTGATTGGTGGTTGGGATGGCTGGGGTGGGGGCAAGGGTGGGGGGAGTCGGAGGTTGGAAATTGATACCTGCTGCAGCTAAGCGTCTAGTTTAAAGCAGTAGTTTCCCTTCTGTCCTCTTCAGAGGCTTATCTGGGTTTTTCTGCCAGTACAGGCTAGTCCCTCAGGACCGGGACTGTGACAAATATTTTCTTTTCTTTGCCCATGCAGCATGTGGGGTATTAGTTCCCCAATGGGGGTTGGGGTGGGGGGTCAAACCCACTCCCCTACAGTGGAAACACGACTTCTTTTTTTTTTACTTTATTTTACTTTACAGTACTGTATTGGTTTTGCCATACATTGACATGAATCCACCACAGGTGTACATGAGTTCCCAATCCTGAACCCCCTTCCCACCTCCCTCCCCATATCATCTCTCTGGATCGTCCCCACGCACCAGCCCCAAGCATTTTGTATCCTGCATCGAACGTAGACTGGCGATTTGTTTCTTACATGATAGTATACATGTTTCAATGCCATTCTCCCACATCATCCCACCCTCTCCTTCTCCCTCAGAGTCCAAAAATCCGTTCTATACATTTGTGTCTCTTTTGCTGTCTTGCATACAGGGTCATCATTACCATCATTCTAAATTCCATATATATGTGTTAGTATACTATATTGGTGTTTTTCTTTCTGGCTTACTTCACTCTGTATGATCGGCTCCAGCTTCATCCATCTCATTAGAACTGATTCAAATGAATTCTTTTTAATGGCTGAGTAATACTCCATTGTGTATATGTACCACAGCTTTCTTATCCATTCATCTGCTGATGGACATCTAGGTTGGGAAACACGAATTCTTAATCACTCGACCCTCAGAGAAGTCCCAAGACTATAGCAATTTAAAGTTAGTGCTGTTATTTCTCTCACCTTTGATTGTGTGTGTGTGTGTGTTTTTCCCCTCAAATGCTAAAAGAAATCAACCTAGGAAGAGTACTTCATTGAATGTTTCCCTTCCAGACTGTGACAGCTTTACTGTAAACTGGCAGCTGAACTAAGATGCTGGCAGATGCCCCCCACCCCCGGCCTATAACCTCAGGGCCCTTTAGGCTGATATGGCCCCTGGGAGGCGCTGGAGCAGTTTGATTGGTCTCCTACATCTGATCCCTTGTGTTAGCCTTGACAGCTTATTTATTTACAAAGGACCTGACTCCTTTGTAACTGGCAAAACCCCAAAAGGAGTTTCCTGGAACTGACCCCTGACAGTGGAAGGATAGGAGTGGTGTGCATCGGGGTGTGTCTGCCTTGTGGTGGGACCTTTGTGGGCTCCATGCCAACATTGCAGCTGGCCTCTTGAAGCCGGAAATGGAGCTTGGCTCTGACTGTGGGCAGAGAGTTCTACTATTCAGGATGCATTTTCCACTTCCTCGTGGTGATGAGTAGCCCATATCTGGAAATGGCTTGTTATCACCTTGGCCCTAGTGCCTTTGGCAGTGGAAGGCTAGGAGTGAGAGGTGACTTGCCTGACAGGTCAGTTCAGTGGTGTTTCGTAAATGCAAGTACATGGAGTTAAAGTCAGTAGCTGTTGCTACAGACCAATCTAGTATTAAAAACAAAGCAACCAACAAGTTTGCTTGTATAGCACTGTGTATAGCGTGTATAGTTCCCTGTATAGCACAGGGAACTGAATCAGTGTCTTGTGATAACCTATAAGGGAAAAGAATCTGAAAAAGAATAGAGATATATGTATATATGTGTAACTGAATCACTTTGCTTTACATCTGAAACTAACGCAGCATTGTAAATCAACTATACTTCAATTAAAAGAGAAAAAAAGTAAATAAAACAAATACACCACCTGTTGTGCATGTTAAGTTGGGAAACAATTTGTGACTATATCTGATTTAAATCGGTTTATGAATACCTCTGATTTCAAATAGAACATGTTCAAATGAAAAACAAGACAACAAAGCAAAAGAAAAACCTCAAAGCAACACAACCAATGTAACTTTTGAGTCAGTTTGTTTTCCTTCTGTGGGTTGTACGAGGAATGGGAGTATGTCTCCATTCATGACATTCCCACGTAGATTGACGCTTCCAGCTTCTCTGCTTTAGTAATCATGTTCCTTAGGACAGATCCTTTGCCTAAGAATTGGCCATTTCCATAAGCCTGGATTCCCCCCTTGACAGGAGGTTTGGGTTGCACTATTCTTATCCTTTTATGACAAAACAACAAATTTGCCAAAGTAGATCTTTGCATTGAATATCTGCTGATTTATTTAATTCTGGAGTCAGTTTACATTCAACTCAAGAGCCTACTTCTGCCTCTTCTGGATTATCTACCCTTGGGTTGATATCACCAGTGCAAGCACATTGGCTACATTGGTGTAGTCTCATGGTTAAGGCGGGGCTTGGTCCAAATCCTAGTCTACCATTGGTGAGGGATGTGGCATTAGGCAAGGAGTCTCAGCCCCTTCATTTGTAAAAATGGGACTGGAGTGGTACCTTCTGTATAGGATTGCTGTGAGCATCAAAGACTTCTTCAATGAACTATTCCATATCGTGTGCCAGGTACACAGGAAGTATTCAATGCTTGTTATCTATTATTTTCATTGTATCATCATTAACAGCAGCAGTAATAAAAACATGAAAAATTATAACCCTGGATCATTCAGTTCAGTTCAGTTCAGTACAAGGGACTCTCAAGAGTCTTCTCCAACACCACAGTTCAAAAGCATCAATTCTTCGGCGCTCAGCCTTCTTCACAGTCCAACTCTCACATCCATACATGACCACAGGAAAAACCATAGCCTTGACTAGAAAGACCTTTAATCATAAAAATATTGTGTTCAGTCATAATACTTTACTAAACTAAGGGTGCATGCTGGTATAATTTTTAGAGAGCTTTTAGTAAATTTAAGTTCAGTTTTTGACTGAAATTTAAATTAAGAGCATTATTATTTGAGGTCATTCCCCAAGCAAATCACGTAATTAGAGTTCTTCTGTAATGTGTGAGCACCATATAGGGACATCGCATGCTGTGCATGAGTCATTAAGCCATGTTTATTCACAGCCTACAAAGTGCTTACTATGATCCAAATGGGCACTGTCCTTTGCAGTACATGGTATGTGATTTTAGAGTCCTCATCCAATTTAAAGCTTTCTAAACTTGGCAAGTAGATTTCATCCCAAATGGCAGCCCTGTCCGATGGATGGTGGCTGCCTGGAGAGCTGGGAGAGGGGTTTGGGAGCCTTGTCTGGGATCAGCTGGGAACCACACAGTGTGATTGATTGTTGATGTCTGCTCTGGCACCAGAGAAGGCGGCCCAGGGCTCGTCCACGTACTTGACAGCCCTGTCTCTGACTCAGTGCACATTTCAGATTCATGTAACTGAAATGTTTCCAGTCTGTGAGTAAGAGGGAATAGAAATATTTGACAATGGATTGAATTGATGGATTGTATCCTTTGCAAACATCTACCCTTAAATAAGGGGGTGCAAGCAGAGAAAGATCAGGATCACCATGTTTAATGAAGATGGGTGATACTTTCCAGAAAAGACCATCACGATTATTCTGACTGTGAAACTGAACACTGAACCTTGATGTGGTGAAAGGTAGGCAGGGTTCTTTCACATCTGGCAGATGGGCAGACGGATGGTGGTCAAAGAGAGCTGGAGCTTTGTGGAACAAGGTGGTGGAGACAGGAGAGGGAGAAAAACACTGGAATAGACGAGGATCAGCCTGCGCACCCTGCTGAGTCTTGAACATTGAAAGATCGGGTGAATGATGAGTGTTTACCCATGCCCAGCAGTCTTGGACAATATTTTTCTGCAGGTAATTCAGCCCTTACAGTCACCCTACAGACTGCAGGCTATTATACCCAGTTTGCAGATGAGCATATTGGGGGCACAAGAGTGGTTAAGTCACATGCCCAGCATCACTTAGCTCAGTGAAACCCATGTCTTCTGGTTTTGTGTCTAGTCCATTTTTTGTTACCCAACGTTACCCACCAGAAAAGCCCCTGATTGGAGACCGGTGAGAACCTGGCCATGAAAACTGGCTAGGATAACTGTGTGAGCCCAAGCTAACAAAGCGGGAGGGGCAAGACTCCACAGAGCCATTCCAGGGGCCTGCACTCAGCTGTGGAGCAGGTCATTTTAGGCACGGTGTCCTCAGGGCTTGCTTAAACAATGGCTTTGCTTCTTTAGAGACTGATAAAAGCTATCAGGAATGCTATAGTGGTAAAAAATCTGCCTTCTAATTTAGGAGACATGGGTTCGATCCCTGGTCAGGGGCCTAAGATCCCTCATGCCACAGGGCAACTCAGCCCTTGCACCACAATGAAGGCCCAGCACAGCCAAAATACAAATAAGTAAGTTTAAAAAAAAAAAAAATTTTTTTTAAGTATGGTTGACATGGAAAGCTAATCTTTCATAATAATAACTGTCATTCACAGCATGTGCAGGAAGTACTCAGGGCTTTGTTTGTTATTTGTATTCCTTAAAGTAACCTGGCCTGGTAGCCATTGGAAGTGAAGAGAATGGATTTTCAGCACAGAAAGACCTGGGTTCAGATTATGCTTCTGGTTCCCCAACTGGCAGTAGAGTTTAGCAGGATAGTTTAGCAAGTCTTTTTATTCCTCTGGACCTCAGCGTTCCCATTTGTAAAGTTGTTGGGAGTTTTAAGAAATGGCAGCTGTCAATAATATTATGAGTTCATTTAAATTTAAGTTAACAGTAATTCTCTGGTCTTTGGTAAAATTTCAACTTCAAGTGAAACTATTGAGATTTAACTAAAGAAAAGGAGTTGTTCTTATAACCAAACAGTAAGTCCTGTATTCGATGGAACGCATTCCTGGGAAGACCTGAATTTGACATTGCTTATTGGGGTTAATGTGTACTACCTCATGGCCTGTTTGCAGAGGCTGGAACCCCCTTTATAAAAAATTTTTTAATTGGAGGATAATTGCTTTACAATATTGTGTTGGTTTCTGTCACACATCAACATGAATCAGCCATAAGTATACACATGTCCCCTCCCTCTTAAACCTTCCTCCCACCTACCACACCTCTAGGTTGTCGCAGAGTACCCGATTCGAGCTCCGTGCATCAAAAAGCAAATTACCACTGGCTAATCTATTTTAAATAGGGTAATTTGTAGATTGCTGTGCTACGGTCTCGATTTATCCCACTCTCTGCTTCTCCAGCGTGTCCCCGAGTCTGTCCTCTGTCCACATGTCTGTGTCTTCATTGCTGCCCTGCAAATAGGTCCATCAGTACCATCTTTCTAGATTCCAAGTATATATGCGTTAATATACAATATTTGTTTTCATTTTCTGACTTACTTCACTCTATATAACAGGCTCTAAAAACTAGGAATAGAACTACCACGTTGTTGCTGTTGCTCAGTCGCTCAGTCATGTCTGACTGTTTGTTGACTTCATTGAATGCAGCACGCCAGGCTTCCCTGTCCTTCACCATCTCCCGGAGCTTGCTCAGACTCATGTCCATTGAGTCGGTGATGCCATCCAACCATCTTGTCCTCTGTCGTCCCTTTCTCCTCTCACCTTCAATCTTTCCCAGCATCAGCATCTTTTCCACTGAGTCAGCTCTTCGCATCAGGTGGCCAAAGGATTGGAGCCTCAGCTTCACCATCAGTCCTTCTAATGAATATTCAGGATTAATTTCCTTCAGGATTGACTGGTTTAATCTCCTTGCAGTCCACTGGGCTCTCAAGAGTCTTCTCCAACACCACAGTTCAAAAGCATCAGTTCTTCGGCCTTTAGCCTTCTTTACGGTCCAACTCTCACTTCCATACGTGACTACTGAAAAAACCATAGCTGTGACTATACGGACCTTTGTTGGTAAAGTAATGTCTCTGCTTTTTAATATGCTGCTTAGATTTGTTGTAACTTTTTTTCCAAGGAGCAAGCGTCTTTTAATTTCATGACTGCAGTCACCATCTGCAGTGGATTTTGGAGCCCCCAAAAATAAAGTCTGTCACTGTTTCCATTGTTTCCCCATCTGGGAAGTGATGGGACTGGATGCCATGATCTTAGTTTTCTGAATGTTGAGTTTTAAGCCAACTTTTTCACTCTCCACTTTCACTTTCATCAAGAGGCTTTTTAGTTCCTCTTTACTTTCTGCCATAAGGGTGGTGTCATCTGCATATCTGAGGCACTTGATATTTCTCCCAGCAATCTTTATTCCAGCTTGTGCTTATCCAACTGGGCATTTCACTGATGTACTTTACATATAAGTTAAATAAGCAGGGTGACAATATACAGCCTTGATGTACTCCTTTCCCAATATTGAAGTAGTCCTTTGTTCCATGTCCAGTTCTAATTGTTGCTTCTCGACCTCCATACAGGTTTCTCAGGAGGCAGGTCAGGTGGTCTGGTATTCCCATCTCTTTCAGAATTTTCCAGTTTGTTGTGATGCACCCAGTCAAAAGGCTTTGGCATAGTCAATAAAGCAGAAGTAGATGTTTTTCTGGAACTCTCTTGCTTTTTCTCTGATCCAGCGGATGTTGGCAATTTGATCTCTGGTTCCTCTGCCTTTTCTACATCCAGCTTGAACATCTGGAAGTTCTTTGTTCACATACTGTTGAAGCCTGGCTTTGAGAATTTTGAGCATTACTTTGCTAGTGTTTGAAATGAGTGCAATTGTGTGGTAGTCTGAATATTCTTTGGCATCGCCTTTCTTTGGGATTGGAATGAAAACTGACCTTTTCCAGTCCTGTGGCCACTGCGGAGTTTTCCAAATTTGCTGACATACTGAGTACAGCACTTTCACAGCATCATCTTTTAGGATTTGAGATAGCTCAGATGGCATTCCATCACCTCTACTAGAAGTGAACTACCATTATGACTCAACAATCCCACTACTGGACATGTACCCTGAGAAAACCACAATTAGAAGAGATACATGTACCCCAGTATTCATTGCAACACTGTTTGCAATAGCTGGGACATGGAAGCAACCTAGATGTCCATCAACAGATGAATGGATAAAAAGTTATGGTGTGTTTATACAGTAATATTACTCAGCCATAAAAAGAACCCCTTTGTTTTTAACTTAACAGTGTTTAAATTGTTTTGAGCAAAGATTTTAAATTCTGGGAGATGTCTTTCTCACCCCCACACATGATCTGGATCTCCCATTCTTCTTGAGACATCGGAAGATTTTTTGGCCTCCATCAAGGCAAAGATCCACTGAGGATGGCTAGTGGTGGCCCCTTCTTCATCAGGGCATATACCCCTGGGGTCTTCAAAGCTCCCCATAATTCCTGCCGTCTTTCCAACTCTGAGCCGTTTATTCTTGAGCTCATGGTGTTCTTTTTCATATTTATTATTGTTCAGTCCCTGAGTCATGTCCAACTCTCTGCAACCCCAAGGACTGCAGCACGCCAGGACTCCCTGTCCCTCACCATCTCCTGAATTTTGCCCAAGTTCATGTTCATTGAATTGGTGATGCCATCCAACCATCTCTTTTTCTTGTACTAGAACATATTTCTTGGCATCCATGACTATCAAAGTAAGTAAAGCTGAGAGTCTGTTGAGAAGGTTAGATGTGTTTCATGAAGAATGGAGCTAGTGAAAATCCTTTTTGTGGAAGAAAGGACATAATAGTCCTAAATGGTTATTAGGTGTTTGCAGGCAGTGGGTATGTGGTGGAATCTCACTATGGTTTTGATTTGCATGTCCCTTGCGACCAATACTGTTGCTATTATTTCTTAAGAACTGGTTTAGATCTTTTTTGTCCCAGAACTGACTCTAACTTTTAAATTCAGATGTTAAAGAATCTGCCTGCAATGCAGGGGACCCGGGATCAATCCCTGGATTAAAAAGATCCCTTGGGGAGGGGAATGGCTCCCTACTCCAGTATTGTTGCCTAGAGAATTCTGTGGACAGAGGAGCCTGGCTAGTCTGCCCTCTGTCCATGGGGTTGCAGAGAGTCAGACGCGACTAAGCGAGTAACACTTTCACTTTTTTTTTCTTTTATTCCACACTTAGACCAATATGACAGAATTGAGTCATTAAGGGATCTCTCTCTCTTTACTTATATATATTAGGCTTCCTGGTGACGCTAGTGATAAAGAACCCACCTGCCAATGTAGGAGACACCAGAGAAGTGCTTTTGATCCATGGGTAAGGAAGGTATAGATTTAAGTTTAATTGAGTTAATCCTTTCCCATATGTTCATGAGTACTTTTTGTTGCCCAGCGTTCACCTGTGTTCAGGACACAACATGAATACGTGGCATGATCCTTTCCTCCAGATAGCTAGTCATCTGATTGAGCAGAAAAGATGAGCACAGAAAACAGAGTCCTAGGGAATATAATGCTAGAATGATCTGTTATGTCAGTAAGCCTCCAGGGCAGGTAGGCAAAGAAAGCCATATTCTGAACTAGCCAGAAAGATAGCGTCTCTTCAACTGGGAAGATGACTATTTTTAAGAGTCCGGAAAGTGTTACTTAAATAAAAGGCTTTAGTGGAAAATTGAGAGACTTTTTTTTTTTTTTCAACATATTTTGTACGAGCTTGTAAACTGGAACAGATATCACCTTTCCTATTCTCTTTTTGTCAAAGAGATGGATTGGATTGTGTACCATGCTGCCTGGTGTCCTAGCCTAGATGATTCCTTTTTCACTGGCATGCGGTTCACACTTGTAGAGTGAGAGCATGGCACACACACCACAGTAATATTTAAATGGTGAGCTCGGTTCTAAGCGATGATTAACAGAGATGAGATTAGTACTTCACCTTTTTAAATTCCTTTTCCATTAAAAACGGGAAACTAAGCATCTTCCTTCTAACAAGATGAAGTCTGTGTTCAGTTCAGAGAGTGTAGGAAAACCTCATTGTCCGCTGACACCTACTCCTTTCAGGGCCTCACTTCTTGGCCTGGCACCTTGGGCCCACTGATCCAATCCTGACCTACCTCTGCGGCGTTTTCTCTACTGTATATATCAGTTCAGTTCAGTCGCTAGTCATGTCCGGCTCTGTGACCCCATGGACTGCAGCACGCCAGGCTTCCCTGTCCATCACCAACGCCCAGAGTTTGCTCAAGCTCATGTCCAGCCAGTCAGTGATGCCATCCAACCATCTCATCCTTTGTCATCTCCTTCACTTCCCGCCTTTAATCTTTCCCAGCATTAGGATCTTTTCAAAAGAGTCAGTTCTTCACATCAGATGGCCAAAGTATTGAAGTTTCAGCTTCAGCATTGGTCCTTCCAATGAATAGTCAGGACTGATTTCCTTTAAGATGTACTGGTTGGATCTTGCTGTCCAAGGGACTCTCAAGAGTCTTCTCCAACACCACAGTTCAAAAGCATCAATTCTTTGGCACTCAGCTTTCTTTTGGAGAAGGCAGTGGGAACCTACTCCAGTACTCTTGCCTGAAGGATCCCATGGATGGAGGAGCCTGGTGGGCTGCAGTCCTTGGGGTTGCTAAGAGTCGGATATGACTGAGCAACTTCCCTTTCACTTTTCACTTTCATGCATTGGAGAAAGAAATGGCAACCCACTCCAGTGTTCTTGCCTGGAGAATCCCAGGGACGGGGGAGCCTGGTGAGCTGCCGTCTGTGGGGTTGCACAGAGTTGGACACGACTGAAGCGACTTAGCAGCAGCAGCAGCAGCAGCTTTCTTTATAGTCCAACTCTCACATTCATACATGACTACTGGAAAAACCATAACTTTTGACTAGATGGACCTTTGTTGGCATGCGTATGTGCTAAGTAGCTTCAGTCGTGTCTGACTCTTTGCAACCTTGTAAACTGTAGCCCGACAGGCTCCTCTGTCCAAGGGATCCTCCAGGCAAGAATACTGGAGTGGATTGCCATATCCTTCTCCAACTATATACACATACCAGGCTTTTCTCTTTATTAGAGGCTACACAGGCTTTTAGCTGTGGTATGTGAGATCTAGTTCCCTGGCCAGTGATCAAACCCAGGCCCCCTGCATTGGGAATAGGAATCTTAGCCACTGGACTACCAGGAGAGTCCCCACACCAGGCTTTTTTAATCCTTTCCCTCTGGGCCTTTTCTCATGCCGCTTTCTTTCCCTTGACTGTGCTGACCTTGCACTGGGACTAGGCCTCTTCCTTCTTTGAAGCCCGTGCCAGTAACATTTCCCAGTACATCCGCCTCACGACCCAACCTGTCTCCCTCTTTCACCTTCTAAATCAGGAGGACTCTGTTTCCCCAGCCCCCCAAAGTCCAACCTGGGGAACTGCTCTCCTGTGGCCTCAACACGTGTAAGTCTTGGCCAACTCTTTGTGATCCTGTGGACTATGGCCCGCCAGGCACCTTTTTCCACGGGATTTTCTGGCCAAGAATACTAGAGCCAATGCTATTAGCCATTTCCTACTCCAGGGGGTCTTCCCAACCCAGGGATCGAACCCGAGACTCTTGCATCTCCTGTATTGGCAGGCAGATTCTTTACCGCTTGCGCTACCTGGGAAACCCATTTCACACTTGGTTACAGTGATTTTGTACCCAGGTGATTTGAACTCTTAAGTTCTAAATTCGCTGAGGTCAGGTTCTATTCAATTTTTTTTTTTTTTTTAAGGAAAATATTTATGTTTTACAAGTGCTTTTATAGCGTTATTTTCTTAAGAGCAATTTTAGATTTGCAGCAAAAGTGAATAGAAAGTAGAGATTTCCCATATATCATCTTCCTTCTCATATGCAGTTTTCTAGTCATCTTTTTATTTCCCCCACGCTTCCTGTCATAGCTTCCCAGGTAGCGCTAGTGGTAAAGAACTCACCTGCCAATGCAGGAGACTTAAGAGACTCAGGTTCAATCCCTGATCAGGAAGATTCCCTGGAGGAGGGCCTGGCTCCCCTCTCCAGCATTCTTGTCTTACAGTCCGTGGGGTCGCAGTGTTGGACATGACTGAGTGTGCACGCCCACGTTTCCTGTCAGAGAACTTGGCATGTTGTATTTATTGAACAACATGGAAGAGAAATATTGTTTCTGTAGCTTCCACATCAGAAAGGAAAGCTAATAAGAGTTGATGACCTTGCCAGGGGGGCCTGGCATGGAGTAGGTAGATGAAAGTCTGGTTGGAAAACAGAAAGGCTGCGAGGGGCGTGATTCATTTCACTGCTTCTTAAATAGATGGCGTGAAGAATCCACGTCATGGGGGATAATTTTATTACAGTATTACTTCTCTTATCCTGATACCAGGATTCTAGAATCTTCATTTGGAAGGAAGCAGGGAGACCTCTGAGAGGCTGTTGGCTGGTCTCCATTCAGCCAGTCAGGGGGCTGCCCTCTTCCAGACTTACGACTGAGAATGCAGTGGGGTCCTGCAGTCCTGGCCCCACAGGGTGGGGATCGGGGTCACCAGGGGAAGCTCTGAGAAGGGGAGTCGCCTTCTGAAGGCAGACATGGAGCATTCCAGAAGCACAGCTTTGGTCTGTTTGGTATAAAATAAGCCAGCAGGCTCTGACACGTAAGTGGGCTCTGAGAATGTCAGCATACCACATCAAAGGACAAAAATGGGTCAGCAGGATAACGCTCAGTCCAGGAGAGATCAAATCAGAGTTGGCATATTTTGGCTTGATGTATCTTGCTGAACAAGGCAGGAACACGTGTGGTGCATTTCAGAAAGATGTCTAAAATAAAAGTGGCTTAAAATAAGATAGTAATAAATTTGTGCTTAAAGAGCTGAGTTTCAGTTATACAGAAACTCTCAGGCTCCAATCCCAGGAGAAAGTAACTTTGGTTGTTGTTTAGTCGCTAAGTCGTGTCTGACTTTTTGCGACCCAATGGACTGTATAGCCTGGCAGGCTCCTCTGCCCATGCTTATTACCAGGTAAGAATCCTGGAGTGGGTTGCTATTTCCTTTTCCAGGGGATCTTCCTGCCCAGGGATTGAACTTGCATTTCCTGCATCGCAGGTGGATTCTTTACCAGCTTCCCTTGTAGCTCAGATGGTAAAGAATCCGCCTGCAGTGCAGGAGACCCGGGTTCGATCCCTGGGTCAGGAAGATCCCCTGAAGCAGGAAAAGGCTACCCACTCCAGTATTCTTGCCTGGAGAATCCCATGGACAGAGGAACCTGGCGGGCTATAGTCCACAGGGTCTCAAAGAGTCGGACACTAATGAAGCAACTTAGCACTTGCACACTTGGAACAAGAGAGTAATAAATTTGTGCTTAAGGGGCTGAGTTTCACTTATACAGAAAACCTCGCTCTCCAATCCCAAGAGAAAGTAACTTGCTTACTCTTAACTCTGTACCCATACGGCACCTGCTCTTCACTTCCCACTTTTCTTTCTGTCTTTCTGTCTTATAGGTGTTGACTCTTTTTCCTTATCATCCTTGGAGCCATTTGTTTTATATTCCTTCTTTCTGTAGTTCTCATGCTGTGCTTTTGTTCCCATCCACACATTAGCTGTAGTGACAGTTCCTCCCCAGTACCTTCCCCACAGAACACCTGCCTTTGGGCTGTCCTGACCCTGTGGGCACTCCTGCGTTATTGCTAGTTTCATAAGGGAGTTGCCTGTTCACAACTCCCTGACTCTGTCCTCTTACCCCAGTGACTATGCACCGCCTCAAACTGGAGGCCTTTTTTTCTCACCTGTGCTCTCCTAGTTCCCATGGCAACGTTTACAACCTTTCAAGGTCCGCACAAGGTCTTGTAAAGCCTGTCGAGTGAACCATGGCTCCTTGACCTTTTAAAGAATTTGGTTTTCCTTTGTGCTACCACCCCCTCTCACTAAATTTTTTTTTTTTTTTTCAGTTATAATATATGTTTTACTTGAGCTTCCCTGATGGCTCAGATGGAAAGAATCTGCCCATAATGCAGGAGATCTGGATTCGATTCCCAAGTCAGGAAGATCCCCTGGAGAAAGGAATAGCAACCCACCCCAGTGTTCTTACCTGGGAAATTCCATGGACAGAGGAGACTGGCGGGGTATAGTCCATGGGGTTGCAAAGAGTTGGACATCACTAAGTGACTAACACTTTGACTTTTCACTTTCCTAGTTGATTTACAGGGTTGTGTTAATTTCTAGTTCTTTGTTAATTTCTTCCACTGACTCTTTGGAGTCAAGACGGAATTCAGAAATGACATGGTTGAAGATAGAAATTTGAGGACGTTCTTCAAGAATTTGGAGACATTCTTCCAGACAGACTTTATCTCATCTGGGCTGCAGGAATCAGGGTCATTTGTGGGAAGGGTGAGTGCCTCCAGAGATATGAGCAGACTTTGAAAGCTCCTCATGGTGGTTTTTTGGGAATCTAAACAGAACAGTGAAAGTGAAAGGTATTTGGGGGCTCCAAAATCACTGAAGATGGTAACTGCAGCCATGAAATTAAAAGACGCTTACTCCTTAGAAGGAAAGTTATGACCAACCTAGATAGCATATTGAAAAGCAGAGACATTACTTTGCCAACAAAGGTCCGTCTAGTCAAGGCTATGGTTTTTCCTGTGGTCATGTATGGATGTGAGAATTGGACTGTGAAGAAGGCTGAGCGCCGAAGAATTGATGCTTTTGAACTGTGGTGTTGGAGAAGACTCTTGAGAGTCCCTTGGACTGCAAGGAGATCCAGCCAGTCCATTGGATATCAACCCTGGGATTTCTTTGGAAGGAATGATGCTAAAGCTGAAACTGCAGTACTTTGGCCACCACTGGACTGAACTGAAACAGAACAGAGTGTCCAACTGAATGAAGTTGGTGGTGGTTTAATCGCTAAGTCGTGTCCAACTCTTTCGACCCCATGGACTGTAGCCTGCCAGGGTCCACTGTCCATGGGATTCTCCAGGAAAGAATACTGGAGTGGGTTGTCATTTCCTTCTCCAGGGGATCTTCCCGACCCAGGGATCGAACCCGGGTCTCCTGCATTGCAAGCCAGTTGTTTACTGATTGAGCCACCCACCCAGGAAGCCCGTGAATGAAGTTTGATATTTGGAATTTTCAGCAGAGAGGGCTCCTGGCCTGGCTTTGTAGCCCACCGAGGGAGGAGAGAGCTGATGGGACCTGGCCCATGGGATGTGGGTGAGCATGCCCAGAATGTCTCTGGGGCATCAGTGTGTGCCCTCTATGGAAATGTGAACTCACTGTGTGATCTCCCAAGATATGTAATTGTGAGAACAGTTTACTGTCCCCATACTCTTTTGTCAAATGTGAATAGTTATCATTTCTAGATTACCTCTTAGGATCTCTTTATGTACATCTGAGGATGGACTGGCATAGAAATGGGAAAACCTTGTTGCAAAAACACTGTTGCAGTGTAGCACCCTGGCCGTTGATAAAGGCTTGGCTTTTGGCTGCAGTCCTGTCATATTTGGTGGAAAATACCATCGTCAGCAGGATTTCCTCCTTACTGCAGAGGATTTGGACTATTATAGCGAGTTCTGCTGGAGCAGCTTTTTCTACAAAGTATCCTCTAATTAACAGGAAACGTGTGTGAGAACAGTAGTATATAATTTTCGTAGATAGTCTTGAAAAACAGTGGCATTCTAAGTTGGTATTTTATACTTGGCTGACTTTTTCCTTTGAGGAAATAAACATGTAATCTTGACAGGGAATGTAAAAACAATAGCATCAAACCACCCACATCTTTCATTCCAGGTTTTTGCTAATGTTTTTTATGACTTCACATTGCTAAGTAACACAAGTTTGGTTTTTTTTTTGCTAAAGTACAGAGTAAAAGTGGTTTAATGCATGAATTGATAGAGAAATTAGTTAGAGCCGTATATATTGCATCAAGCAGGTGGGAAAGGAGACAGATCAGCTAATGGGTATGTGACGAGCAGTCCTCAGAGTAACCCTCCCAAGTCCTATGGGGGACTCAGATGTGATACCCACGTGGTCTTCATCCTCCAGAGGACTTTACAGTTAAGTTGGGGAAAGACACACACACACACAACTGTTACAAACAGTGCAAGGCTGTATATCATTAAATTCTAGGTTGCTGCTGACCGTGGGTATAATGGGAGTGCAGTGGTTGGCATAAGTCAGGATTCCTCAGCGTCATCACTGTTGATATTCTGGGGGGCTGTCCTGTACATCAAAGGATGTTTAGTAGCACCCCTGGCCTTTGCCTCCCAAATGCTAATTGTATCCCTTAATTGTGACAGTCAAAAACATCTGCAGATATTGACCACTGTTTCCTAGGGGGAACAAAGTTGCCCCAACTTCGAACCACTGGGTAGGCATAGTTGAGCGCAGTGTGGGTTTAGGTCTGAATCTTGAAGAATAAGTAGAACTTGGATAGGAAGTGTGGACTATTTGGAGATGATTTAGTTACCAGGCACCATTATGTAAAGACCCAGTCAATTTTTTGTTTTGATTTATTTATTCGAGTATAGTGAATTTACAATATTGTGTTAGTTTCAAGTGTACAGCAAAATGTTTTGGTATATATTCTTTTTTTCAGATTCTTTTCCATTATAGATTATTACAAGATATTGAGGATAGTGTGCTGTACAGTAGGTCTTTGTTGTTTATCTATTTTGTATGTAACAGTGTGTATATGTTAATCCCAAACTCCTCCTAATTTATTCCTCCCCCAACCCCATCGCCCCATCCCCAGACCCAATCGGTCTTGGAGCAGCCTGCTCAGAGTAGCATCTGTGGCCTGGACCTTGTTGCTGGTATAAGTATTGCAATCGAGGGTAAACATTTACCAACTTCTGTGGCAGGTTTACAGAATTAACTTTATGGTTTTTTTGACTATAATCACGAAAGCTTTAGGCTTCTGTTTTGTATGTTTTTAATCATTTCAATTTTCTAGAAATGCATTTTCTGACAGTCTCTCAGAACATTAAAGACCATTGGAAGGTTGAAGTATAACAGTAAAACGGTAAGAACAATAGCAGAGTGGTCCTTTACCTCTGACTCTCTGGAAGCATCGCGACTCTGGCCAGACGGGACTTAGGACGCACAGTGTAGAATAAGATGGGCTGGGTTTGGCCCGTGTGGGCCATGGAGTTGGACTGGATTCTGAGCCCTCACAGGGTGCTTGCCACATCTTAGACCTGAGGCCTGATGACTCAGTATTTTCAGGATGACTGGATGAACAAATGCGTGGAAAGCCTCCACCCCAAGCGCAGTGGATCTCAGCGGGAGGACCCAGTGGGTATTTTTGAGACAGGAGCGATGTTTAGGAGGGTGTTTGTCATTTGGCCTGTCTCTGGGTTTAGTCTTTAGTCATCTGATTATTCCCACTTAGAAACCTTTTCTAGTTGCTTGCCCTGGGACCTTGATTTTGAAACTTTTATTGATATATTTTAGACTTGGTGTTCACCTTTTGTGTGTCTTTCCCTCTTGGGATTTGTAAACAATTTAGTATCCTTGGCAGACAATAATTTTTGTGATTATTTGCCAGTGCTTAGCAATGGCACCCCACTCCAGTACTCTTGCCTGGAAACTCCCATGGATGGAGGAGCCTGGTGGGCTGCAGTCCATGGAGTCGTGAAGAGTCAGACACAACTGAGCGACTTCACTTTCACTTTTCACTTTCATGCATTGGAGAAGGAAATGGCAACCCACTCCAGTGTTCTTGCCTGGAGAATCCCAGGGACGGGGGAGCCTGGTGGGCTGCCGTCTCTGGGGTCGCACAGAGTTGGACACGACTGAAGCGACTTAGCAGCAGTAGCAGCAGCAGCAAGGCCATTTCTTAAGGAAAGAAAGGAGAATGTGTTTTGGTGACTTTGTATTTTCTGTGAGTGGAGAAAGGTTTGTGCCCTTGGCACTGTTTTTATAGTGGTGTTGGTGGGTATGTGCCTCTCTACTTGTCATTTGGATTCCTGTTTGGACGCGTGGATGGTGTGGGTGTGGGGTTGTGAAGGCCAATTGCTTAGCCTAAGGCTGTGGTCCTTTGCTTCTGTCTTCCCAAGAAGCTTTGAAGAACTTTGAAAGTTTGCTTTGAAATTCCACCTGCTGCTTGAACTTTTTTTCTTCTTAAGTTTTATTGAAGTATAGTTGATTTACAATGTGTTAATTACTGCTGTACAGCAAAGTGATTCAGTTTTATATATATATATATAAAAATTCTTTTTCATATTCTTTTGCAGTATGGTTAATCATAGGCTATTCAATATGGTTTGCTGTGCTATACAGTAGTACCTGGTTGTTTATCCAGAGTCTATATATAATAGTTTACGTTTGTTAATCCCAGACTCCCAATTCTTCCTTCCCCCAACCCACACGCTTCTGCCACTTACTTTTAAATTACCCCTCTTTTCTTTCTTTGAACATATTGCACTTAAGACTCTCTGGAAGCATCGCGACTCTGGCCAGACGGGACTTAGGACGCACAGTGTAGAATAAGATGGGCTGGGTTTGGCCCGTGTGGGCCATGGAGTTGGACTGGATTCTGAGCCCTCACAGGGTGCTTGCCACATCTTAGACCTGAGGCCTGATGACTCAGTATTTTCAGGATGACTGGATGAACAAATGCGTGGAAAGCCTCCACCCCAAGCGCAGTGGATCTCAGCGGGAGGACCCAGTGGGTATTTTTGAGACAGGAGCGATGTTTAGGAGGGTGTTTGTCATTTGGCCTGTCTCTGGGTTTAGTCTTTAGTCATCTGATTATTCCCACTTAGAAACCTTTTCTAGTTGCTTGCCCTGGGACCTTGATTTTGAAACTTTTATTGATATATTTTAGACTTGGTGTTCACCTTTTGTGTGTCTTTCCCTCTTGGGATTTGTAAACAATTTAGTATCCTTGGCAGACAATAATTTTTGTGATTATTTGCCAGTGCTTAGCAATGGCACCCCACTCCAGTACTCTTGCCTGGAAACTCCCATGGATGGAGGAGCCAGGTGGGCTGCAGTCCATGGAGTCGTGAAGAGTCAGACACAACTGAGCGACTTCACTTTCACTTTTCACTTTCATGCATTGGAGAAGGAAATGGCAACCCACTCCAGTGTTCTTGCCTGGAGAATCCCAGGGACGGGGGAGCCTGGTGGGCTGCCGTCTCTGGGGTCGCACAGAGTTGGACACGACTGAAGCGACTTAGCAGCAGTAGCAGCAGCAGCAAGGCCATTTCTTAAGGAAAGAAAGGAGAATGTGTTTTGGTGACTTTGTATTTTCTGTGAGTGGAGAAAGGTTTGTGCCCTTGGCACTGTTTTTATAGTGGTGTTGGTGGGTATGTGTCTCTCTACTTGTCATTTGGATTCCTGTTTGGACGCGTGGATGGTGTGGGTGTGGGGTTGTGAAGGCCAATTGCTTAGCCTAAGGCTGTGGTCCTTTGCTTCTGTCTTCCCAAGAAGCTTTGAAGAACTTTGAAAGTTTGCTTTGAAATTCCACCTGCTGCTTGAACTTTTTTTCTTCTTAAGTTTTATTGAAGTATAGTTGATTTACAATGTGTTAATTACTGCTGTACAGCAAAGTGATTCAGTTTTATATATATATATATATAAATTCTTTTTCATATTCTTTTGCAGTATGGTTAATCATAGGCTATTCAATATGGTTTGCTGTGCTATACAGTAGTACCTGGTTGTTTATCCAGAGTCTATATATAATAGTTTACGTTTGTTAATCCCAGACTCCCAATTCTTCCTTCCCCCAACCCACACGCTTCTGCCACTTACTTTTAAATTACCCCTCTTTTCTTTCTTTGAACATATTGCACTTACTTATATTCCATGTCTGATAATTTTAAGATCTGAAGTGTTCATGGGTTTTTTTTTCCTTCCCTTCTTCATTTTGCGTCCCTGACTCATGGTACATTGTGTGTTTCTAGAACGGTTCAATTTTGAATATTAACTGCTTTCTTGCTTGAAACTGGTTGCTTGAAATAATGCATAGAGCTCAAGGCTTTGTATTTTCATTTGGGATAATAGTCGGGGTCAAGAATTCTCAGTTTCCCAATTCCTGAACGTAAATTACTTGGCAGGACTTTCCTGGGCTCAGCGGTGAAGAATCCACCTACAGTGTGGGAGATGGGGGTTTGATCTATGGGTTGGGTAGAACCCCTGGAGAAGAAAATGGCAACTCACTCCAGTATTCTTGCCTGGAGAATTCCATGGACAGAGGAGTCCAGCAGGCTACAGTCCATGGGGCCTCAAAAGAGTCAGACACGACTTGGCAACTACACAACAAAAATCACTTGGAAGAGTGGGGAGGCGGATGTGGCTGCTTATTAGGATATGTGGATTCCAGCTCTGTCTACTGGGTAAATTACTTAACTAACCTGTGTTTCTGTTTTATTATTTTGTCAAAAGCGCAGGTTGATGGGTCATTGAATAGATGTAGAATAAATGACTCATTTAAGGATCACAGTCATCTAGGCGTTGGCAATTTCACGCCTTTGTTGCTGCAACTTCATCAGTTGCCGAGGCAGCGTGCAAGGTACTTTAAAGTCAAAGAGACATAGCATAAGTTCCTTGCCCTCCAGGATCGAAATTTCCTTGACTCGACAGGACCCAGTAACTCTTAGACATGCGATGAATATGGGTCATGTTCTCTGGAAGTTCAGGGGAAGTGAGTGGAGAATATTCTGGACTGGGGTGGTCCTGTGTGAGAGAGGTAGGCTTGAAGTAGAGCTTTGTAGGGGGTAGGAATTCACTGTTGAGAAGGCAAGAGGGCATTCCAGGTATGGCAAGCAAGGGTTATCAGTGTGGTGAGGACGTAAGTGTAGGAAAGAAGAGGTGGCCGACTGCATGGAGAAGTTGGGACCACGAATGCCAATCCCACACCCCTTCCCCACACCTGCCGTCCTCCTCACTCCAGCCCTGCACAGCCACTCATCTGCTTTCTGTCTGTAGATTCGTCTATTCTCTGGACATTTTATTTAAATGGAATTATACAATAGACGATCCTTTATGACTGGCTTTTTTTCACTTTAGCGTAATGTTTTCAAAGTTCTTCCATATTGTGGTGAGTATCCATACTTCGTTCAATGATGGATATGAATTGCAAATTCTTTTTAAAAAAATATTTATTTCTTTGGCTCTGTGAAGTAAAGTCGCTCAGTCGTGCCTGACTCTTTGAGACCCCATGGATAGTAGCCTGCACCAAGCTCCTCCGTCCATGGGATTTTCAAGGCAAGAGTACTGGAGTGGGTTGCCATTTCCTTCTCCAGGGAATCTTCCCAACCCAGGGATTGAACCCAGGTCTCTCATGTTGTAAGCAGACGCTTTACTGTCTGAACCCCTGGGTCTTAATTGCAGTATGTGGGATCTTAGTTACAGCATGTGGAATCGAATTCCCTGACCAGGATTTGGAACTCTGGGCTTCCTGCATTGGGAGTACAGAATCTTAGCCCCTGGAGCAACAGGGAGGGCTCCAAAATGCAAATTTTTGAGCCCCACCCAAGTCTTACCAGATCAGAAACTTTGGAGTCCTCCAGGACAAGCCCTCCAGGTGACTCAGGTGTACTTAGGGGTGGAGAGCCAGGGCTCCTGAGGGGTGGGGAGCTGGAGAGGTGGGCCTGTGGGCCTGGGCAGGGATTTCTACCTTCATCTGAAGAATAATGGGAGGTTTCTGGGAGGTTCTTAAACAAAGGTATAACACCATTAGTGTTATTCGCTCAGACTCTTTGCGACCCCATGGACTGCAGCCCTCCAGGCTCCTCTGTCCATGAGATTTTCCAGGCAAGGATACTGGAGTGGGTTGCCATTTCCTTCTCCAGAGGATCTTCCCAACCCAGGGATCGAACCCTGGTCTCCTGCACTGCAGGCAGATTCTTTACCAACTGAGCTACAAGGGAAGCCCATAACACCATTAGGTTTATGCTTTTTAAAAAATTTCATTTTTAAAAGGATGTTTGGCAACATTCTTGCCTGGAGAATTCCATGGACAGAGGAGCCTGGCATGTTGTAGTCCATGGAGTTGCAGAGTCGGACACAGCTGAGCAACTAACTCTATACACTATTCGTACAAATTGGGCAGTATAGCCAATATTTTGTAATGACTATAAATGGAAAGTAACCTTTTAAATTATATAAAAATAAAAATTTTTTTTAAATAAATAAAAAAACTTAAAGTCTCATTTTAGCTCCTCTGTAAAACGTAGCTTCGGGGGAAATCTAGCTAGAAGATATAGGAAGACCAGAGATGATAGCTTGGCATGGACAAGTCAGGGTGAAAATGGAGAAACATGGATGGCTTCAAGAAAAAATTGGAAAGCAGAAACTTGATGATTAATTGTATCATTGGGGTAGAGTTAAAGATAGAATCCAGGTTTCTGGGTTGGGCAGATGTGTGGGTGTTGGTACCATCACTAGATGTTCTGAATTTTCTAGTTTTCTAATATGTGGGTAAATCTTAGTCTCCTTTCCTC
The DNA here is from genome assembly GCA_006410635.1 of Cephalophus harveyi. Taxonomy (NCBI): domain Eukaryota; kingdom Metazoa; phylum Chordata; class Mammalia; order Artiodactyla; family Bovidae; genus Cephalophus; species Cephalophus harveyi. Next base: position 133,737 of record SJYT01068822.1, read on the forward strand.
CCCCTGGAATCTACTCTTTCAAGCACCCCTTGGGGATAGTGTATCAGATGACATCTGAGTACATACTATGTGGAAAGTACTCTTGGGAGACATGCCTACACATCTAGAACCATAATATTAATAGTATTGTGTATATATAAAAATAATATCTGAGAAGCTAGAAAGTAAAGGTGTAACCAAGGTGTTTGGACTCAGGTGTGTGTCTTTGCAAGCACATGAGGTGAATTTCCATAGTTTAGAGAGAAGAGATGGGAGTGTTTGATGAGTGGAGAGAAGACATCTGAGGTTCTGGTCAATTCTGGAAGGGCCTCTGGGGTGAGGTGAGATGCTTGGCTATTAGGGATGTGATCCAGGATTCTGAAAGTCAGATGGAAACAGGGCATGGCTGCTGAGAAGCCTGGGAATCTAGGGGCAGGAGGCAGTAGAACTGTCTGAAATTTTTTTTTAAAGTCAAGAGCCAGTGAGGAATTGTGAAAGTCTGGAAAGGTAGTAATATGTGCTTGAGAACATTCTCATGGGCTTTTGGAGGGGCATGGGTAAGATAGTAATACTCCTGGGGGTAAGGCTGAGAGCAGCATAAGCACTGTGGAAATGGGGGGAAATTGGCAAGATGAGGGGAGCGGTAGAATTTTCAACAGCTGTAGGAAAAAGCAAAGGAACAAAGAGAAAAGAAGAACATTCTCATGGGCTTTTGGAGGGGCATGGGTAAGATAGTAATATTCCTGGGGGTAAGGCTGAGAGCAGCGTAAGCACTGTGGAAATGGGGGGAAATTGGCAAGATGAGGGGAGCAGTAGAATTTTCAACAGCTGTAGGAAAAAGCAAAGGAACAAAGAGAAGAAGGCAGTGACTTCATGGTTTCTAGGAAGCTGAACGATCTTATGCCCATCCTAACTTGTGATGGAGGACTTACAGAGGAAGGCTGAGACAGACAGTGATTGTCTTTTAACATGAGTGAATGCTCACATGGAATTAAATAAATTTAAGTGTGGTTTTGAAAAATAAGATCTTTAAAAGTTGAGGTAGCAGATTTTATTGACTCCTTTATCTTTTCCATTATAATTTGGTTTTCATATGGTCCTATTAGCCTATCTTTTAAAATTATACCAAGAATTAGAAGCAAATGTTGTTTCAGTAGCCTGTGATGTAGAATGTGAAAGGACTTGCCCAAGCTATTCTAAAATGCCAACCCATTCCAGGATTCTTGCCTGGGAAATCCCATGGACAGAGGAGCCTGGCAGGCTACAGTCCATGGGGTCACTAAGAGTTGGACACAGCTTAGTAACTTAACAACAACAAAGCTATTCTGAGAATATCAGTTCCCAATCAGAAAATACATAAATTTTCATTAGTGACGGATTAGATTAAAGTTCATGGGAACAGTTATTTTGCCAGCCTCAGGGCAGCAGGAACCTCTCTTTGAAATATTTCTTTAAACTCAAGAACTGTAGACTATAAACTCCAACACCTACCAAAGTTTCAGTCAGGGAACTAAATGAAGTGATTGGATTTAATTCCATCTTAACTTCTTGATCTTAATCTTCGTTTCTAAAACTGATTCTGACTCCAGATAAGCAGGTGTTTAGATTGATGTTGGCTATCGGTTTAAAAATATGCCAGGATGGACTTTTGGTCTTAGAGGACAGCCCTGGAGACATTCATTAATTACTCTTTGCTGGCTTGGTTGCTAAGTTGTGTCTGACTCTTGGAACCCCATGGACTGTAGTCTTCTAGGCTCCTCTGTCTGTGGGATTCTCCAAGCAAGAATACTGGAGTAGGTTGCCATTTCCTTCTCCAGGGGATCTTCCCAACCCAGGGATTGAACCCTGGTCTCCTGCATTGCAGGCAGATTCTTTACTAACTGAGCTACAAGGGAAGCCCTTAATTACTCTTTACTTGTCTGATATTTGTGGTTCTCTCCGTTCCACTTTGAAGTTTAGTTTTTTTTTTTTTTTTTTGAAGTCTAGTTAATTTACAGTGTTGTGGTAATTTCTGCTATACAGCCAATTGATTCAGTTATACTACTTAAACATTCTTCTTTATATTCTTTTCCATTCTGCTTTATCACAGGATATTGAATATAGTTCCCAGTGTTACATAGTAGGACCTTGTTGTTAATCCACTCTCTATATAATAGTTTGCATCTCCTGACCCCAAATTCCCAATCCTTCCCTCTCCTCCCGCCCCCACCTTCTAGTTTTAACTCTAGCATTCTTTTTTCTCAGTCCCTGTATGCAGCAGAGATAGGGAAGTCCAAAAGGTTATTCCTGTGAACAGACAACGAGGGACAGCGCCTGCCTGTTCCCGGGTTTGGTGAGTCTGCCTAGGGCAGTTGAGCCGCATTCTGCTGTGACGAGCTCTGTGCAGGGACGCCCAAAGGAGACCCGTTCCTGCCTTCAGCACCTTCACGCTGCCCTAGCCTGCTTCCCGGGATGGGAACATGGCAGTGTTAGCATGAGAATACAGCCTCACAGAATCCATGCCAGTGTGACAGCAATCACGCTTGCATCTCAAGAGAAACCCATTTTTGCCAATGGGTATATTCAATGCAGGAGACCCGGGTTCAGTCCCTGGGTTGGGAAGATCCCTTGGAGAAGAAAATGGCAACCCACGCCAGTACTCTTGCCTGGAAAATCCCATGGATGGAGGAGCCTTGTAGGCTACAGTCCATGGGGTCGCAAAGAGTTGAACACAACTGAGTGACTTCACTTCACTTCATATTACCAGGGAGTGGATCCTATTGTCAGAAATAATGAATATAAGAGTCAACTATAAGAAAGCAGCTTTATTTGAGCCAAACTGAGGACTAACCTAGAAGCCTGCTTCCCAGGCAATTCTGATAAACTGCTCCAGAGAAGCAGGGTTTTCAGCGCAGTTTTATTTCCTGTTAGAACAAAGAACATTAAACAAGTCAGGGATACATTTCTTCAGGGCTTCAAAAAAAGAACAGTCCAACAAGTTCACAGCAAGTCAGCATGGCCTTGGCCCTGGGAAGGGAGTCATCCTCAAAGGAGGAGCAGCATTGGTGTCCCAGGAAGAGAGGCATTTAATTTTTATTTTTAACATGGGCAGTCTTTACTTTCGGTCAGGGTGTCCTTTTCTCTAGTAATCAGAGCAGATGTACACTTGGGGGGCGAGCTGAAGGAAGGCAGGTGCATCCCCCCAAGCCTAGTACAGTGCCTCGCACCTGCTCAACCCTCAGACTGCCCTTCTGGAAAGAACAGATGAGGGACTCACTGAACGAATGGTGCTGTGTCCTCAGTGACTAGTGAGAGCGTCCACTTACCAAAGAACAGAACAGCTAATGAGGCTTGTGGCCTTGGCCCTCGCAGTTCAGTGACTGGGACTGCGCTGCCCACGCAGGCAGCACGGGTTCGATCCCTGGTCAGGGAGCTAAGATCGCACCTGCCACAGGGCACGGCCAAAATAAATAGATACAGCAAAATAGCCTTAAAAAAAGAGTAGCGGTAATAGTAACTAAGTGTGCTGAGCTTTATTCAGTGGGTGCCTGCTATGGCTTAACTGTGAGTGTTGATTGCATCATTTAAATTTTCATTCCCACTGTCTGCCCTAAATTTTGATCTGCATTTTACCAATAAGGAAACTGAGGCTTTGGTAGAAGAAGCAATTTGCTCGAGGTGACACAGATCCATCCCTTGCTGGTTATCCGGAACTAGAACATAAATCAAAGTTAAGTGGTCCAAGTGAGGATCAGGCCACTGCCCTTGACATCATCATCAAATGTTCTAACCGTCGAGGAAAAAGTCACAGATGAACCAGGACCCCTCAGAGGCACTCTTCCAGTACCTTTTCTATACCATTCCTATTCTATTACTGCCACATTGAGCTTGGAGACACTCTTCCCAGAAAGAGGAAAACAAATACTGTGTAACATCGTTTGTATGTGGAATCTAGAAAAATAGTACATATGAACCTATTTGCAAAACAGAAAAGGAGACATAGATGTTGAGAACAAACTTATGGATACCAAGGGGAGAAGGGGGATGATGGGGTGAACTGGGAGATTGGGTTTGACATACGTACACTGCTGTGTATTAATGTAAATATTGGGAACCAGCTGTGCAGCGCAGAGAACTCCACTCAGTGCTCGATGGTGACCTAAATGGAAGGAAATCCCAAAAAGAGGGGCTATATGTATACATACAACGGATTCACTTTGCTGCACAGCAGAAAATAACACGATGTTGTAAAGCAACTGTATTTCAATAAAAATAAAAGAGGAGAGAGTGTGAGAAAGCGAAGGCTGTCTTTTGGGTAGATTGTTAACGTTAAGTGTTGGACTGATAGGCAGGTCTGTGGTCGTGCTGAGTCATCAGCAAAGTGACGTATCCTAAACAGAAAGAGAGAAGTTAGGAGGAGGTAGATAGGTAAGTAAATTTTGTGACAACAAGGCTTATCATTTTTGTTGTTTTGTTTTAGCAGTCAAGTTTGAGATGATGGTGGGACCTGTGAGCATACACTTTGAGAAACGCTTTGGAACTGTGGGTTGGCCATTGTGAAAGAGGCCGATTTTGAAATGCAGGGGCATTTCATATTTCCATAGAGGGGCTAGTTAAAGTTGTGGAAGTGTTTGATGTCTTCAAAATAGTAGTGTGAAGAGCAAGCAGATTATAAAGGACATTGTAAGGTGTTTTGATGATTCAAGCATGTATTGCCTGATTCAGCTATATTAGTATGTGCTTATATTCCTGTTTTTCCTGCCTCTAGATTTATTACCATGTCTTAGTTATCTTAACTCAGCAGAAAATATATTAGCAGGATAGTATATTTATATATTTACATGAAACTCTGGTTAGTTTTCTGAACTTTTAGAGAATATGGTGGGATTCACCTCCCTCCATTTTTGCTGGTTTTGCAAGATAGAAATTTATAAGCTGACCTTCAAACATAGTCTAAGAAATAAGACACTAAAAAATTAGAATAATAGAATTTAATGTTTATCAAGTGTCTGAAAAAGAGATTTGCCTTCTGACTTGGAAGCTGTTTAGACATGTTATTTTATATTATAAAAGAAAATAATGTAAAATCCTCTGATTTGCACGTTTCTCGTGGTCCCCATGGTTCTCTAGTACAGTGGTCTGTGAAGTTTTTGATCACATATCCCAATGATAAAAAGTTCTTAGAGCATATTTCCCCAATATGTATGTATTTTAAATGAATTTTATGTATACATTACTAATAAAGTACATGCATTTTTAAATGTCAGTTAAAGCAATTATGGTTATATAATAATGGGATACAGTTAAAATTGCATTCTTAATTTTATTTTTAATGATAAAAATTTTTCATCAAAAATTTTTTTTCTTAATGAGAACAGCGAGAGCTAAAGATCAATACTACAATTTGAAAGTCTGCTTTTAACAGTTGTCTTTTTTTTTTAATTAACTAGTTTATTTTTGGCTGAGTCTTCATTCCCGTGCAAGGGCTTTGTTGGTTGTGGTGCATGGGCTTCTCATTGCAGTGGCTTCTCTTGCTGCGGAACGCAAGCTCTAGAGCGCCAGCTCAGTAGTTGTGGTACGTGGGCTTAGTTGCCCTGAGACATGTGGAGTCTCCCCGAACCAGAGATCAAACTCATGTCCCCTGCATTGGCAAGTGAATTCTTAACCACTGGACCACCAGGGAAGTCCAGCAGTTGTAACTCTTAAAAATATGTCAATGCAAACGGAGGATAAGCATCATTAGAATTAAAGGAGAGCGATAATCATTTTTCTGATCCCATTCATCAATAGTGCAGAAGTGGTAAACATTTTATCATTAAAATCATACTGTCTTCCCTGATATCTTTTAGTCGTTCCTGAAAACTAATTGAAAGATGTTGTTAGATTTCTACACTTAAAAAAAAAGGCACTGAAATTTTTCATTTGAAAGACTTAGTAGATTAGAAAATTATGTTTCTAGATTTTCATAGTGACAGTTTTTATAGATGACAAGCTCTGTTTACAGTAACAAAATAAAAATATCAAACATTTCATAAAATCCATTTTGTGAAACAGTTACTTGACAAAAGTATCTTCTTTACTTTGAAGGAACAAATAAAGAAAGAATAGGGTCTGTGTGTACGTGTGAGTGACTCTTGTGTTTTAACATCTGTTAGGTAGCTTACTGTTGATATCATTTGTCACCATGAAAAATGTCAGCCCATTTAGAACATTTTTTTTATATAAAAGAAAAATATCTCTACTATATAGTTAAATTTCCAATGGTAGGATAATGTTCTAAATATTAGAGTAAATAACAGAATCCATCGTATGGTAAGATAACTGTGAAGATTATCAAAGCAGAAAATTTTTGTAATACATCTGAAACATTCTACCCCAAGTATATATGTTATTGTGGCAGCCATATAAAATCTATTTATGAATATTGAATCCTTGGAAAGTAACATGAAAAATAATTACTTCAGGATGATACTGTGGGTTTTTTTTTTTTTAATTAAAAAGATGACTTAACATTATAAACATGGGGGAAAGAAGCCAATGCAAGGAAATAGGATCCAAAATATTTACTGGTTAAAAAGAAAGTTTGTTAATAGTATTTATTCAAGCTCAGTAATGTTTATTTGTTTAATGCAAACATATGGAGTGCCTCATAAGTACCAGGGAGTTTGCTAATGACACACAGATGAAAAAGCATGATCTTTTCCATCATTGAAAATGTGTTGCTTTAATTTACAACATGTAATAGTGATTCTTTCTAATATTGCCCTGTGGTTCACAATTCCCCTTTCTGACACTCTGATTCCCTGAAACTCAAGTTTCAATCTCTTTCAAGACAACCTCTCTCGTTATCTCTGGCGTGGTGACCTGGTGTTTGCTTTCTAGTAAGACAGACTGAAATAGACACCAGAGACACAACCATTCGTGTGTAATTGCATGTGGAGTTAAACAGCGTTTGAATGTTGCCAGTGAGTTGATGGCTTGTTGGGGTGTAGTCTGCATCCCTGCCCTGCTCTCCACAAAGGAAACATACCAATGGCTGTTTCAGGAAGGAGTATGTCTGTCTTAAGGTAAAACCTGAGTAACCCGAGCTTAAATGAGCAGGTATTTTGGTGTCTGTTGGTAAATCAGGAAACTGATTTGTTCAGACCTGTGTTTCTGGGATTCTCTTGGCATTTTCCTGACGCCTGTTGCCTGACAGTGAAAAGGTGGCCTCTGCACTTCCAGCCCTCATGCCGCGGTTTTGAGCAAGAAGCGGAAGGAAGGGCAGCTACAGCAGGAAAGCGGAGCCTTGTTCAGAAGCCCTGCCCCGTGGACTTCGGCCCCTGCTCAGCTGTGGCCTCTGGGTCCTGTGGCTGCCCAGCTGCAAGGATGGCTGGGAGCTCGGGGCTTTCACTTTCCAGACTTCATGGGAGAAGTAGAGAAAAGCTTTGGGGTAACTAGCATCTGCCATTTGCATCCTGTTTATGAGAATATAATGCCTAGTGAGTCCCACAGTGTGGTATTAGTTAAAGAATTTGCCACAAAATGATTGATCTTTGAGGCACCCTGCTTAATCCTGGGAAAGTTCCTGGGTCTCTGACCGGGGAAGGATCATGAGCCCATTCCTACCTTTTTGGTTGGAAGGAGGAGTTGTCCTTACGCCCCCTCCGCTTCCTAGTTTAGTCCAGCTCCTTCTCTGTAGGTCTCATCAAGTTATAAGAAAATATGTCTTCTCTGTCCTTCCTCTGCCTGCCTTTGACTTTTTCCTTATGAGAGACATAAAAAGCCCTAACCAGCCTTACATCTGCCTCAAGTCAAAAGAAAGAAATCTGTATATTTGAAGTGCAGAGGAGGTGAAATGAAGAGCTATTGCATCTAATTCCTAAAGCCTTTGAAAGTTCTCAGAAGTTACTTTGTATTTTTTGCCAAAGGCTGTGTCTAGGGTAAAGGAAGAAAAGTTAATATGCTTGAATGAATGAAATAATTGAACAATGCCTGTTACTGTTTGCATGCATGCTAAGTTGCTACAGTCCTGTCCCACTCTTTGCGACCCTGTGGACCATCACTCACCAGGCTCCCCTGTCCATGGGATGTCTCAGGCAAAAATACTGTTTAGCTCTTTTCTTACTTAATCCTCCCAATAAACCTATGAAAAAAGATACTGAGTCTGTTTCACAGATATGAAACTAGGGCTGAAAGAGAAGCTTAATAGTATCAACAAGGCTCCTCAACTGGGGCAGGATTAAAACCAGGACAGTCTAACTCTAAAATACCTATTTTTCCTCTAGTTTTTCCTTGTCTTCCATCTGTGCTTTGTCTTTTTTCTTTTTTAATTTCTTCATTGAGTAGATTTGATTTACAGTGTTGTGTTAGTTTCAAGGTACTGCAGAGTGTTTCAGATGTGTATAAATACATATATTCTTTTTCGGATTCCTTTCCCGTATGTGTATATGTATGTTAGTTGCTCAGTTGTGTCCAGGTCTTTGTGAGGCCGTGGACTGTAGCCCATAGACTCCTCTGTCCATGGAATTCTCCAGGCAAAGGTACTGGAATGGGTTGCCATTTCCTTCTCCAGGGGATCTTCCCAACCCAGGGCTCGAACCCAGGTCTCCTGCATTGCAGGCAGATTCTTTACTGTCTGAGCCACCAGAGAAGCCCCCTTTCCCATATAGATTATTACAAAATACTGAGTATTCCCTGTGCTATAAATTAGGTATTTGTTGTTTATGTATTTTATGTATAGTAGTGTGTCTGTGTTCCTTCCAAATTCCTAGTTTATCTCCCTCCCTCTTCCCCTTTGCTGATCATGTTTGTTTTCTATGTCTGTGACTCTTTCTGTCCTATAAGTGAGCTAATTTGTATCTTTTTTTTTTTTTTTTAAGATTCTGCATGTAAGTGTTATCATAAGATACTTGTTTCTGTCTGACTTACTTCACTTAGTATGACAATCTCTAGATCCATCCATGTTGCTGCAGATGGCATTATTTCATTCTTCTTGTGTTTCTGTGCTTTTTTTGTAAACTTGCTTTCCCACAATTGCTCACATTAAATCTTAGTTAACAAGCAAAAAAAAAAAAAAAAAAAGCCCTCTCTTGTTCTAATTGATAATATTTTTATTTACTAGCAGACTCCCAAGATCCCAGGATATAGCCTTGGCTGTATTCAGCCTGGAATTCAAACATGACTAGGCAAATTTCATTTAGTTTATGTTTTCCAATTTCTCCATCTCTTCATTTTTTTTTAAATGTTCTTTCTCAAGCTTTTATCAACTGTAGTAGAAAAGCTTTTGTATACATATATATAAATAATATGTATAGTATATATATTTTTAAAAATTTACAAATTTTTGCCTAAAAAATTTATGACATTTTGATTCACTTGTTTGACTTAATATGAATAGAATGCTGAATTTTTAATTAAAAAAATAGACATGCGACAAGCAGCAAAGGTTTATTGTATAGCACCGGGAACTATAGTCAATGTCTTGTAATAACTGATGATGGAAAATAATTTCAAAAATAATATATGTGTATTTGTATAGCTGAATCGCCTAGCTCTGCACCTGAAACATCGTAAGTCAACTATACTTCAATAAAATACATATATATGTATATATTAAGAAAAAATATATTTATTTCTTTTTGGCTGCACTGGGTCTTCGTTGGTGTGCATGGACTTTCTCTAGTTGTGTCAAGCGGGAGCTGCTCTCTTGCTTCAGCGTGCAGGCTTCCCATTGTAGTGACTTCTTTTGCTGTGGAGTGTAGGCTCTAGGTGTGCAGGCCTCAGTAGCTGCAGCACGTGGGCTCAGTTGTGGTGCCTGGACTTAGCTGCTCAGCAGCATATGCAGTCTTCCCGGCCCAGGGATCGAACCTGTATCCCCTGCATTGGCAGGTGTATTCTTAACCACTGGACCAGAAGGGAAGAATCTATCAGCAATCGTATTAAAAAAAAACCCAAAAAAACCATTTGGGTGAAACAAAATACTATGATACATAATGCACTTGCAGTTTTTAAAATTAACTGACTGTAGCATTTATTTAAACATAGAATCACATCCAACTTCCTTTTTCAAGGTCAGTGGCAACGTTAGAAGGGATGCCTTTTTCACATTCAGGGTCCAGAGATTCTTCTGAATTATTTAGGCTGTTTCCAGTTCCAAGTAGCATGGTAGACCTTTTTAAAGTCATTCAGCTTTAGCATTCATTGAAAAATATTGGTATTTGATCTACATTCCTGTTTGGCTAAACTTCAATTCTGTTTGTTCCTAAATTAAATTATCAATTCAGTGTGATCTCTTGAATGTCACCTGGAAAGCTTTGATGTTCAGCACTGGGGCGATAACTCTTTAATCATCCACTCAGTTAATATTTTCTGAGCGCCTCCGTGCACCAGGCCCTGTGCTTAAAGAGAGCTGACATTGTGGAGGGAGACGTGAGCATAAAAACAAGTAAACAGATAAATAAAACTATAATAAATGTAACTAATAAAACTTCAGCTAAGGAAGCTAGAGAGGGCTCTCCAAGAAGGGTGGTAACTGAAGTATCTCGTTCTCATGATGATTGAGTGAAAGTCAATGATTGAGTGAAAGTCAATGATTGAGTGAAAGTCATGATTCAGTGAAAGTCCTTGCTGTCCATTAAGCACTTACTGAGTGTCTCCTCTGTGCCAGATAACATTCTAGACCCAGGGATACAGCAGTGAACACAAGAGCAGACAAAACACCCTGCCCTAGTGGAATTTGTATTCTGATAGAAGAGGTGGACAAACACATGTGTAAAACTGACGTATACATTAGATGCTAAACGCTTGGTGAAAAATAAAGCATGGAAGGAAGAGTAGGGGTTGTGCGGTTGGTGGGGGTAAGGTGGTGGCTGGGGAAAATACAAAAAGGATCTGTGACCTAGTGCAGAGCCGGCAAACTTTTTCTGAAAAGGGCAGCTGGGAAATACCTTAGGCTTCGGGAACCACGCAGTGCGCCTGCGTGCTCGGCCGTATCTGACTCTCTGTGACCCTAGTGGACTATAGCTTACTAGGCGCTTCGTCCATGGAATTTTCCAGGCAAGTATACTGGAGAGCATTGCCATTTTCTTCTCCACAGGGGCATCTTCCCGACCCAGGGATTGATTGAACTCGCATTTCCTGCACTGGCAGTGGTTTCTTTACCACCTAGCCACCTGAGAACCACATAACCTCTGTTTTAATGGCTCAACGATGCTAATTTTTCTAGGGTGGAAGCAGCCGAGGGGAGTATGTAAATGAATGGATGTAGATGTATTCCAATACAGCTTTTTTTTTTAAGTCAAACTGCAGGGCGTGTAGGATCTTAGCTCCCAACCAGGGATCAAACCTGAGGCCCCAGATGTGGAAATGTGGAGTTTTAACCACCGGACCCCCAGGAAGTTGCCTACAACTGTATTTATAGACACTGAAATTGGTATCTCATAGAATTTTCACATGTCATGAAATACTATTATTCTTCTGGCTTTTTTCCAACCACTTAAAGGATAAAGACTGTTTTTGTGGGCTAGAATTGGTCTGAGGGCCTCCCTGTGTTAGAGCCTGAGAGATTTAACAGTGTACTTTGCCCACCTGATATGAAGAGCCAACTCATTAGAAAAGACCCTGATTCTGGGAAAGATTAAGGCAGGAGGAGAAGGAGACGACAGAGGATAAGATGGTTGGGTGGCATTACCGACTAAATGAACACGTGTTTGAGCAGGCTCCAGGAGTTGGTGACGGACAGGGAAGCCTGGGGTACTGCAGTCCATGGGGTCACAAAGTGTCGGACACGACTGAATGGCTGAACAAGAACAACAACTTCCCTTTAATTGCTTTGATGACATGTAATGGTGTTTGGTTAATGATAAGGTGAAATGCAACTTTCATGCTTCTGTAGATATCTTGCTATTTTAGGTCCAACATCTCTGTTGTTGCTTTACGAAGAAAAGGAAAATTCATCCGTTCATCAAGTGACAGATACTCATTTCACTTATGTGAAATTTATGCCTTACAGCTGTTATTTCTAGACTCTGCTGTGCAATAGTAACTTTTATTTTCAACCCATCATACCACAGTATTGCCGAAGACATTTTATGTAGCAATTAAGAGTTTTACTAAATAGCATTGCATTGGGATGCAAGCTGTAGAAAAGTTGCTTAACTAATTATGGATTTATTTGTCTAATAGTGAAAGATTAGCTGGGGCTGCATAAGACTAGTGTGGCAGCTGTAAAATACCAAGGACTCAGGTTTCTGTTCTTCTGCTTGACCACCACCATTTTTGCATAAGGCATTGGTTTTCACATTTGCCAAATAGTTTTTGTACCTCCAGGCACCACAGGTGCGTTTCTGCAAGAGAGAAAGAATTTGTTGTTGTTCAGTCACTAAATCGTCCAACTCTTTGCGACCTTATGGACAGTAGTTCTACAGGCTCCTCTGTCTTCCAGTATCTCCCGGGGCTTGCTCATATTCATGTCCACTGAGTCAGTGATGCTGTGTAACCATCTCATCCTCTGCCACCCCTTCTCCTTTTGCCTTCAGTCTTTCCCAGCATCATGGTCTTTTCCAGTGAGTTGGTTTGTATCAGGTGGCCAAAGTATTGGAACTTCTGCTTCAGCAACAGTCCTTCCGATGAATAGGTGCAAAACGCCTTCGTCTTGTCACTCATTAAGTGGAGCCTTTCCAAGGAGCGGCCGCCTCACATCTCACTGGGCAGCGCTGTGTTCTGTGATCGCCCCTAGCTATGGAGGAGTTTGAGTCTACAAGTTTTTGTAGCTGAGCACATTGCTTTCTTAAATAAAATCAGCCTTTGGTTATTAAGAAAGAATGGGAGATTAGCTACTGGGTAAATAACTAGCATTATCTGCCATGGCTTGTAAGTGTTTTTTTTAAAAAAAAAAAAAAAAAAAAAAACAGCTACAAGGCTAAATTGACATGGGGGTGAAGGAAGTGACAGACACCCACAATTTACTTGATCTGTTTCACAAGTTTTTCTCCCCGATTTCCTTTAATATTAATTGTAAGGTGTGTTTTGTTCCAGGACAGTTGAAATAAAGAATAAAGCTCTTTGTTAAGGAAGTGATGGTGTGTGTTATTGTTATCCGAACCCTGGGTTTATGCCAGTATGTGCAGTGCCCTTGATGGCTTCCTCTTGCCTTGTGGGAACAGCCTTTCCATTACCTGGTACCCCAGCCTCTCCTGGGTCCTGCCCATCCCTGCCGCTCATCCCTGGCCTCCCACTGTTCCAACCACATTCACCTGATAAATCTCAAAATCAGCCCTAGTGCCGTGACTCATTTTCCTTCCTGAGGCTAATGTTGTAAGCAAACATCCCCTTGAAACTTCCTTCTCTGGGGTAAATCTCTCCCTTTTGTTTATTTGGTTGATTTGCTATCATATCAATTTTCTGTGACCTTAGTTCTTTTTTTAAAAAAATTTTGCTCTCTCTAAATTTCAACAAGAGTAAAGCAAAATAGATTTAGATTCACCTTGTCTCAAAAAAGTGAACTTTTTAAAAACTGATACTTCATTCTAAAAGAACTTTTTTAATGTGCTGTCAAATAGCAAACTCAACAATAATTGGAAACATTAGACATTATGTGCCAGGCAGTATTATTAGCTAGACATAATTTAAATGTAACCCTTACAGTGATCCAATGAGGTAGGTAATACTATTGTTCCCATTTTAAAGATGGAAAAACCGAGGCATAGCGAGGTAACTTGGCTCAGACTCAGTAAATAAGTGAAGAAACCAGGATTTAGAGCTCTCTCTCTCTCTTTTTCCCCCTTTTTCTTATATGTATAAAGAGTCAAGGAGGCCAGTGAGCAGCAAAATGCCCAGAGTCCAGCTTCACACCGTGTTAGGAAGCATGATTTATATAAAATGCCCCAGTTCTCTATGGACGTGGACTACCATTCCCCTCCAGGTTGTCTTCTATGGGACGTTCTTTCTCAAATTAATTTCTTGTATTTAGTCTTGTGAATATAGACACATTCACATCTTTCAAAAAAGTGTACATCCATAGAGTGCTAACTCTTACTCCCACTGTGTCCCCCTCCTCCATGCCCTGCCCCCTGGGCCACCACTTTTGTTAATTTTTATATAATCTTCAGCCATTTTTCTAAGAAATGAAAATACAAGTAAATATAGATATGTTCCTATTTTTTTCTATTTTTTTAAAAGTGTTTAGTGTACACACAATTTTTTTTTTCAGTTATAAACATTAGGAACCTTTTCATAGCAGTGTCAACAGTACATACAGAATTTCTCCTTTTTTATTTTTTTATTGATTAAAAAAATTGTTTAGAAAGTATCCAAGTGTTTTATTATTTTTTGGTGGCACCATGTGGCATGCAGGGTCTTAGTTCCCTAACCAGGGATAGAACGCATGCCCCCTGCATTGGGAGCATGGAGTCTTAACCACTAGACTGCCAGGGAAGTCCCTCCTTATTTCTTTCTAAGATGCATAGTATTAAAGTGGTCTCTTTGCATATAAACCTGGTCATAAAATACAGATAGAATTGCATTTAGCTCCTGATGCTACCGTCAGCCATTGCCAGTGTGAGTGATGACCTGTCCTTTGCTTCCTGAAAGTTGGTAGGGTATAATGATGCGTCTGAATTTTCTTCTTAGAGTAATGACCATTTTTCCACCAGTTTTATTAAGGTATAATTGACATACAACACTGTATAAGCTTAAGGTGTATTGCATAATGGTTTGATGTATGTATACACTGTAATTTGTTCACCACAATAAGTTAACATCCATCACCCCATGCCATCTGACTTTTAATATTCTACAATATAGCTTGTAGATCCTGGTTTTAAGGAAGAGGGATGTTGAGACATGGACACTCCTAGACGATTTGCTAATGTAAATTGAGGAATGTAAATTGGGAATGTAAGTTGAGGTGGCCATGTTGAAAGACATTTTTAGCTTGAGTCCTTTTGGAGTCTGAAAAATGTCTTTGCCCTTTCATCTGGCTTTTATTCATGGGCCTTTGTCCTAAAATAGTATTGAGGTGGTGGTGGTGGCTTAGTTGCTAAGTCATGTCTGGCTCTTGTGATCCCCTGGACTATAGCCACCAGGCTCCTCTGTCCATGGGATTCTCCAGGTGAGAATACTGGAATGGGTTGCCATTTCCTTCTCCAGAGGATTTTCCCAACCCAGGAATCAAACCTGGGTCTCCTGCATTGCTGGTAGATTCTTTACCGACTGAACTATGAGGGAAGCAAAATAGTATTGAGAGATACCATCAAAGATTTACAGGGACTTCCCTGGTGGTCCAGTGGTTAAGAATCCTTCCAATCCAAGGGATGCAGGTTCAAGCCCTGGTCAGGGAACTAAAATCCCACATGCTGCAGAGCAACCAGGCTTATGAGCCACAACTAGAGAGCTGCAACTAAGTCCTAATGCAGCCAAAAATAAATAAATAAAATACTTTTAAAAGATTTATAAAGATGTTCACGTGATATGGTTTCTTGTGGTGAAACTTAGAAGGGTGCTGAGTATTAAACAACAGAGTAATAGTTTTATACATCTACATGATGAAATTGCCAGGAAGATATTAAAATTAGTGCTTTTGAAAAAGTTTTAAATGACAGGGGGCAGTGCTCAGGATATATTTTTGAATGAAATGGGTGGGTGCAGCTGTTTTTACTGACTGTGATCCTGTGAAAGAAATGATCAGATGGGCTGTAGGGGATTATAGTTCAATAGTAAATACTGGGTGTGTGTGTGTGTGTGTGTGTGTCTATGTGCCTCTGTGTTTAGGGTCAGGAGGCTAGGGAGTAAAGAAGTTGTGTATATGTCTTGATATATCCTCATACTGAAAATGTTTGACCCTTTACCTGCATTTTGGGGTAGAGGTGGATGTTATTATATGTCTATAACTTAGTTGCTCAGTTGTGTCCGACTCTTTCTGTCCATAGAATTCTCCAGGCAAGAATACTGGAGTGAGTAGCCATCCTCTTTTCCAGGGGGACCTTCCCAACCCAGGTATCAAACCCAGGTCTCCTGCATTGCAGGCAGTTTCTTTACCATCTGAGCCACCAGGGAAGCCCATATCTTATATATGGAAAACCAAGATAAGTTTCATTTTTGATCACACTCATGAGTCATTGAAATGTGCTGGGTACGTAGAGCTCCAAACAGGGACATTAAATCCGGACCCTTTTCTCTGTTTAGATTTTGGCAGTGGCTGTTGGATAGTAAAATTGTAGGTAACCTTTTGTTTGCTCTACAAAGATCAGTGGGGGTCCACTGAACAAGGATTTTAGGACAATGACATGATTGTCTTGAGAGGAACACCCACTAGGACTTTGATCAAAATAGGTGAACACTTTCAACCTCAGGGATGATGAACTCTACCTGGTAGGGTTGTAAGGGAAAATTAAGTAGGATGGCTGATAACGTTTTGCACATTGGAGTTACAAAATAACATATATTCTGAAATAGTATGAGTGAAGAGAAAAAGTTAACTTTTTCAGACATGAGAAATGGCTTAATTCAAGAAATTAAGATAATGGCATTTTCAACTTGGATTTACAACCACACGGTAATTCTCTCTTTTTATAATATTGAGCTTAAAAATGCCATATTTTGCCAGCCTTTTATTTCTGTCTGTACTAATTATGCCATCTCCTTATTCATTCATAGACTTGAACCCAGTGATCTGGGTTTCCGTATTTAAGGTATGGGCTTCCCAATGCCTCTGTCCTCCTGGCATTTAACAGACTTCCACTTCAGAGAAACATGTCACCGAAGCTTTGGGGGAGGAGTTGGATTGGGGGGTGGGGCTGGGAGGGATTGGTTGGGGCTATCGCTATGTGAAGGTTGGTTCTTCAGCATTTTATTTTCTGTGTCAGGAGGTCTTTCTAGCTGCTTCATTTCTCAAAATGATTCTTTCCTTTGGCCATTATAACATTTACTTCACCTCTTTTTTTTTTTTAATGGCTGCATGTCAGCTTTGCAGGATCTTCCCTGGTGGCTCAGACAGTAAAGCGTCTGCCTACAATGCGGGAGACCCGGGTTCGATCCCTGGGTCGGGAAGATCTCCTGGAGAAGGAAATGGCAACCCACTCCAGGACTCTTGCCTGGAAAATTCCATGGACGGAGGAGCCTGGTAGGCTACAGTCCACGGGATTGCAAAGAGTCGGACACGACTGAGCAACTTCAATGTCATGTTCAATGTCAATGTCATTAGTTACCCAACCAGAGATCAAACCTGCATTGTCAGCAGTGAGAACATGGAGTCCTAACCACTGGACCACGTGGGAATTCCTTTGTTTGGCTTTTATGCATATTTCCCAGAATCATTTAGAAAAAGCACACCTGTTTACTCATATGTGTTATATGCTGTGTTGAAGATGCTGACTATTGTCACCCCATCTTGGTTTGTTAATACACACCTTAAAAGACAAAGATTTGTAACAGCTGGAAAACCTGCACAGGTGTTTGCAGCTCTTCAAGAGCACACCTGACCCCTGGTGACTGGAAGGAAACAGAAAGATCAGAGAAACAAGAAGGGTTAAGAAAGGGAGTTCAAAGTAAGGTGGTGCTTGTTGTCCCCGCTCATCTTAGAAGTGGAGAACATTTTCGTCTTGTGAGTTGGTGAAAAGACGCTTTGATGACAGTGGCTGCAGCTATGGACTATCTGAAAGAGGCTGCTGAGGGGAATAAAAATGCGGCCACTCCCAGGAATCAATGAAGTGCCAACATCTCAGATGGGCTATATGTGGTTTTCAAATGGTTGGGGGCACAGGGGGTCTTTGTGACTGTACCCGTCAGCTTCGAGGGGTGGGAGGGGGAGTGGTTATGGCTCCCAGAAAGCTAAGTGAATCTCCCACCTCAGAGCTAGTCGGTCCCTCCTAGACCACCTGAGATGTGCCCCAGAATTCTCTGCAGAAATCACTGTGTCAGGGCTTGCTTAGCCATCCGCTTGATAACCAGGGAGTGGGTGGGGTGTGGGGTCTGCAAAAATTGCCTCTTTTTGGGGGGACGGGTGGCTCAGGGGCCTTTGACAATGAGCAATCAAATCTAGTTCACACGGGAGACTTGTACATATGGTTTCAGAGGAGCATTTCTCCTTATGTATTTGTCTTCTCTCTGCAGATAAAGAAGAAACAGCAGGATGTGGTTAGGTTTCTGGAAGCCAACAAGATAGAGTTTGAGGAGGTGGACATCACAATGTCAGAAGAGCAGAGACAATGGATGTATAAGAACATCCCCCCGGAGAAGAAGCCTGCTCAGGGCAACCCTCTGCCACCCCAGATATTTAACGATGACCAGTACTGTGGAGTAAGCAGCTAGATTGTTACCACATCATTTCTTTGCCTGGGGTGCGGTTGGGGTTTTTCAGTGCAGACTGTGACCTCCTCACCTAGTACCTATCCAGGTCCACAAATCTAACAGAGAATGAAGTTATGTGGGCGTGTGAGTCCAAGGTCACAGACTGTGTCTTCCTGTTTGCTTTGAGACAAGGGGATGGGAAGAGAAGCTGTGCATACGCATGTTTATTGTGTTCCACGTTTTAAAGCATATTTTTTGATTCATACATTTTGGGGGACAGAATGGAAAGGGTATGTTCTTAAGTACTTATTTCTCTAAAACTGCTAATACCTGATTTTAAGTCAGCATTTTGCTTTTTGATGATCATGGACCAGATGGATCATTGGTGGTGGTTTAATCGCTAAGTCATGTCCGACTCTTGCACCCCAAGAGCCTGCCAGGCTCTTCTGGGTCATTATGAACAGCTAAAATATATCAGATGCCTTCTTGCTGTTTGTGGCATTGAGAAAATGAAGGCATTTTTGACTAGTTATCTATTTTCCTTCTTATTCCTTAGGTTAAAAATTTTTTTGAGAAATTTCTCTAATGAGGAGTTAGGATTTGCTTTCTGCCGGTACTCTTAAGTATGTAAGTCAGTGTTCCTTTTGAGACCTGCATTGCAGTTCTCTAAGGATGGCCTGGAAAGAGGGAGGGGCTACAGTGTGGAGGTACTTAAGGTGGAATAAAGAACTGGGTTGCCGCTAGAATGGAGAAACGGGGTAACAGTGCTTTAGGTGGCTCAAAAGGAAACAGGTCTCCATGAACATGCGAGAGAATGAGATGTTGAAACATAAAGCCGTAAAGATTGTGCCCAGCATCTTTGCATGTCATGAAGAGAAAATTGAACCTGATGCTAGACACTGATTTAATACCACTTTGTGTTGGCTTGACACCTTTGAAAAGTCACTTATCTCTTTATACCTCCGTTTTCTCATCTTTATACAAAGGATGATAGTATCTATCTTACTTCCCAGGATATTTGTGACTGTTTCTAAAGTACTCCTAAAATTCTATACCCAGCCAAATTACCACTCAATTACAAGACCAGAATAAAGGCATTTTCACAGCTGCAGAATTTGAGGAACAGAATCCAACAAAACCACTGAATTTTTATTTTAAGTTTTCTTGCAGTTTAACTAATAGCTCTCTTTCATTTTTCAATATTTGCATGTTCATTTGGCTGCTC
Source organism: Cephalophus harveyi (assembly GCA_006410635.1). NCBI lineage: Eukaryota > Metazoa > Chordata > Mammalia > Artiodactyla > Bovidae > Cephalophus > Cephalophus harveyi. The sequence continues at coordinate 153,187 of SJYT01068822.1, forward strand.
TGGGTCCTAGTTGCCGCACGCAGGATCTTCCATGTCCGTTGGTATGTGTGGCATGTGGAAACTCTTAGTTGTGGCATGTATGTAGGATCTGGTTCCTTGACCAAGGATCAAACCTGGGCCCCCTGCATCAGAGTATGAGTCTTAGCCACTGCCCTACTGGGGAAGTGCCTAGCAGCTTTGTTTTGAATTGTACAGTTTACACAAATTTTCATCTATTATCTCATTTTGGCCTGCAGGCATGAAAGTATTGATACATTTTCTAGACTCTGTAATCATGAGTGGGATACACCCTTGGTTACTATATACTTTCCCAATAAAATATGTGATCATGACTCAAAAATATCCACAAAAATAGTAACCTTTATTCTTATGTAATAATGCAGCTTATTTCTTGTTGATGCTGCCTCTTCAGACACTGAAGTGTGACCATCCTCTGCTCTCAACTTGTCTCTCCATTTCTCTACCCACTGGCTGCTTATGTGGTTCAGGACTGTCAGCATCTCTCCTAGTTTTGTTTTAAAAGTGGAGTTGTTTTTAATCCTTGTCATTTCATAGCCCTATTAAGAGGAGGCAGGTAGAGACATCTTTGCTTTGTCACCATAAAAGCCAAAGTCTTCAGGGCCGTTTTGAGTAGAGGAATGTATTTAAAGAATAAAAAGGAATGTGATGTGGAATAAAGTTAATTCCTTTTCTTTATTTTCACTTCTTCATGACTTTCTAAATCTCTGTATATCTTTGCCCTATGGAGTCTGTGGAATTTTTTTCAGGTAGACTGGCAGCTGGCTAGAGGCTTCCATATTTATCAGCTGTGCCAGATAAGTGGTATCTTCTCTGCTAGAGCAGAGTCGGTCCCTCAGTGGTGGTGGCAGGCAGTGTTGTGCGTGCGTTCTGTCTTTATAGTCTGTTCTGGCAGCAGTTTTGAAGACAGTGTCTGCTTTTTTTAAGGTCCAATAAATTCGACTTTGAGAAAAACAAAAGAATTAGAGGGCAGTGAACCATCGCTTCATTCAAACCACCTGCCAAGCACCTTTCTTTGCCCAGTGACAGTTTATAGTGGTCTTATCTGGTTGGATAACCTGTGGAAACCTGCAGTATTGCAAATGACAGGCTCCAGTAAGCACGAAGATTCTCCTGTTTCCTAAATTGGCTGGAAATTTTACTACTTTGTTTTAAATTGGATGAGCTAGGCATGTGAGACATTCATAGCTGCTAAGCTGTTTACTAACCAGTGTGGATAATTGCCCTCTCTCTCCTTTAACACTTGAAAATCCTGCCTTTAGCATTTGAAATTTCCCACCAAGTGAAAGCATCCTGGCATGGCTTCTTCCCACCCTAGATCTGGACATTGAGGAAATGATGCAGAAACAGCATCAGTTGGAGGTGGCTCAGTGAGTATCAGGGAGTGATGGGGCCAGATGTAACCTGGTGGCTGGACACCGTATGTTTGGCGCCTTAAGGAAGCTGGTCCTGGGGTTTGGCCTGGATGTGTTCTTGGCTTCCCAGACATGGAAATTCCTCTTGTTTTCTATACTGGATCTCCAGCCCTAATATGGATTCTGTGAGTTCCCCCCATACCTTTATATATTTCTTTCAAGTTTCCAGTGTCTATTTCAGTTTGTGGGCAAGAACACTTATTGACACAGACTGGTGGTTCTTTCTATTTCCCTGAAATGTCCTACCATGAGCAAGATTCTTCTCTGGAGATGAAGTCCTAAAAGTCAGCATCCCAACATGTAGGCTTTCCTCATTTTAGAAAGCTCAGATCCTCATGTTCAAGGTTTAACCTCTGTTCTCTGTCTGTGGAACTGGCATGTGTGGAATGCACCAGAAATGAAAATGCACACATCTGCACAAAATGAAAGCATTTCCTCCCATTTCTTTTCTCCCTCTCTATTTAGAAGGAAAAATAAAATAAAATATTTGGATTTCTTTATATATTTTTTTTTCTTAAAAATATTTATCATTAAATTTACTTTTTTGTTGTTGGTGGTGCACCACTCGGCATGTGGGATTTTAGTTCCCCAACCAGGGACTAAACCTTTGCCTCCTGCAGTGGATGCACAGTCTTCCCCACTGGACCATCAGGAAGGCCCCCAAGTTTACTGTCTTAACCACTTTTAAGTGTACAGTTGAGTAATGTTATGTGTATTCACAGTGCTGTAAAACAGGTCCCCAGGATTTTTCATCTGGCAGAACTGAGATTCTTATATTCATTAAATATACCTGTTTGTCCTCTATCATTGTAGAATGATAACCATCATTTTCTACTTTCTATATCTATTGAATTTGACTAGCTTAGAGACCTCCTCGGAGAAGGCAATGACACCCCACTCCAGTACTCTTGCCTGGAAAATCCCATGGACAGAGGAGCCTGGTGGGCTGCAGTCTGTGGGGTCGCGAAGAGTCGGACACGACTGAGCGACTTCACTTTCACTTTTCACTTTCATGCATTGGAGAAGGAAATGGCAACCCACTCCAGTGTTCTTGCCTGGAGAATCCCACGGACGGGGGAGCCTGGTGGGCCCCCATCTGTGGGGTCGCACAGGGTTGGACATGACTGAAGCGACTTAGCAGCAGCAGCAGCAGAGACCTTCTAGAAGTGAAATCATACAGTCTGTGTCCTTTGTGCTGTGTGAAAGGACATAGCACAGTGTCCTTAAAGTTCATCCATCATGTATGTCTTCATCCATTAAGACTGCTGTAACAAAATAAAACAGACTGGGTAGCTTACAAACAATAGAAATTTATTTCTCAGAGTTTTGGAGGTTGGAAGATCAGGGTTACACTAGGGCTGGGTTCTGGTGAAGGCCCTCTTCTGGGTTGCAGATTGCCAACTTACTGTAGTATCCTCTTGTAGTGAAGGGGTTAGTGGAGCTGTAATCTCATCCAAGAGGGCTCTGCTGCAGACCTAATTGCCTCCTTTGGACATTGGCGTTGCAATGTATGAATTTTGAGGGGCTTCTATTGTATGTGTATGTTTTGTTTTTTGTTTTTCTACTCATCCATGATGAGCATTGGGTTGCTTCTACCTCTTGGCTGTTGTGAATAGTGCTGCTGTGAACATGGGTTTGCAATATCTCTTCAAGGTACTGTTTTCAGTTCTTTCGGATACATACATAAAAGTGGGATTGCTGCGTATCATATGCCAATTCTGTTTTTAATTTTTTGAGGAACTGCCAAACTGTTTTTCACGGTGGTTGAACCATTTTATAATCCCATCAATAGTGCACAAAAGTTCTAACTTCTCCATATCCTCACCAGCACTTGCTATTTTCTGTTCTTTGGGGGTTTTGTTGTTGTTGTTTCTGAGAGTAGCCATCCTAATGGGTATAAGGTGATATCTCGTTGTGGTTTTGATTTGCATTTCTTTGATGATTAGTGATGTTGAACATCTCCTATACTTTGTTTTCTGTTTGTATATTGTCTTTGGAGAAATGTCTATTCAAGTCCTTTGCCCAGTTTTTAATTGGGTTATTTGACTTTTTGTCACTGTGTAAAAATTCTTTGTATATTCTGAATATTAACCTCCTATCACATATGTAATCTGCAAATATTTTCTCCCATTCTTAGGTTGCCTTTCACTTTTCTTGATTGTATCTTTTGATGAACAGACTTTGTAAGTTTGATCTTGACTCATTTGGCTGTTTTTGTTTTGTTGCCTGGGCTTTTGGAGTCATACTCAGGAAATCATTACTTGCCAAATGCAGTGTTAGGAAGCTTTTTCCCTATGTTGTCTTCTAGAAATTTTGTAGTTTGGGGGTCTTATGTTTAGGTCTGTAGTTAATTAATTTTTTTTGCTGATTTTTTTATATGGTATAAGATAAGGGTCCAGCTTCATTCTTTTGCATGTCATTATCTAGTTTTCCTATTACCATTTGTTGATGACATTGCTTTTCCTATGGAGTGATCTTGACGCTTCTGTTCAAGATCATTTGATGTATATGTGAGGGCTTATTAATTTATTTATATTTTGGACTCTCTTCTGTTTCACTGGTCTATATGCCTGTCTTTATGCAGGTACCACACTGGTTTGATTACTGTAACTTTGTAATATGTCTTGAAATTAAGAAGTGTGATTTCTTTAACTTTGTCTTTCTTCAAACTTGTTTTGGCTTGAGATTCTGTATGAATTTTAGAATTTTTCTTTATTTCTACAAAAAAAATGCCATTAGAATTTTGATATGGAAATGGTGGCTCTTTAGATTGCTTTGGGCAGCATTGACATCTTGACAATAAGTCTTTCAATCTATGCACATTGGATTCTTTTCATTTTACATGTCTCTGTTCATTTCTTTAAACATTGTTTTGTAGTTTTTAGTGTTCAAGTCTCTTACCTCTTGGTTAGGTTAATCCCTAAGTGATTTTTTTTGTGTGTGTTATTATAAATAGAATTATTTTCTTAACATCCTTTTCCAATTGTTGATTATTAGTGTGTAGAGACACAAGTGAATTTTATATGTTGTTTTCTTTTTGTCCTGCAACTTTGCTAAATAAGTTTATTAATTCTTTCCTTTTATTAAAAAGTTGGGAGTTTGAAATGGGAATGCAGCCAAATTTTATTTGACTTGGGGGTCATGTTAACCAGTTTGTGGATTCGCCATCTAGCAGAGAAAGACACAATGACCATTCATGTAATTGAGGTGAGCAGGTATGTGTTTGGCTAAGGATGCCAATACTTAGAATTAGGTTATGGGTGAAGTGGGGGAGAGAGATGAAGTGATGTGGAATCTGTGGCTTGAACTACTCATTTAGCATCCTGTCTAATGAAGAGAGGGCAGTTCAGCTGCGAGACAGACGGCAGACTTTTGATTAGTTTCCATGAGGCAACCTATAAAATTATCTATTATTTTAAAACTATTGAATTACTTCTTATGCCCTTTTAGATCTTACTTGCAAAATATTAAATTTGTACCTAAGCATTGGGTGTATTGCTCACCAAATAAGATTACATCAATGCTACTGACTAGTTTTGTTTAATGATTTGAGGGACAGCTATGACTGCCTTTCCCCATATTACCTTGCTTACTTGGAGTCTGAAAGTAGATGACAGATAGGGTAGACTTCAGGAGGCACAGAAATGCTAAATGACCAGCGGTGGTTCTTTGTGGAGTCTCCTCCCCTTTTCTTTGTTAGGTAGGAAAGGAAACGAGATATGTCAGCATTTTCTAACTATGAGTAGAGGCTCGGAAGCACACTAAAATACCTAAATGTATGCAGTTGTATTGTTCCGAAGTGCAGTGTTTATGTAACTTTTGAAAAGATTGTCTCTGCGTGATATATTTTAAGTGTATTTTAGAATCATTTCTGAAACTGAAGAACCAACTCCTTTAATTGTTAGTTTTACAAATCCCTACCTCATACATATAATTTTATTTTAAAAAAGAATACACACACACGTACATATATATAGTCATCCCTGACCAACCTAGACAGCATATTAAAAAGCAGAGACATTACTTTGCCAACACAGCTAAAGGTCCATCTGGTCAAGGCTATGGTTTTTCCAGTGGTCATGTATGGATGTGAGAGTTGGACTGTGAAGAAAGCTGAGCGTCGAAGAATTGATGGTTTTGAACTGTGGTGTTGGAGAAGACTCTCGAGAGTCCCTTGGACTGCAAGGAGATCCAACCAGTCCATCCTAAAGGAGATCAGTCCTGGGTGTTCATTGGTAGGACTGATGTTGAAGCTGAAACTGCAATACTTTGGCCACCTGATGCAAAGAGCTGACTCATTTGAAAAGACTCTGATGCTGGGAAAGATGGAAGGCGTGAGGAGAAGGGGATGACAGAGAATGAGATGGTTGGATGGCATCACCGACTCAATGGAGATGAATTTGAGTAAACTCTGGCAGTTGGTGATGGACAGGGAAGCCTGGTGTACTGCAGGCCATGGGGTCGCAAAGAGTTGGACACGACTGAGCGACTGAACTGAACTGAACTGGCCTCTGCAGGGCAGTGGTTCCAGGACCATGAGTGAGCATACTGTATCTACCATTTTGTGCCCTGCTTTCTTTCTCCAACAAAAATAGCTTCCATGTCTTTGCAAACTTAAGTTTTTAGACGTTGCATATTATTTCCTTGGATGGATTATTAGAGGGCTTCACTGGTGGCTCAGATAATAAAGAATCTGCCTATAATGCAAGAGACCCAGGTTCGATCCCTGGGTTGGGAAGATTATTAGAAGGGTTATTAGAACTTAGTTAATCAACACCTGTCCTCCCACCTGCCATGGGCTATTTGGTTTGTTTTGAGCCATTTGAAACCATAGTTTGTAACTGGCAAACCATTCTAATCTCCTAGCTCATGGGCCCCTTCGTGACCCACTCACATTTCCCTATGCTTCCTAGAGTTCAGTCACGGTCTCATTGGAGAAACATAGAATTAGCTTTTCAAGTCTCCTTCAGGAAAATTAAGCATATTGTCTGGCAGAATAGATTAGAACATAATGATGGAGAGCAGCTTGGCCCCTGTTGAAGTCCAGTTGTTTGCAGTAATTATGAGTTAATAGGATTTTTGTTAGAGTCAGTAAGAAAAATAAAAAGGAAAGTTAAAATCCAGTTGTCACCATCCACAAGAGATGTGGTCTGTCTCTATAAAGTATGGATGTTGTTTATATAGGTTCAGGGCTACAACATCCATGGATGTTATTTATCTAGGTCCTAGGCAAAGCCCTGAAAGTCAACCCACACCCATTTTCCTCATCTGCATACTTCCTTGATTAACAAGTCCTGTGATTTTTACCTCCTACAAATTTCTGTCCTGTTTCTCTTTCAAAGCTCTGTTCAGATGGGCCTTGTTGACTCTCTCTAATTAACTAGGACGCTGGTTATTCCCTATCCCCCGCATCATGCCCAAAACCTGTGTCTCATTACTCTCAACGTGACCTTTAGCTCTTAGAATTTTTTTTCGTGACTTTGCCTTCAACCAGTCTCTGAGTTGCTTGTGCTCACCCTCAGCAGACTCTGTGGCATATTTATCTTAGTACCTGGTACCTACGAGAACACTAGGGACATAGACCATATTAACAAAAATTGGTTCTAGGAATGGGTGAATAGCTTCACAGATGTTTTCACTCAAACAGGTAGCTAACCCATTCTGTTGGATCCTGCCCTGTCGAGGTCTTGAGCATTTTGCATTTCTGTTTATTAATAAAACTCAAAGCCAAATATCTCAAAAGCAAGCATATTGAACTATCTTCTAAATTTTACAATGAGTTAATAGGAAGCTATTAATGACATGGAAGCTATTTTTGTTGGAGAAACAAAGCAGGGCACAAAATGGTAGATACAGCATTAACTATTAAATCTATTGGGGAAATCACCTCTGTTAGAAGCTCACCTGCACTGCAGGTAGAATTTCTTAGGAACCTTTCGATCTGAATTTGAAAATCTCTATTCCAAGGTTTTCTATCTGAAAGATCAGAGATCTAATCAAGGGGAATCTTTTTCTTCAAATGTTCTACTGTAAATGATCTAATGCAACATCCTCACAGATACTAGAGGGTGGTGGGGAAGGGTGATATCAGTCCCTCTTTATTATTGGATGCCCAGAAGCATAGTATTTAAATTAGATATTCTTTGCAGTTTTCTCTCTTCTGTATGACCCTGTTTTTTATTCTTCTCTCTATAAATGTTTAATCTCCCATTTTCACCTCGCTGAGATGTTTGTCTCAATATTCTACAGTGACACATCCCTGGGACGTGTCTTTCATAAAAATGATGGCTTGTGCTCTGAATGTTGAACATCTCCATCCATTCAGGGCACCCCAGTTGTATGCTTAGCAGTGTATCTTAATAGATATCCAAACTGGCGGTTTTCCTTTTGGTAAATTTTTTCCTCTTTCCTGAGCCTACGCAGTTAAGGAAAAGAAAACAAAACTGTAAAGCACTCACACCATGTTAATATCAGTGTTAAGATAATAAAGTGTGTCGACAGGAGGGTCCATAGTGAAAGGTCAGTCTCCCCCAGATTCCCAAGATATAGCCTCTTTTATGAGATATGCTGCTTTGTGATTTGAAGTTATCACCTCTCTGAAAACATAGAGATATAGAGGTATAGAGAAACACGAAGATATGTTTCTCTCATCTGTTTCTCTCTATGTTCTAGATACTAGAGATACTAGTATCTCTATTCCTTGATTTTAAATTGGACAGTATTTGCTTTTTTCTTTAGAGGGTGAGAAATTGGAATTCATACAGCTTCTCTCATTTCTGCCCCATTTTGATTTACAAATGCATGCTCACACATCCTGTGGGTACACACATATGGCATTGCTAAAGTTTAGAACAGTGATTTGTCTTCTATACCTGTAATAACTTTTCTATACTATGTAAATATGTCACATTTATATTGTTTTAGACATATTATTCTCTACAGAACTGTTTAGTTGTGTGAGCAGTTGTAGCAGAGGGTATATAATCCTATTTTATTAAATTCCTGTGGCTTAAAGAATGACTTTATTAATGAGAGATTCTTGTAACTGACTTTAGCCTTTGCACTTACTCCTCTGGGTATTTATTAAACTTTTATTGCTGGTTGCATTTGCTATGTTTAGCACAAAGTTTTTTCCCACCCAGTTTCAATGGGAGCTTGGGTAGATGTATTTGCTTGCTCTGCCCTCTTGTATCAGAGCGGTCACCAATGTTAAATGTAAGTTAGGAATCTTAAATCTTCAACTTTGGGCTTATTCATATTTTTGGTATTTGGCCTAAAAGTTGTTGAATAAAGCTATTTTAGACAATTGCATCTTGCCTGTCCTACCGGGATTGGAGCCATCAACTATTTTTTCCTACTATATCAGGATTTTGCAAAATAGACTACAGCATTAATGGTCCTTAACCACTGAATGAAGACATTCTGCTCAGGGGCTACTCTCAGACTTGAAAGAAATTTCAGGAAGGAGTCTGTGTGCATTTGCAGCAGCAGTAACTCTTGTAGTCTTAGCAAGGCTGTTTTAAAAGAATTTCTTCTTTGGGGTAAACCACATTCTCTTTGGCTCATTTAGAGGTGGTGGCTGCCACTGTTTCCTTATGGGCCACGTGTTGTTTGTGTTCCCTGTGGTCCTCTGTTTGGAAAGGCCCTTGGCGTGTAGAAATAATATGGGTTTGTCACATAATTGTCATTGACTTAGCGTGGGAAGCGATACCGCTTTTCAGAGTGGCTGCTGTGGGTTTTCCTGGCCATTCTCTTAGGGAACACTTAAAGGGCAAAGAACTTTAAGGCCTTTGTCTCAAATGCTTGTCCAGTCCATAATAGTCTAGCCATGGTGAACGGGTAATGTTCTTAAGTAAGCTCTGTGGATGAATGAAACGATTGTGAGCTCTACCTGTTGTAGATTTTATCATGAGCTTATAAATGTCTCTAACATTGGTTTTCACTTGAAAAGCAAACCCAAGTATAGGTAATGGAAGCTTTTTTCCCCCCTTTTTCTTAACAGCTGTTTAAGCTCTATTCTTCTTAAAATTGCAGCATTTAGATAAATATCCCATTTGTAACAGTGCTCAGTTATGCTGATATCTTTATAGCCCAGAGTTTTTTTTCTTTTCCTGAGTAGTTGGCACTAGAAGCAGAGTGAATTTTTCAGCCTTTGTTTTAAATGTACCAGCTTCTGAAACTAATGGTTTTTTTTTTCTTGTATATGCTTTATGTACTTGTACTTTTCTCCCAAGGTGATATTAACTGATTATTATGTTCTGTAGTCATAGGAATTGTGTTACAATGTGCAGTTTGCAGATGTGTATTTACAAACACTTTATAGAATGTTTTTGAGTGTAAGAAATTCAGCAAGCCCATTTAGAAACTTTATAGTGAGTTTTAAAAATGCGATGCTTTTAACTTTTGCAGTATATGCCCTAGTGTGTTTTCTTTTAAGTAGAAATGAATTTTGTTAAGAAAGCCAATCTTTCTCTTTTATTGGTGAATGCCTAAGGCCATAATATAAAAACTTCTATCTTAATAGGAGGTGATTTTAAAATTTCTAATACTGTTTTACTCAAATTAGATCATACTGTTTAGTTTATTATCTCTAAAAGAAGGTATTAAGAGGTCTAGATTTTAAATTATCAATCACTTACTCTTTGTCTCAACATGACAAAGAAAATAACTTCTTAAATTTGAGATTCATCAGAGCACTCAAAAGCTTTTATATGTCAGAAGGTACATTTTTTGCATAGTGATTTAAAATCTATAAGTAACTTAGAGTAGAAATAGAACTTACTCAAATTACATTACTAGCATGAGATTACCTAAAACATGATCTGTTGGTCATTTATTAACAGACACAGCTCATCACTCTCTTTGCCTGGTGTGTGTCACGTACTGTTCTTAACATTGACTTTTAAAAATAGTTTCCTTTGAATTATTTTGCTTTTAAAGTTAATTGCCAAATTTTGTATTCATCACTCCAGAAGAAATTAATTACCTTTGATGACAATTTCTAAACTGTTGGCAGCATTCGATTTAATATTCAGGTCAGAAGCCCTCTGGCCAGAGTGTGATATGTTAAAGTTTCATAAACTAAAAGTAATGGTTATAACTTTTATAACAGAAATACAGTTTAAGAGAATTTTTTATATAAATGCATAATGTTGCTGTTCTGAGATGTCTAAATGACATTTCTAAATAACTTTGGTTAATGACTATTCTTTGTTGATGACTGATCTAATTTTTAAGGGTAAAATAGTATTAGAAATTTTAAAATCACCTCCTATTAAGAATAGTTTTGGTTCAGTGTGGTTAAATGGATCGTTTATAATGTTACATATTTTTCTCTGTGTGTCCATAGTCTGTCTGATTTTATATGTATATGAAACTCTCTTGTGAGAGGTGACTTTATTTCTAGTTTTGTGACGTGGAGAACTGTAACCATTTTAAGATTAAGGTTTTTAATATAAACACTGAAACCTGAATTAAACATACTAAGTCTTGTTGTAACTTGCCTTTTAATCTTCTGCATGCACTATATTTTCATGTTAGCACTTTGGTCTTGAAAGAAAATTCACACTACATCTGTAGAGATTGAGTCAGGTACTGTTTCTCATTTTTCATTTTTTATATTAGTTTTTTTTTTATTTCTCTGTTTTCACACTGACATCAGAAATTATTCATTAGGTAGAAACAGGTAAAAAGGTCTTTCTGAATTCAAGAGCAGGGATAACATTTTGATAACAAAGTCACTAGTCCTCAATTTTTTTTTTCTCTCACTTTTGGCCCTTCCCTTAGCTGTTCTATTAAATCTGCTTCCTGTTCAGAGAGGGGTAAACTCTTCAAACAGGTATATCTAGGAACTGGAATACATGGACTAGACTTTACATCCGGACAACAGCTAACAGCCCTTTTAAGAGCAACTTCACTGAATGCGCCATCACTTTATCGAGTTCTGGAGCCTCAAGGGGCTTTGGTCGTGTCTGATACAGAAGTAAGAAGCCGTCTGAGGAGGTTAAATGAGTTGGTCATAATCATGACTTAGATAGTAGGTTGTCTGATTGTATGTACCACTCAATTGCCCAGAAACGAAGGTGTGACAGACGTTGGTTTGGTGCAGGTAGAACCGGAGCCATTGTAATGAAGACAGGAATGGACAGACTGGAGATATATTTTGGAGGAAGAGTTGATCATACTCAATTGTGGAACTGAGGTAGAAGGTTGGGGAGAGTTAAGAATTAAAACCGCTGTCACACAACTCTCATACAACCCCCTCTTCTCCCCGAGGAGCAATAAGTCTTGAAGGCGAGGACTTAAGTGGAGGGTGATATGATCAAGTTTGCATTTGGTTGTTTCTTTGGGGTTTTGTCCTTTAATCGGGGGTATAGTTGCTTTACAATACTGTTGATTTCTGTTGTACGGTGAATCAGCTCTGTGTCTACATATATGCCCTCCCTAATGAACCTCCCTCCCACCCCCCACCCCATCGCAACCCGCTGGGTCACCACCGAGCGCTGAGCTCCGATTTACAACTTTAAAGGATAAATACATCCTCTCTTGAGAATGACTTGGGGGGGTAGGTTAGACTGGAAGACGGTTGGTGTGTTGGGTGCTATTTCAGATGTTTAGCTTGACTGAGGGCAATGAGACTGATGTAGAAGAATAGAGAGGTTGAAAGGATATGAAAGATAGTTATTGGTTGAGGGGAGAGTGGAGCTGTCTGATGCCTTGGTTTCTGACGGGTAGAGCCTGTTAGATGGCGATGCCACTCTTCTGAGAGTTCCGGCTTGGGGGATAGAAGGAAGAGCATGAATTGCCATTTAGAACCGTTATGTTTAAGAGTCTATGAGCAGGGCTTCCCTGCTGGTCCAGTGGCTAAAAATCTGCCTTGCAATGCAGGGGACACCAGTTTGATCCATGGTTTGGGAAAACAACACATGCCACAGTGTGGCTAAACCCACGAGCCACAGCTGTTCAAACCTGCGCTTTGGAGTCCATGCTCTGTAACAAGAGAAGCCACCGCAATGAGAAGCTTACATGCAACAACTAGAACCCACACAACAACAAAGACCCCAAAATAAATGCATAATGTTTATTTATTAAAAATAACTAAATTTAGTTATTAAAATAAATAATATTAAAACAAACAATATTGTTTGTTTATTAAACAATATTATTTGTTTACTAAAATAAACAACATTGTTTATTTATTAAAAATAAATACCTAAATTTATAAAGTAAATTATTTATAATAAATAAATAAATAATTTTTAAATTAAAAAAGTATATATTTTTAACAAGTCTATGAACAGTTGCTTACTTGGAATCAGAGTTGATAGAATCAGAGCTAGGGATCTGAATTTAATTAGAACCACGGCTTTGAGTGAGATTCCATAAGGGAAAGAATTTAGATCAAGTAGTGGCAGAATATGGTGTGGAGAGAAACAAGTCCACCAGTTTTCACATGGTAGATATCTAAAAGGATGAGATAAACTGGATGTAGTTTAGCCCTCGTCCTCCTGTTACTACACTGAATATAAGTGGCAAATGATCAGGTAGAGAAAGTATGTGTCAAGGATTATTTCCTGAACCAAGGCCAGTAAAATGCTACTCAACTATTTAGAACTACCTTTGTTACAAAGAATATCAATAACAACATTTTCATTTCATGGAATTTTGCCTAAATTCTACATCAAATTGAGATATAATTTTTATTAAAAGTTTTCCGTGAAAAAAAATTCAATGAAATCTATAATACCTAGAGTCATTTGAAACTTCCAAGTGCTCCATTGAGATCTTCTTCACTCAGTGTCTCATACAGTTTCTCAAATTTAACATTTTGAAAGTCACCTTCAACCTTATCCTCAAACCTGCTTTTTCCCTCTGGTCTTTCCCTTTAAGTCACAAAGCTCAGACCTTCTTTAATTTTTTTTTTTCCAAAAAATTTTTTTTTATTGAGCTATAGTTTTTACAATATTGTATGTTTCAGGCATACAACAGTGATTCACAAGTTTTAAAGGTTCTACTCCATTTATCAGTTCAGTCAATTCAGTCGCTCAGTCATATCCAACTCTGCGACCCCATGGACTGCAGCATGCCGGGCCTTCCTGTCCATCGCCAACTCCCGGAGTGTACCCAAACTCATGTCCATTGAGTCAGTGATGCCATCCAACCATCTCATCATCTGTCGTCCCCCTCTCTTTCCGCCCTCAATCTTTCCCAGCATCAGGGTCTTTTCAAATGAGTTAGCTCTTTGCATCAGGTGGCCAAAATATTGGAAAAGCATCAGTCCTTCCAGTGAACATTTAGGATGGATTTCCTTTAGAATGGACTGGTTGCAGTCCAAGGGACTCCTTGCAGTCCAAGGGACTCTCAAGAGTCTTCTCCAACACCACAGTTCAAAACATCAAGTCTTCGGCACTCTGCTTTCTTTATAGTCCAACTTGCACATCTGTACATGACTACTGGAAAAACCATAGCCTTGACCAGATGGACCTTTGTTGGCAAAGTAATGTCTCTATTCCATTTATGCTGCTGCTACTGCTGCTAAGTTGCTTCAGTCGTGTCCCCTACTACAAACAAGTTCTGTTCTGAGAGCACAATCATAAGTCTAGTTTGTTCATGAGTCCAACAAAGTTAGCCTAGGTACCCCACTAACACAATCAGCTTTGTACCACTGCTTTTATGCTTTCTTCCAGACATTCTGTGCTTGGAATAAAGATACTGTACTTACTGTACTCTATACACAGAAGCACAGCCAGTTGTAGAGGATGCACACTCAGGACAGTGTATACCAGACATATGAACTTACATGATTGGACATGGAAGTATACATTCACGTCTTTGAAAGTTCACAACTTGAAGGTTCATATGTAGGGAGCTTACTATATAGATCATTCTGCTTGCTCCCTTACTCAGAACCCGCACATGATTTCCTTTTGTGCTTAAGGTAAAATTCAAAATCTTTCTCTTGCTTTCTAAAGTCTGGCCCATGCTGATCCCAGTCATATCTGCCAGCTTTGCTCTTCCTTGGTGTTATTTCCTGTCCCAAAAGCTCCTATCCCAGCCCCTCACTTATCTAGTTCTGTTGATTCTGAAAAATTTCAGCTGAAAACTCCATTTTCCAAGGAAGAATTTGCAGAAGAGTCTCCCTCTTTAGAGGGGTTTCTCCTTCTTGGCATGGTCAGGGAAGGCCGCTCTTTGGGGTGGTTGCTCCAATCTTGGAGTGATTGCTCCAAGATCTACAGAAGGAGCTGTGCACGCATCCTGGGGCTGGGATGGCTGGGATGACCGGGCGCAAAAAATCAAGCTGCCTTCAAGCCAGATGAAACTCACCTTACTAAAACACTGGGACAACAGAGTCTTTATGCAAAGGCAAATCGTTTAAAGATTTTTCATCCACCAAGGCCTGCTTTGCAAGAAGATCTCTACTCTGAGTCATCGACTCTCATTTAGATTCCTAGACAGGTTGCAAAAGTGTTTGTAATGCCATTGACCCAGCTCAGCAGCTGCTTCATTAGGGCTCAGTGACTCATGTACAGGGTGCCGCCTTCCAGGTTTCCTCTTGGGCAAGAAGCATCGTAGAATACAAAAAGCATTGATTTCAACACCAATAAAACTTGGGCCCAAATCTCAGTCCTCTTATGCATTGGCTGTCGACCTTGGGTACCATACTTCTTTGCTCTGAGCCAGTTTCTAACCTGGTGGTGGGGATTAAATAATATGCTGGACTCCCCTGGTGGTCCAGTGGTTAAGAATCCTCCTCAGCAATGTGGGATGGGGGGGTGGGCTGGGGATGGGACAGGGAAGGTGGGGGGATGAGTTCCCTCTCCATTCCCAGAAGAGTCCACATGGCGTGGAGCAGCTAAGTACATGTGCCACAGCAGCTGAAGTCCAAGCCACCTGGAGCCTGTGCTCTGCATCGAGAGAAGCTGCTGCAATGGGAAAGCTGTGCACCGCGACGAAGAGGAGCCCTCGCACACTGCTACTAGAGAGAGAAGCCCGTGTACAGCAGTGAAGACCCAGCACAACCGAAAATTAAATTAATAATTTTGCAAAACCCTCTCCCATTAAAAATTATGAAATAACCTTTGAATGATGTGGTGATAAGACACCGAACCCAAAGCAAATGCCTACCACTGATGCTGATCATTGTCTGCTTGCAATGTTTATCCCCTGCATAAAGTGACCCAAGCGACCTATGTCAGATTTTAAGACCCCCCCCCATCACCTTCACATCAGCTTAGCAACTGTGTATACAGGCAGACTTTGGAAAAGAAAACAAGTGATGAAAACATTGGCCAGAACCCCTTGATGGCTTCTCTCTCAAAAGTAGGAACAGAAAAGTGATTCTGTGTCTGAGGCAAAGATAAATGTTAGAGAGAATATTTCCTCCTTGAGGTTTTACTTGATCTCTTTTTTTTTTCTCTCTGAAGACATAGTCTCAAAGGATGTGGAGAAACTTCAGAATAGAAGCACGCACATTGACACACGGAAACCTTTACAACTTTCCTGTGTACGCAGTGATTTTTTTTTTTTTTTTTTTAAGCCCTACATAACAAAATATCAAGAGTGGAATTGGGAGACTGCCTTCCAGATTGAAATGCTTAAGTAAAAATCTTGGGTCAGAGTGACTCCACACAAATAAGTGTTAGTTTGACACGCGAGTCAGCTTGTTCTGACTTCCTTTCTGTTGTTGATGGTTTACATTTTAATTCCTGTCACAGGCTTTGGATTAAAAATGTGTCTCCTTCATCATCATGCTCCTAGGTTGAGACTCAAACAGAGCAAATCCAGTAGATTTATGTAGCTTTTCTCTGGCCTGGATGGAACAGCAGTACATTTTTTTATTGACATAAAGACTTGGTCAAAAGCACCAAGTACAAAGATGGTTGTTTGCTTTTGTTTATTTTCTCCTTCTCCTTTTTCTAGGATTATGACAGTTTTTTTGAATCCAAGGAGAGCAACACAGTCTTTTCATTCTTAGGCCTGAAATCACAGTTGGCGTCAAAGGTAGGTTAATCTTTTCTTGTTTTAAAATCTGTCTTTCTTGAGTTGTTCTTAGGGATTGAGGTAAAAGGAGTGTATAGCTAGTCTTCCAGATTTTCAGCTTTTGCTTTCTCGGGGGCACAGTTAGGACTGCCCAGGGTAAAGCCACATAAATATGCCATTTTTTTCTTTCTTTCTTTCTCATTTTTAACTGTTGCTGTATATTAGAATTTATCTTTATTTAAAATTCAATTTATTCATAATTTGGACTTCCTTCTTCCAAGAAAAATTTAAGGTAGCAAAAAATCATAGTTGCTTCTTACTTTAAAGTGCAAGCTTACATTACTTTACCTTTTTTGAAAAAGAATCAAAGCCATGCTTTTAAGGTCTTCTCCTATTTAAGTCATTTACATTGGAAGGGACATGATTTGCAATAACAAATGGTCAACCTTGAAAAAAGGGTAATTCCTAAACTAGTCCAAGTGTTTTTGAAGCCACTTTATTGTGTCAAATGTCTTTTAGAAAAATGTAAAAGCCTCAATCTTTTCTAACATTTAGAACTATAGATGATATATATTATTGTAACTTTGTAAACCACATAAATTCATTTTCAAAATAAAAAATACCATTTCTTTGTTAAATAAAGTATTATTTTTAGTGTTATTTCCCCTTCAGAAAATACTTTTTTTTTTCCTGATTATGAAAATAGCCTAGACGCATTCTAAAAAATTTGGAAAACGCAAAATGTATAAAATAGAAAATAAAAAGTCACCAGAGAAGACCACATAAACATTTTTGATGTATTTCCTTGCAGTCTTTATGTACATGGCAATGGAGGTTTTGACTGTATTTCAAATTGAGACTGAATTCTAAAGCATCTATTTTTAACACTGAGTTGAAATGAAATAGCATTACTGGGAAACTTTGATGTCTATAAGTAATAGGTCTTTTGAGGCCACCCGGGATCTGTACCATTTCTGGAACACCTGTGGGAGGAAGGCAGAGACTATCAATAATATAAATCACACCCCAGCACCTGTAGTTCCTCGCCAGTGTGAAGCTGTGCTTTGTTATACATCAGTAAGTCCACAGATGGTGGTGGGTGGTTTCTGTGCACATGTTTTAAACAGAGGCAAAACCCACACATAAAATATTTAAAGGCTCTTAAAGCTATTTTTATAAAGATGGAACATTGGAATACTTGGGAAAATGAAAGTATTTTTATAACGTGTTTCATACAAAGATATTAAACAGTCCGGATTTATCTTCAAAGAACTGGAAAAAACTGGGATAAGAGCAGTCTAATGGATGCATGAATCCAGTGGACAGTGTCTGTGCAAACATCTTTGAAAAATACTGTGTGCTTGCCATCTTTGTTCTCATTTTCCCCAAAGATGTAGAATCCTGTGAGATTCTGTGGGCTGACTTTTTTTAGTCTTTGAAAATCTTTATATTCTCTTAGAAAGTTTTTAGGAAACCTATGATCTGTAAAATATGCATTCTCCCATAACTTGTGGTCGTGGGATTAAAGTTGGTCTTATGTTTTAAATGTTTTAATGGATTTATGATTTACATACCATACATTTCACTTGTTTTTACAATTCAGCGATTTTTGGTATATTTATAGGGCTGTGTAACTATCACCACAGGCATAGAGCTCATTTATTTATTTTTGGCCGCTCTGCATGTGGGATCTCTGTTCCTAACTAGGGATCAAACCTGTGCCCCCTGCATTGGGAGCATGGCATCTTACCCATTGGACCACTAGGGAAGTCCCAAGGTTGGTTTTGATGCCATTGAGGTTTGCTTGATTTTAGGAGACCATCCCATCAGCAGTGAGGGCTCCGGGCATCCCCACCCATTCTGACCCCCATTTTCAGACTCCCGAGTGAATCATACGTGAGCAGGAGTCCGTGGAGCCCAGGCAGAGGGCTGTGGCGCAGTGCCGCTCCCATGAACCAGCCAAGGCCTTAAGCGTTAATAGCAACTCAAACTTCAGCTCCGTAGGAGAGAAGTGCAGGTATCTCTAAGAGCAAATCAGCATCTCCCCCATTTCTGGTTATTTATTTTATGTGTGCTCAGTACGATCCCAAGGACTGAAGCCCTCCAGGCTCCTGCCCTTGGGATTTTTCTGGCAAGAATACTGGAGTGGGTTGCCATTTTTTCCTCCAGGGGATCTTCCCTACCCAGGATCATACCCGTGTCTCCTACATCAACAGGCGGATTCTTTACTCCTGAGCCACCTGGGAATCCCTATTTATTTTGTGAGTGAGTGAGTGAAGTCGCTCAGTCGTGTCCGACTCTTTGCGACCCCGTGGACTGTAGCCTACCAGGCTTCTCTGTCCATGGGATTCTCTAGGCAAGAGTACTGGAGTGGGTTACCATTTCCTTCTCCAGGGGATCTTCCCGACCCGGGGATCGAACCCGGGTCTCCCGCATCGGAGGCAAACGCTTTAACCTCTGAGCCACCAGGGAAGCCCTATTTTGTACCTTGGTAGTAATTCATTATACAGGCTACACTCTTAAGGCCTAGATGGAGCTTTCATGGGTGTAATACACTATACGATGGAGCCTCCTTTCCTGTCTTCTTTCCTACCCTCTCTGCAGCACAAGCACATGAAAGACAGGGTAAGCTAGCCCACCAGGGGGAGAAGGCAATGGCACCCCCCTCCAGTATTCTTGCCTGGGAAATCCCACGGACAGAGGAGCCTAGTGGGCTACAGTCCATAGGGTCTCAAGGAGTCGGACACGATTGAGCAACTTCACTTTCACGCACTGGAGAAGGAAATGGCAACCCACTCCAGTGTTCTTGCCTGGAGAATCCCAGGGACGGAGGAGCCTGGTGGGCTGCCATCTATGGGGTCACACAGAGTTGGACACGACTGACATGACTTAGCAGCAGCAGCAGCCCACCAGGGGACGTAAAGACTCCATTAGCATCTGATTGCTCCGTGACACAGTGAGGGGAGAGAAGCTCAATAGGAAAAGAACATCAGCACCCAGGTGTAGACACTGGCCAGTGTTCAGAGTGGACGGGACACAGGACGGTAGAAAGCGACAGAGTGGTGGCCTGCAGGGCTACCATCCCATATAGAGTGTGTGTGTGTGTATGCGTGTGTGTGTATAATGGGATGATATATAGTCATGCTTCAGAATAAAATTTAATTACATTAAAGAAAAAAACATCCGTGCAGGACAGACACATCCGGAGCCAATGTGCCCTGCATAATAATGAATACGTTGAACACCACATTTGCTTCCAACTTTTTGCATTCTTAGTAGTGCCCAGAAACATCCTTGTAGCTACTGACACTCTGCTCATATATGTTTTTGAAGAGTTCAAGTGAGTTGCTGATACTTAAAATAACTGATTTCCCACGTTTCTCTATTCCTTGAATTGTCCAAACCCTGGTTGGGAGTGGGGGAGCAGGGGCACACCTTCCTATGGATGTCTGGAGTTCACTGTGGTACCTACTTATGAGAACAGACCTTTTCATGAATAATTTTCAAAGGAAATCATCAACCTCATTCTCATAATAGACTCAAAACAGAGCCTGAAATGGAAGTTTCTGCTTTTGGATCTCCCCCATTCAGGGCTGATATTGAAAACGTGTAGCCACCAGTAAACCCTGGGCACTGAACCAACAGGGGGCTCCTCTTAGAGCTCCCAGCCCCCCGCCCACACCAGGGGTCAGCCATCCAGCTGTTGGATCATGGTGGCTCTTGAGGGATTGGGGTATCAGCTGTTTACCAATAGGTGCGGTGGTGTTCCCCCCGGGTTACCCTCTGCGGGGCCCCCGAGTGAGGTAACTGCCCCCCACCCACTCACCCAGGTGCAAGAGGCATTTTATCAGTGTTGAAAACAGGTGGCTTCCTTTCCCCTTTTGTATTTGGCAGGTCAGGTGGGTGTGACTTAAATCTGGGCTCTGATCCTGAAACCTAGGATTCGCTCTTACCCATCACGTGAGGGTAATTACTATGATTTCCAACCTCTCTGTTCCCTGATGTTTCAGATATCACTGCCAGGGTCCAGTGGTTAAGATTCTGTGCTCCCAGTGCAGGGAGGGGGGGTTCAACTCCTGGTTGGGGAACTAAGATCCCACATGCAGCATGGTGTAGCCAATAAATAAATTAAATGAATAAATAATATAGATCACTTGCCAGGGTGAATTTCTTGTTCATGTAATGCAATAACTAGCCTTTTTTTTTTTTTTTTAAACAAATAGGCAGAACCTTAGTGAAGACAAGTGGAAGAGATGGAGATGCATTTCAGAGTCCCCTCTGGTACTCGGCGCACACCTGCTTACCTAATGCATCACTGTGACAGAGCCACATGCGTTATCAGTAACTTTGCTTGCCGTGGAAAAGGTGTTTGGGAAAGACTTGGGTCTAATGGGATTGCATGATTGCTTTAAACCAAATCAGGACTGTGGTGGGTTTTTTTCTTATTTTCAGAATTACCTGCAGTTGCCTCACTTTACCCAGAGGAACTGTCACCTGTTCCAGGTGTGCTTCCTGAATGACTGAGTGATAAGCGGGTGGCACCATCAGAGAGAAAATACTGGATCTGCCCTGGTTTGTAGTTGATGCCAGGATTGCTCAAACCTGCTTCTTTTCTAACTACGTAGGTGATAATCCTTGAAATTAGTCTGCCAGGCTTTTAGAATATTTTGATCAGAAAGAAAAATAGCAATGTTGGTTGACAAAGGGCTGAAGGTCTTTGCTGCAGAATCACAAATATTCCAGTGCTTTGTCATAACTGTAGAAAAAGTTAGGTGCTCTAGCCTCCTTTTGGTGATGGAAATTCTTACCCCTATAAATCCTCCAAGCTCCTCCTGATGTGTCCAGAAATCATAGTTGATTACAGTATATGATCAGAATCGAGTTATAGGAATGAAAAGAATTGCTATTTTGAAAAATACATGCTTCTTTATCTCTTGCAAGGGGCAAGTCTCACTTAATGCATAAGATTGCATAAAAGGTATATTTCAAGAGGTGTACTAATTAGATAGTAAATTTATAGAGGATATTATCTGACTCATATCTGAAAGAATGTCAGCTCTAGCAACTTAGTATGCATAAGTGCACATATATTTTTGAATGCAGCTCCCCTAACTAGTAGCTGCTTATATATTTTGTGAAAGGATTATATTTTTTGAGAAAGGAAGATCTTGGTTAGATGTATTTTGGGAACCCTTGATGAGGCATATTAAAAAAAAAAAATATTGCTATACATTTTAATTTTTTTTCCTGTGTTACTTTTCACTGGTCCTCTCACTCTGCCAACTCATATTTCCAGCCAGTGCACAGTCCCAGATTTTCAGAGTAATGTAGGTACATGTTCTTACTCCATGTATGAGCACCATTGATTTTTCAGAACAGAGTACGTACAAGAAAGAGGCTGTCAGAGATTCACTCTGGATAGTACATGGCATGTGAGGTCCCTGCTCCCTTTGAAGTGGATGCAGATAAATACTGAACCTGTCTACTTCATTAAGGCAGAGGCTCCTTTTACTGCATCCTTGTCCCTGCTCACACTTAAGAGTTTTTAGTTGCCGAACCTGGGAATAGTCTTGCACAGGATAAACTCTTAGAGGACTGTGTAAGACATTCTGCTGTTCTCAGCATCCTGATGGTGGGCCTGCCCTTGCATTCTGAACAGGAAGTTTGTAAGGAAGAGAACAAAAGAATTGAGTTCCTGTCACCTGTGTTTTCTCTCCATCCAACTTGCTAAATGTGGACTCTTCTAAAGAACTTGTTGAATGCTAAAGCTGACATCCCCAGCCTGAGGTTTGCAGTCCAGGACTATAACCAGAAGGAAAGCATTCCACTGATTCCTGCTTGACTGGAACAGACACATGATCCACAGTTTTCTCTCCAAGGAAAGCTGCTGTGAAATCATGAGTATGACTGCTTAGTTGGCATTAAATACAATCCAGGTCACATTTCCACTTGATAAATCCCAGGGACTATCCAGGAAATTGTTTTTGAACTGGGTATTGTATTAAAGTCTGATAAGACTTAGTATTTCTTTTTAAGATACGGCAGTTTAAAACATTAGTGTTACTGTGATCTAACTTATATTTTGTCTGCTCTTGCCACTGAGTACCAAGAAGCAGCTTGGTAAGATTGAGTCTTTGGGAGTTAAATTCTGGGGTCATAGGATCAATACAATACTTGCCAGACCAAGAAAGCTACTCAGACTTGTTTGTCTCAAAACCTTTGAATTACTCTGATTGTAGTAGATTCTCCTAAGCAGACTAGATGAATAGGAGAGCTAAATTATTATCACAGTTACACACCATCTACCCTCACCTGTACTTTTTTTTTTTTTTAGATCTAACTTATATTTTGTCTGCTCTTGCCACTGAGTACCAAGAAGCAGCTTGGTAAGATTGAGTCTTTGGGAGTTAAATTCTGGGGTCATAGGATCAATACAATACTTGCCAGACCAAGAAAGCTACTCAGACTTGTTTGTCTCAAAACCTTTGAATTACTCTGATTGTAGTAGATTCTCCTAAGCAGACTAGATGAATAGGAGAGCTAAATTATTATCACAGTTACACACCATCTACCCTCACCTGTACTTTTTTTTTTTTTTGATCAGCAAAGAAATAGGAGAGACCAGCTTGAGCTGGTATTGTGCTTGTTACGAGTGAGCTCAGAAGCACATTGTGTGCTATTTCCCGTGGTATCCAGGCTCTGTGGAGTCCAGAGGGTATTGCTGTCTGGGCGTACCTGAGCCACACTGTGTTCAGATAATATCATGCCCTTACTTGTGGTGTTTTACTAGCTAAATTCCAAACACGTAATGATTTTCTTCATCCCTTCTTTAACTAGCTGCCTTTAGATCTGGATAATCACCTAGGAAAGAAGTGGATGGGAATTGTAGACATAGATATATCAGGAGCATTTCAAGACAGAATTTTTCTTTCCTATAGCAGGCTTGTTGGAGCAAAGGAAACGTGCTGCTAAAAAATCAGATTATGCCTTTTCAAAATTAGACAAAATACAGAGTGCCATCCTACTAGGTATATGCAGACCAGAAGAAAATTTATTTGGGGAAGTACTTGTTTTTCCAGATTCTGGTGTTCTATTAAAATCAAAGAGGAGAAAAGGAAGTTTTTTTTTTCTCTCAGGCTCTAATATATTTTAGATTTGTTTCTGTTTTATAGATTTATCCAACACACCCACGTAGATGTTTTTATATTACATGAATTTAATAATGAACTAAACTTATTTGTCCTCTGTTGTTGAAGGGTACCAAAGCCTCTTGCTGTTTTTGTTTTTTTTTTTTAATTTGATTCTGTTATATAGGGTTTTGCTTTTTCTACAGATGCTTTTCATTTAATATCTTTTCTAAAGTGTCAAGACCCACTTTGATCTGCAAAATTATTGTTTTTAGATTTCAATTTGTATGCATTTGTCTCTAAAGGCATTGGTGAAATGTCAGATTTTATATTCAGCATCAAAGAGGAATAAATTCCAGAAAACCCACTGTCTGGAAATGGAGTGTTTTTTCCCTACCGTGTCTTATACCTTTTCTAATTTTGCTTTTGTGTTTGTTTGAATCTGAAAAGCTATAGATTAGTTGTAAAAATGCATATGGCTCATTGACCACTCAAAGAGAGAGTTACATGTATGTGTGTGTGTGTGTATTGGAGGTGGCTGCAGAATCATCTCAGTGTGTATGTGTGTGTGTAATTGGAGGTGACTGCAGAATCGTGTGTGTGTATTGGAGGTGACTGCAGAATCATCTCAGTGTGTATGTGTGTGTGTAATTGGAGATGACTGCAGAATCGTGTGTGTGTGTGTGTATTGGAGGTGACTGCAGAATCATCTCAGTGACCAGGACCAAGAATGGCGTTAAATCACTCATCCCTTGCTTGGTTCAAATACCTGACAGTGGTTTCCTGAGTACACTGAAGCACTGGGCTGTGGATTCTCTTCCCTTGGTTGGTTGAGTTGCTAAGTCATGTCCGACTCTTGCAACCCCATGGACTGTAGCCTGCCAGGCTTCTCTGTCCTCTGTCCAAGCAAGAACGCTGGAGTGGGTTGCCATTCCTTCTCCATTGTGTCCCTGCTGCTGCTGCTGCTAAGTTGCTTCAGTCATGTCCGACTCTGTGCGACCCCATAGACGGTAGCCCACCAGGCTCCTCCGTCCCTGGGATTCTCCAGGCAAGAATTTTGGGCAAAAAAAAAAAAAAAGAACAAGTAGTGTAGCCGCAACCTGTAATAGCAGGGCATCATTTGCTGCAGCCACCTCTGAAGGCAGAAGATATTTCTGAAGGCAGCGTCTGAAGTTAAGCGCGTCCCTGAACTGTGTCTAACCTTAGACACCAAGACGAGGGAGGCGAAGGAGGAGATAAAGAGAACAGGCTGTCAGTTTCCAGAGAAGTGCTAAATTGTGAAACCAGGGAAGCCAAGTAAATCCCCGCCTACTTGTAACGCAGATTTTCCAACTTGCTAGTTTCCTGGCAGTGCAGGCCAGGTTAGTTTGGTCAGCCCGTTAATCAGTATGTGTTGCGCCCCTAGAACGCGAGGGGGACTGTCTGAGCAGGACGATAGTCTCAGGCCTCCAGGAGGAGAGAAACAGAGAAGCATTCACAGCAAGGACAGCGGGTGGTGATTTGAGAGACAGGTAAGTTCAGTGTTCTAGGTGATGGTTCATCTGAAACATGGTGTATAATCTTTTTCTTTGTATGTTTGAACCATTCTGGTTTTTAAAACTATCTCATACCTGCAGTGAAATCAGCATGCGTGCACACACACACACCTATGTAATATATACGCTGCCACGTAAAGAAAAATACACACACCCGGTAGTGTCTGCCAGCAGCTTCTTGCCGTCCGTTTGCAGCGCCACGTGGCCTTCCCTGCCCCTGCCCCATCCCCATTTAATAGTGGGAGACCGTCCTGAACGCTGTGTTGATCGTAACCTTTCTGTCCTTTATTATTTTACCTTTGTGTAGATACCTAAATGTGCATATCTTGAATGAATGGAATTAAACTGTATCCTTCCGTCGCCTTCGTTTTTATGTTCGCTGCTTTTGGGGATAATCATTTTGAAGCAGGTACCCTAGCTTGTTTATTTTCACTGCTAAGTATTAGTTCACTGTATAAATACAACACAGTTTTTCCCTTCTCCATGTGGAAACACACCTTTCTTTGAAATAGAAAAAGGAAATGTTGCTACGAACATTCTTCTGATGATTTCTGGGGCACATACTCAAGTAGATTTAAACCTTGAATGGAATTGCTATATTACACGTGCTATAAGGCGCATCGTTAACCTAAATAGACAAGGCTAAGTTGTTTTCCAAAGTAATGGTACCTATTGACAATCCTACTGGGGTTCTAGAATTTCTGGTACTCTCGATCTCACTAGGGTTTACGATCATCAGACTCAACATTTTGCCAAGCTGAGGAGTGTAAAATGATATCTGTAGTTTCATTTATTTGATTACTAACACGACAAATATGTTTTACTGTGGGAATTTCTATTTCTTCTTCCTGGAAATCCCTCTTAGATCTTCCACCATTTTTTCTATTGTTTTTTTTTTTTATTAAATTTTGAAAGTTCTTTCTAGTTTTATTGGTAACTGCTTAACTAATAAAGTAGAAACCATATTTAGAGTAAAAATTCTGAAATTGTTTCCAAAATTATGAAAAAAGCATGTGAAACTTTATTTGGAGGGAATAAAGTTAAATGCATAAATTATATGTTATGTGCTAATTTTCACCTCCTCAGCATCTCAGCCTAGAGAAAATGTACCTTGGAAACCTCTCTACGTCCTGGAGGAGGAAATGGTTACCCATTCCTGTATTCTTGCCTAGAAAATCCCATGGACAGAGGAGCCCAATGGGCTACGGTCTAATGGGTCACAAAGGGTTGGACATGACTTAACAAGTAAGCACACACACACACACACAAACACTATGCTCTCAAAGTGTTCTTTCTTTGAGGTAATTTTAAGGCTCATCAATTCCAGTTATTTGGTAGGAAATTAATGTGATTTATTTTCCTACTGCAGAATAAAACCAAAAGGAAATCTTTATGTAGACTTCATGTTTATTTATGCACAATTCTTTTGTATGTCAATATAGAATAGGCTTACAGCAATAGGCCACAATGATGCTACACTTAAAAGGACATTTAAAAAATAAGTTTTGTGTAGGGCACACAGTTTTGAGGGCATTAGCCTGTTAAGACCCCCTTTGCCCGGCAAAGGAATAAAGCTATACTTTTCTTTTTTTTTTTAAGCTATTCTTTTCTACTTCACCCGTTCTCCACCAGAATAATTTTTTTGAGTTGAAGGAGATTGTATTGGACTTATTCTCAAAACTAAATAATTCTTAAACTGAATGAAATATCACGATCATGTGAATAAACCCAGTATGTTGTGACTATTGTTCAGTCACTATGTCATGTCCAAGTCTGTGACTCCATGGACTGCAGCAAGCCTGGTTTCCTTGTCCTTCACTATTTCCCGGAGTTTGTTCATTTGTCCATTGTGTCAATGATGCCATCCAACCATCTCATTCTCTGTCGCCCCCTGCTTCTTCTGCTCTCAATCTTAACCCAGCATAGGGGTCTTTTCCAATGAGTCAGCTCTTCACATCAGGTGGCCAAAGTTATGGAGCTTCAGCTTCAGCATCAGTTCTTCCAGTGAATATTCAGGGTTGATTTCCTTTAGGATTGACTGGTTGGATTTCTTTGCAGTCCAAAGGACTCTCAAGAGTCTTCTCCAGCGCAATTCGAAAGCATCAATTCTTTTGCACTCAGCCTTCTTTATGGTCCAACTTTCACATCTGTACGTGACTACTGGAAAAGCCATAGCTTTGACTGTATGGACCTTTGTCAGCAAAGTGATATGAATGTTTTCATTTCTGGTTGGCAGGTATAAGAACAAGAAACTACAGTGCAGTCTTCTGAGGCTCCTGCTAATCAGGGGGCAGTGTTTTTCATGGGCCAAGGACTCTGGCATTTGAAAAATACTAACTGAAAATTTGGTACTGCTTACAATGAATGGCACAAAGATTTAGATCTTTTTTTTATTAAAACAGCAGTCCACACTCTCGTAATATACATCATTTTGGGTTCTATAATCATAAACTTCACTGTCACCAGACTTTCTACTGAAAAAGCTCTAGTGCAAATATCTATCATCATTAATGTAATGGAAACAAAAGCTCAACAGTACAGAACAGCTGCTCAGTGTGGTTCCAGCAAGCCACATAGAATTATTGGGCACTCGAAATGTACTTGGCTGACTTTGTTATATGCTGCGAATTTAAAATATGGTTCATATTTTGAAGACATATGAAAAAATAAAATATCTTAATTTTTATATCAGTTACATTTTAAATGATAATATTTTGGACATATTGGTTTAAATGTTAAAAACTGATTTCACCTTTTTTTAATGTGGCCACTAGAAAATTTTCAATTATGTATATGGCTTATGTTACAGTTCTCTTGGACTGTACTGTTCTTTACCTGAATTTATAATAAAGAGCTTAAATGTGCTTTTGAGTTTTGGCAAAATATCTCCTTTCTTTCTTTATAATATGGAAGGAAGTGTGAACATCTTCTGGAATATAATTTTCTAATATACTGCCAAGATAAATGCTTTTCTCATTTGGTTTTTCTGTCCCTCTAGCTTGAACCATTCAAGGCAGAGGTTCTCTTTTTTTCTGGAATGAAAGAAGAATGTGTGTGTCTTGTAACACGGGACATCTGTGTCCAGCCTCTTCCTTTATTATCATATCATGTTGATGTCCCCTGTTGAATCAGTTCACGCCTGTGAACTAAGTCACGATGGCATTTTTGTGTTTTTTTTTTTTTTAAAGGAGGGAATTTAATGAATCACAGATCCCATCTATAATCTGCAGAACAGTAATGAATATTAATAGGATTTTTGTCCTAGATTTCCTAAAATGTCCTCTGTATCTGTAAAACTTGAGCTCAGAAGAATATATGGATCATCTGCTTTTTAAAAGTTTCATTCTGATCTCATTGCCAAAGATTAAAACAAAATGTGAGTATTAAGGGAGAATAGCTTCCTTTTCATGCCCAGAATTTTTAACCTTTTTCGTTGTTGTTGTTACTCTCTTAGCAAAATAGTTTGGGAGAAAACATGTTTTATTTTTGTCGTGAAAATAATCAACGGTAACAGTACTCATTAAATGCAAGAATGTTTCTTCAGATTATTTCGTTTCGGACCCTTCTCTGAAATAGAGAGATTGTAATATAGCCCTTGCCAGCCAAGAGATGCCAGCCATCCGTGTTGCTTGCTGCTCTGGGGCTCTTGGTTTGTCATTCTGATGAGCTGCCTTAGACAGGATTTAGTCTCTGGGCTTCCCTGGTAGTGAAGCGTCAAAGAACCCACCCAGGAATGCAGGAGATGCAAGAGACCCGGGTTCGATCCCTGGGTCGGGAAGATCCCCTGGAGGAGGAAATGGCAGCCCGCTCCAGTTCTTACCTGGGAAGAACAGTGGTGCCTGGTGGGCTGCAGTCCGTGGGGTCACAAAGAGGCACACACAGCTGAGGGACTGAGCACTGATGGGTGGAACAACCTGTCTGAGATAAATGATAGACACATTTTTCATGCTGATTTTATTTAGCTTAGTGGTACTATTGTCCCATCTGTTCCGTTGAGATCATATTTTTCTCTTAATTTTCTCCCTGTCAATCCATTTCATGTCGTGTGTTAATAGTACCACAAGGTTGAAATAAAGATCCTGGGCTCCAGGACAGCCCACGGTCAGGCTCAGAGAGCACTCTGAGCTCAACAGCTGGAAGACCAGCATTTTGGCACTGACTCTCTTCCCCTTGCCCAAACTTGTCTTTTCCTCTCTCCTTGCCTGTCTTCATGATAAACCACTCAAACAATCCGCTCCTAGCCACATCCTAAACAACAAGTACAGGGAACAGAAGTGATGACAACAGCAATATTTTTACTTCCCAGATTGGCAACCAGAAGGAAGGGCTCAGACAGCTGCTTCCCTTCCTGGACTGTTTTACATGCCTAAGAAATATTTATTCTACTGTGTCCCAGTCGTAAATGAGAAATCAGATATGACAGGATCTCCATCCTAATCGAAACATGACTGGGCACAGACGGTGTTATCGGTTACGTATTCACCAGGTGAAATGACTATAGCATTCAGACTGGTGGGTAGTTTCTGAACAATGACAGCAAGCAGCCTCTTTCCTGTGCACGCGCGCTCAGTCGTGTCCGACTCTCTGCAACCCCATAGGCTGTACCCTGCCAGGCTCCTCTGTCCATGGGATTTCTCTAGCCAAGAATACTGGAGTGGGTAGCCATGCCCTCCAGTGGGTGTTCCTGACCCAGAGATCAAACCCACGTCTCCTGCGTCTCCTGCATTGCAGACAGCTTCTTTACCACTGAGCTACCAGGGAAGCCCAGCCTTTTCCCTATCATGGCCTCATTCAGTGAACAGGTTGCCTCTTAGACCATTCCAGAGTGACCCAGTTCTCTAGGGACAGCTTTACTCAAGTCACAAAGTGTAAACAGTTACATCTCCAGTGAGGCTAGGCAGCTCTTGCTGCAGTCAGGGTAGTGCAGGCAGAATAACAAGTGAATGAGGGGA
This sequence comes from Cephalophus harveyi, assembly GCA_006410635.1. NCBI lineage: Eukaryota > Metazoa > Chordata > Mammalia > Artiodactyla > Bovidae > Cephalophus > Cephalophus harveyi. The sequence goes on from SJYT01068822.1 coordinate 183,213, forward strand.
ATTTCAGTGGTACCAGTGTCTATCCAGGGAGAGGGCTATCTTCCTAAATTTCAGTGGTACCAGTGTCTATCCAGGGAGAGGGCTGTCTTCCTAAATATGGGTCTTTTTAACACAGAATGGATGTTAAGTTTTCTCCAGTGTTCCTGAAAATTGTGCATTAGTCATTCTTGTTGCAAATAGCCCTTTGCATGCGTGCTAAGTTGCTTCAGTCATGTCTGACTCTTTGTGACCCTATGGACTGTAGCCTGCCAGGCTCCTCTGTATCTTTTTCCTGGTAAACATCTGAGAAAGGACAGAATATGCCCTATCCTATTTCAGAAATGGCATAATCACCAGTCAAACTCAGACTTGATGTTATTAAACCAGATCCATATCATTTATATTATCACGTGGAGTTTGTTGATACCTACATTGGTACCTGTACAGATGTTTACGTTTGTATGATATAGTGCTCTTTGTACTGGCTTCCCTGGTGGCTCAGCAGTAAAGAATCTGCCTGCAGTGCAGGAGATGCGGGTTCGATCCATGGGTTGGGAAGATACCCTGGAAGAGATAGTGGCAACCCACTCCTGTATTCTTGCCTGGAAGATCCTTGGACTGAGGAGCCTGGTGGGCTATGGTCCACAGGGTCGCAGAGTCGGGCATGATTCAGCACAGCACAGTGTGTGCCTTATCTGGGAACATAAATGTACTTTTTAGTATCTCAAAAGCATCTTTTTTTCATTTTTTAAATCTTATCTTATTTGGTATGGGTCAACTTTGTATTAAGAGAGTGGAATTGCATATATATTCTCTTTTTTACTTGTATACAGTAAATTTGTTATGTTAATAGTTTACCCTACAGTCAGATGAAATACATGGCTTATTAGCATGTGTTAATGGTGTACTTGATAAGTAAACGTATGACCAGGTACTGAAAAGTTGAATTTTTTTCTTACTGTGTCACTAGTAGCTTTGATGGCTTGTGTCTTTTCTGCTGACACTTACTGGTTGTGAAGTGAGAAATATGTTGTATCAGACTGTGACCAATCAGAAGATACACACCACTCGGTGATTTAAACAAGGGAAGTAAAATGTCAAGAATTATTACACTTTGATGAAAGGGTGACTCTTGGATTTGAGAAAACTGCATTTTACCCTGTGGCTGAGGGAGAGCATTCAAGGAAGGACAAACTCGGGAGGAAGGGAGGTCGGGCTACAGAGTTTGTTGGACAAGTTGTATTTACAGGCTGCAGGTTGGCGGAGAAGTTAACAGGTTTCCCTGGGCAGGACTGGCCTACAGTTGCTTGGCAACAGGAAGCAAACACCTCCTCCTGCATTGGGCTGGGGTGGGGGTGGGGGCACCAGGTGGGCATGGCCAGACCAGAGCTACAAGTTCCCCGAGACACCACATGTTCTAGGACCCAGAGTTAAAGCAGCGCCATCAGACCCAACCCACTGACCCACCATGTTGCAGCCTCACAGGAGCACCCCCTTCCTCCTGCGTTGTCCTTCCAGCACCTTCTGTCTGAACAAGTGGAACAGCGTGCTCACTGTGATGGGAAGATGCTTACAGGAATTCTGTCCATCCTTACAGAACACGTGTTGGCAGGTGAATTTGGAGCTAAGACTGGCACATATCATAAAAGGATTCTCTTTGTCATAACTTCTCATCTGGAGTTACACATGTTCATTAAGAACAAAGGATGATCTGTGTTTTGTGAAGTAATTTGGTAATTTAAGTGAAAATTTGCATCCCAAGCAGTACTTGAGGCCTGGCTATCAAATTGGGAAAGCTGGCCACTCAGCTACTAACTAACTAAGCTGGTGAGCGTCTTGTCACAAGCACAAATGTTACAGGAAGATGTGAAGCTCAGGATGTAACCTTGATTTCCAGTCATTACTTTGTGGTTCTCAGTTTTATAAAGCTGTTGAAATTTAAAGGAAAAAAAAAAAAAACCATGATGCTGAGGAATATATTTAAAGTTTCTAGAAGTGACTCCTCATACAATTAGTTCTTTAGAGGATATACATCAACCTATTTTTAGAGCATTGATCTTAGCCTCGCCCTAGAATTTCTTCTTGAATTCCCTAACAATAAATACCAAGAACCCAATACTTGCATAAAGGACACAGCTTATGGCTCTTTCTCTTTTTGTTTTTAACTTACTCCTGTGGTGAACAGAAAATTGAAAAGACTCTCTGTAAAGTCTGACCTATTTACTCACCCTAAAAGATTTACCTCTAATGGAAGACAAGGCAGAAAAAGTTATTAGGAAACGGTAGGTGCCAGGTCCAATTAAATCCAATGATTAGGCGCTTTCCCAGACTTGCAGTCCATGGTGGCTAGTGATTAAGTGGATGGGTAAAGAAGAGATAGATTATCCTGCCAGATAGCCTTCCTTTATTAACTTTTAAGTGGGCCTGAAGTGAAAGAAAAATTAATTTTACTGAGAAAGTAATTGGCTTCACGAGATGACCTGTCCAGGATTCTCTGAGCTTTCCCAGTGCCTTTCTCAGCTTGCTGCTGGAATACTTGTCTTTGGATTCAGTTTCTCAACAGTATTGGAGGGGTTTGTGTGCCGTCAAGCCATATTTACTAAATCAAGAGTAACAGGTATTCATAGTACCAGCACCATTCTGGACTTTGTTGGGAATAGAAAAGTAACTTCCGACGTGGCTCTGTCGTTTTAGGAGTTTACCGTGTTGATGTCACTGTTGGTGGTACAAAGCCCACCTGTAGAAAAGATTTCTGGGGTGCTGAGGAGCTGCCCTGGGAAGCCTCTGGACTCTTTTAATTCTTAAATTCTATGGTATAGATTTCATAGGTGTCAGTAAATCAGTGGTAACACTGGTGTTAGTTCCGGGAATTAATTTCCTTTACCCAGAAGCCCAGACTTGTCAGATGTTATTAGGTATGCCAGGGAGGTTTGAGACCTTATTACTTTACAAAACTATTAGTTAAGTAAACATTCTAATTTCCCCAGTAGTCAAGTAGAAGAGTCACTGTTGACTTACAATGGAAGCAGACCCAAAGTTGATACTTTCATTGTGTAATTATTCACTTTCTCAATTTTTAAAAATATTTATTTTATTGAAGTTTAGCTGATTTACAGTGTTAATTTCTGCTGTACAGCAAAGTGATTTGCTTATAGATATGTATACGTTCTTTTTTCATTTTCTTTTCTGCTATGGTTTATCACAGGATATTGAATGCCCTGTGTTATACAGTGGGACTTTGTTGTTTATCCATTCTATATGTAGTAGTTTGCCCCACCTTTTCAATTTGGTTGCTATTCTTTTATATACACACTTTAAAACAGCAAGACTTCATGAGCACAGCCAATTCATTCACTAACATAGCCTTTGGGTTGTTTCTCTGTTCAAGGAAAAACCCTGGCCTTCCTGAACTCCTTATTAATTTTAGCTCCAAAGTCAGAAATCAATGTGCATTGCTTTTAGAAGCCTGACAGAAATCTGCCAGTTGAGCAGTAACTAGACATAGGTCTTAATATGAGCTCACTGCTGTTCAGTATTTTTCTTGGGTAGAACAAGGGGGTGGATGATAAAAACAGCATGTTCTCTTGTCTTACAATAACCTTGATTACAGTCAAAGTTCTTTGCCTAACAATAGCTTTGGTTATATTCAAAGTTCTCAGAAAATGGCTGTCTAAATCTGAAATGTAAGATGTGGATTTATTTATGTCTGTGTGTACACACATGCGTGTATGTGTGTGTGTGCATGTGTGCATGAATACACATACATACATACATGTCTTTATGGAGATTTGTCTCAGTTTTTCGTTCTACCAAACCTTAGTTTTTTAAAAAAGGAGAGGCAAGGAATATCTTTAAACACAATGTTCTTTCTAATTATTTGTCTTTGCCTAGCCCTTGGATGGAGGAGACTGGTAGGCTACAGTCCATGGGGTCGCTAAGAGTTGGACACGACTGAGCGACTTCACTTTCACTTTTCACTTGCATGCATTAAAGAAGGAAATGGCAACCCACTCCAGTGTTCTCGCCTGGAAAATCCCAGGGATGGGGGAGCCTTGTGGGCTGCCGTCTATGGGGTCACACAGAGTTGGACACGACTGACGTGACTTAGCAACAGCAGCAGCAGCCTAATGTGACCTACATCAGCTATTAGAAATAAAATGCAATACTTAGCAAGTCAGGAGCAAGAGAAATCCTAGGGTGAGAGTGACCAGCAAAACCACAGAAGCTGTAGCCCTGCCATGGTGTGAATAAGGACTTGGGAACAAAGGAGGCAAGTTTAGCGTAAAGAGGAAAAGTAGAACAACTGAACTGATCATTTTTGTAAAAGTTTGCCATATGTTTTCAAATGGAAGTGGCTACTTAGAGAAAACCTTCTTCAGATCACAGAAGGGCAGAGTTGGAAGGCAGACGTGCAACTCTTCTGAACCCTTCTGAATTCACCCACCCAGCATTCTTATTTCAGATTCCGCATACCATATACATACAAATACGTAAGCTTAAAACTTCAGAATGGGAAAGAGCTGAACATTAATGATTAACTAGTGACATTTTGGAGTATTTTTAGAACTCTAAGTGCCTCCATTCTTTCTGGTTTGCTGCTTTACACTTGCTTTGAAAACCAACTCACAGTAGTCTCCGAAAACAGATGAGAATCCAGAGAAGGGAAAACACTGACTGTGCTATTTGAAATGAACAATTTTTTGTGTGTATCTGTAGAACTGGGTGCATCTTTAATGAATATTTTGATAGTCAAACAAAATCCAGGATGTTCCAGTGCTGATGTGGAAAACAGAACAAAAGAATAAAATTTAAAAGTAGCCAGGTACATCATGTACTTTCTTGTGTGTGTATATACTCAGCCATGTCCAACTCTTTGCGACTCCATGGACTGCAGCCCACCAGGCTTCTCTGTCCACAGCATTCTCTAAGCAAGAATACTGGAGCGGGTTGCCATTTTCTCCTCCAGGGGATCTTCCTGACCCAGGGATCGAAGCCGTGACTCTAGAGTCTCCTGCATTGGCAGGTGGATTCTTTACCACTTAGCACTTTTACTCTCTCATTTGAATTTTGCTCAGAAAACTAGAGCTGGAATGGGGTGAAGGAAAATGCCAGTGTTCTTTATATGTATATAAGATCTAGGCCAAAAAATTAGTTATATGTGTAATATAGGCGCAAATATATACATTGTATATTGGAAGTGTTAGTTGCTCAGTTATGTCTGACTCTTTGTGGCTACACAGACTGTAGCCTGTCAGGCTTCTCTGGAATCCAGGCAAGAATACTGGAGTGGGTGCCATTCCCATCTCCAGGGGATCTTCCCAAGGTCTCCCACGTTGCAGGCAGATTCTTTACCATCTGAGCCACCAGGGAAACCATACATTGTATGTATAATATATATAATGTATACTTTACGCATTTTTTTCACCTGAATAATCTTGAAACAATACTGAACACTGAGTTCCTCTGTGCAGGGCCAGCGCCCTCTGATGACAGGACTTGGGTGGTGGCGACACCTAGAGGCCTGATGACTGAATGCAAGTTACAGAGGACTTCGTCTCTTGCATTTTAACCATCACCATTGCAATTAAAAGATTTATGCAGACAGCTGTGAAAAGGAAAGCTACCTTTCAAAAAAAAGGTCTTTTCCAGTATATATTTACATGCCTTACATTGGAAATAAAGGCCTAAGCAGGGGTAATTTTTGCAGTATTTCAGAAGATTAACCTAAGAGAGTCAAGAAACCTAGGTTCTCCAAGGAGGTCCAGTGTTCTCCAGCCGTCCAGTGTTCCTGGGGGAGAAGGGGAGCATGGAGAGACCCGGTGGAGGGTGGGGGATCAACAGCAGTAGTATGCTTGAATTTACCTTGTTGCAGTTCTCAAAGAGTGCTAGAGAATTTTAAACTAGAAACCAAATAAAGATTTTCTACAGCACCAACCACAGGACCTGCACCACTAGGTGACAGAAAATATTTAATGAAGCGGGACTTTGCATTTTAGTGGAGTGACAGTGTATTACATAAGCCCCTCATTATTCCCCTCCCAGCCCTGCCCCAGCTGGGCCAACAGAACACAGTGGGGGCGGGGGGTGGGGTGGGAATAGTGGTAGGGGTGTGCAGTAAACCTATGCGTGTGAAAGGTGTCTTGCTGAGGTCCTAGAGCCATCACCTGCACCTTTACCTGCAGCTCAGGGAGCAAGAGGAGACAGAAAGAGCACAAAATCGAGGCGCTGAGCCCAGAGGCATTTTTCTATTCCTGCGTTCTGTGAAAGAACATTAACTGAGCACTGTATTAGTTTCCTTTTGCTGCTGTAGCAAATCACCCAAATGTAGTGGCTTAAAATAACACAAATACTTTTTTTTGGCAGCACTGTGCTGGCATACGGGAGCAGCATGTAGGATCTTAGTTCCCTAATTAGGAATTGAACCTGTGCCCCTTGCATTGCACTGGAAGCACAGAGTCTTAACCATTGGGCTGCCCGGAAAGTCTGATGACTGAATCAGACTCTTAGCTGAGCTAGCTTCTTAGTAAGTTACCTATGAGGACTTTCCACCATCAAGAATGTTGAAAATCTGGTTTTCAAAGAAGTCGTGCATGTGTGCTAAGAAGCTTCAGTCACATCTGACTCTTTGTGATCTGGACTGTAGCCCACCAGACTCCTCTGTCCATGGATTCTCCAGGCAAGAATACTGGAGTGGGTTGCCATGCCCTCCTCTAGAGTACCTTCCCAACCCAGGGATCGAACCCATGTCTCATGAGTCTCCTGCACTGGCAGGCAGGTCTTTAGCACAACCTGGGAAACCCATCTTAGAGTTCAGGAGGTCAGAAATCCAAAATGGGTCTCACCCACCAAAATCTAGGTGTTGGCATGCCTTTCTGCTGACTTCTGGAGATTTTTTTTTTTTTTTGCCTTTTTCAGCTTGCACAGGCCTTAGCTCCAGGCTGCATCACTCAACCTCATGTCTCTTTTCTGACTCTGACACATCTTTCCTCTTAGAAGGATCCTTGTGGCTACATTGGATCCACCCAGATAATAATCTAGGAAAAACTCCATTTTAAGATCATGAATTCCATTTGCAAAGTCCCTTTAACCAATGGAAAGCTGGTGCAAGAGATAAAGATATGAATATCTTCGAGAGGAGAGGGCATTCTTCTGTCTACCACAAGCATCATGTGATTCAACACTGTGCCAGCAGGCGCAGGAGATATGAGTTCTCTGCTCTAATGGAGTGGGGACTGGGATCATGCAGACAAATCAGATTTTCCACGTTACAAATGGTGGTCCTCATAGGTAACTCAGTAAGAACCTAGCTCAACTAAGGCCAGCAGCTCAGGCTTCCTGGTCCAGGTGACGTTTGACCTAGTTCTGAAAGATCAGGATGAGTTAGCTGCAGAAGTGAGAAAGGGAATTTTAAGCAGATCGAGTAGCATATGCAAAAGTACAGATGAGGGTAAAGACAGCTCAGCAGTTTTCACGACAAATAAAGTGTTGGGTTGTGTTGCTAGACTTGTGAAGAGATGAGGCTGAACCCAACAGTTCAACTAGGTGTGTGAGATTTTTTTCTATAGTAGGTTCTGTTCTGGGCTCAAGGAACAAGGAAGTTAATGTTTTTCTCACATAAATTAGCAGGTTGGGATTAACACATATACACTGCTGCTGCTGCTGCTGCTAAGTCGCTTCAGTCGTGTCCGACTCTGTGCGACCCCAAAAATGGCAGCCCACCAGGCTCCGCCGTCCCTGGGATTCTCCAGGCAAGAACACTGGAGTGGGTTGCCATTTCCTTCTCCAATGCATGAAAGTGTAAAGTGAAAGTGAAGTCACTCCATGTCCAATTCTCAGCAACCTCATGGACTGTAGCCCACCAGGCTCCTCCATCCATGGGATTTTCCAGGCAAGAGTACTGGAGTGGGTTGCCATTGCCTTCTCCGCACATATACACTACTATATATAAAATAGATAACCAGTAAGGACATACTGTAATGCACAGGGAACTACGCTCAATAGCTTATAATAATGAAAAAGAACCTGAAAAAGAACGTATGTATGTATAAGCTACCCAGGTGGCACTAGTGGTAAAGAACCCATCTGCCAGTGCAGGAGACACAAGGTTCAGTCCCTGGGTCGGGAAGATCCCCTGGGGGAGGGCATGGCAACCCACTCCAGTATTCTTGTCTGGAGAATCCCATGGACAGAGGAGCCTGGCAGGCTACAGTTCATAGGGTTGCGCAGAGTGCAGCACAACTGAAGTGACTTAGCACTCACATGCACACGTGCATGTATATATGTGTATGTATATGTATGTATATATAACTGAATCACTTTGCTGTACACTTGAAACTAACACAACACTGTAAATCAACTATACTCCAATAAAAACTTAAAAAAAAAAACGTTGCTTCCCACCATTCATGGTGTTAGGAAAGTATGTTCAACTCTGGTCAAGCAGCCGAATATATTTTAATCTACCTTTTTATTAGATACTTTAAATGATAAAAGCAAAAGAAGCTATAAAGCTAGAATGAAGATAAGCAATTGATCATCTCATGAAAATATTAAAGACAATATCTAGAAGAAGATGTATAATATATTTTTCATAAGATTCAATATAGTTCTGTTCTCTTACCACTAGCCTCATGAAAATTTTAGTCAGATTTTCATTAAGGAAAAAAAAGATTACTGTGGTAAAGACCCAAAGGTGAATTGCTAAGAAGTTTGAAACAAATGTGATATTATTGAACCATTTCACACTAAAGAGCTTGTAAAACATGTATTGCCCTGCTATTATGGAAATTTTATCTGATTTTTATCTTTTGACTATGGACTAATCCCCAGCTGGTGCTTATTTCACTGGCTGGCAAAAGAAATGGGAAATGTATCTAGAAACTCTGAGGGTCCCTGGATCGAGGTGGAATGAAGGTTTGAAGTGACTAAGGTTTGACACGTAATTCCTGGGCAAGGTCAGGGGTCACAGATGTCACGTCAAGCAGGAACCAGACTGTAGGGGCTATGGGATTTGGACATGAACTTGGAACTCTTTCTACTCAAAGTGTAATCCAAGGAACTATAGCAGTGCAGGGAGCTGGCTATGTCTCCACTCCATCAAAGTCACATTTTAACAAGCTCCTGGGTGACTGCGTCATACTGATGTTTGAGAAGCACTGTTATAGAGATCTGAAGACATCCAAGTGTTGAAAGCAAGAATGTCAAAGAATCATATTTACATTTTCAGAAAATCATAGAATTGGCAGTGAGAGGAGAAGATGAAGTGAAGGGAAAGGTGATGTTGGAAAGAATAGAGACTGGGAGGAAGGTAACTTGGGATGATAAGGGCTTGGGCAAGGGTCATGGCCATGCAGATGTCTTATTAGCTGTTGGGGAGAGAGATGGTGATACCCACATTTTCTGACTTGATTGGTGGAGGCAGTTAAAACGGGAGATAATGACACTGCCTTTGGCCACTGTGAATTTGAGAAGGAGGTGAAACACCCAGGTGCTTAAATTAAGCATCAGACAACACAGCGGCTGTGATGTTCAGCAAGTCCTGGAGAACACGAAACGAAGAATCACCCAGGGAAGTAGGAAAGCCAGGAGAAAGGATTCAATATTATGTGGAAAGCTGTCTCAAAGAAAAGTCAGATCAGACAAACACTCAAGTATATCCTTTGGATTTGACATTTTGGAAATTTCAGTGAGCGTCTTAATTATTTATATGCTAAAAAATGTGGGAATGAATTGCTGAAATTAGGAGAAAGTGAAGAGAAATGAAATAGGATGCATACAGGGAAGTCACTAAAAAAATCTAATTTAAGCCAAGTGGACTTGTCGTAGCAGGTGTGATTTTTAAGGACTCTTGTGGAAACAGACAAGCCACTTGAAAAGGAGGGTGCCTCAGCAAAATTCTTGCAAGAGCCAACTGAAGCATGGGGAGCCAGAAGTGAAAAGAAAAATGGAGAAAATGGAGATCAGAGGTATTAGAGGCTCTATGACGATTTTTACAGAAAGAAAGCAGAGAATGCTGGAAATAAGCGATCAAGATGGGTGACTCTTAAACTGTGGTCATCATGGCTTTCTTCAATTTTGTGCTATTTTATTAATGTTATGGAAATAGACCTGCCACTGTCTTAACCAATAGCTTCCCCGTTGGCTGTTTATGCTACATAATGTGTTCCTTTCTTTCCATCTTTGTGTGTCTGTTGTAGGTTTCTGATATGTGTTTCCCATGGAGTTCATATATGTTGATTTGTAACTGTACCCACTTGTTTTAAACTGGTAGTCATTTAAGTTCAGACACATTCTAAAAGAGCTACATTTTCACTCCCCTCCCCCACATTTTGTGCTTTTGATGTTGTATGTTGCATCCTCATGTCTATCCCTTGTTTATTGTAGTTGCTTCTACAGCTTTTTGTCTTTTAAGCTTCATATTGGCTTATTAAGTGGTTGATTCTCAGTCCTTATTATATTTTTGTCTTTTCTATTGGGATTTTCCTTTTATATAAATTCTTACTTGTTTTCCACTTAGAGAAGATCTGTAACATTTCTTTTAGGGTTGGTTTAGTATTGATGAACTCTTTTAGCTTTTGCTTATCTGCAAAATGCTTTATTTCGTCTATTCTAAATGATAATCATGCTGGATACAGTATCCTAGATTGTAGGTTTTTCTGTAGAGAAATCAGCTGATAGACTTATGGGGATTCCATTGTGTAAGCCTCTTTGTTTTTCTCTTGCTTCCTTTAGAATTTTCTCTTTTTCTTTAACTTGTGCTATTTTAATTATGATATGTCTTGGGGTGGCTCTATTTGGGTTCATCTTGTTTGGGACTCTGTGCTTCCTGTACCCGAATGTCCATTTCCTTCTTCAGGTCTGGGAAACCATAGTTTTCTCAAATACATTTTCAATCCTCTTCTCTCTCTTTGCCTTCTGGGACCCATATAATGTGAATGTTGATGTGTCTNCTTGGTGTGGCTCTATTTGGGTTCATCTTGTTTGGGACTCTGTGCTTCCTGTACCCGAATGTCCATTTCCTTCTTCAGGTCTGGGAAACCATAGTTTTCTCAAATACATTTTCAATCCTCTTCTCTCTCTTTGCCTTCTGGGACCCATATAATGTGAATGTTGATGTGTCTGTGTGTGTGCTCCGGCGTGACTGTCTCTTTGTGACCCCATGAGTGAATGTTGATACACTTAGTATTATTCCAGAGATCTCTTAATAAACTACTTTCATTTTTTAAAATTTGTTTTTCTTTTTGGTGTTCTGATTTGATAAATTCCATTACTGTGTCTTCTAGGTCAATTAAGCATTTTTCTGTATCACTCATTCTGCCAGCCATTCCTTCTAGTTATTTTTGATAGCATCTATTGAATTCTTCACTTAGGATTGGGTCTCTTTTATATTTTCTAGTTCCTTATTACAATTTTCATCATGTACAGCTATTCTTTTCCCCAATTCAGTTAATATTTTTACTACCAATGCTTTGAATTCTTGATCTGATTGTTTATTTCTAGATTATTGGGTTTTTTTTGTTTGTTTTTGAGGGATTTTTCTCTTGCTCTTTTAATTCAGAGTAGTTCCCCTGCCTTTTGATTTTGCTTGACTTTCTCTGCCTCTAGGCATTTAGGTGAAACAGTTATTTATTACAGTCAGGTGGGAGTGTTCTTATGTGGGAACATCCTGATACAGACTGCACATGCCCAGTGCTACTGGGGGAGGGGAGCTGAATCTGACGGAGCATGAATGGGATGCTACTTTGTAACAAAGAATTGTATTCATCTCAGTCTCAAACATTGCAATTAAAAAAAAAAAAAACAGAAAACTTCTACTTAGTTATTAGATTTAAACTAAAATATTCAAAACATAGCACTAGTCTATTGCATTCAGCCCTGATATCTACTCAGTAACTTAATTTCAGCCCATCATTGGGTTGTGACATCCAGTTCTTAAACTGTTCAAAGAGAAACAGAGGGCTCCTTCTGTCGAATAATTGTCCAGCTCAGGGCTTGGTGTGCATTTTCTGTAAAGGACCACAGGAAATGTATCTCAAGCTTCACTGGTCACATGTGGTCTCTGTTGTATTTTTCTCTGTTTTTTTTTTTTTTTTTTATAACACTTTCATTCTTAGTTCAAAGTTCATACACAAACGGACCACAGGTTGGATTTAACCTACAGAGATCTAGGCAATTGCCCATTTAGCAGGTACTTCCTTCAAGCCTTATAGAAGCAGATACCATAGTAAGATAATCTAATTCCTCCATTCCGATTTCAGTACTCTTTTTACAACCTCCGAAAAGAATTTATATTTTCAAATCGATTGTCAAACTTCTAATGAAAAATGTCCTGATCACAAAACACAATATTCTAAATTACTTAGCAGCTATTTTCTAATTTCAAATGAATAAATTGGCAATCTGAGTTTTTGTGACTTGTGTGTGTGTGTTTGTGTGTGATGTGTTTGAAAAGCTTTAGTTTGGAACTAGACCTTGGAACATGGTTCCAATGGTTACTCCATCCTGGGTGGTCCATCCAGGAAAGCAAGCAGCATACCTTTTCCAAGCACTATCCATTTTCAGTCGAGACAAGTGATTGATAGTTGAAATGACCGAATGGCTGAAATCTGACAGTGGCATTGCATTCTTGGTACCAGAAGTATAGGTTCCATTCCATCCTACTTTGTGGTCCTTTTAGAAATCATTTTACTTCTCTCCCCATCTCTTCGCACATAGGCTGTCTACAAAGATGGCTGCTAACACATTTTCTGTTCTTGTACCTGCAGACCACTTGCTCCACCAAGAGGCAGAGCCCATTTTCCCAGCCTTGGAATCCAGCCAGGCTCAGTGACTTGCTTTGACCAGCACAACGTGGTGGGAGGGATGCTGCACTAATCCCAGGCTTTTCAAAGTCTGCTTTTGCTCTCATGGGCTCTAGCTCCTGTGTAAAGAAGCTTACCCTATTGTTTGGTCACTAAGTGATGTCTGACTCTGCAACCCATGGACTCGAGCCCACCAGGCTTCTCTGTCCATGGGATTTCCCAGCCAAGAATACTAGAGTGGATGGCCATTTCCTTCTCTGGGGGATCTTCCCGACCCAGGGTCAAACCAGCATCTCCTGAATTGGCAGCAGGTTCTTTACCACTGAGACACCTGGGAAGCCACAAGCTTAGTCTGCACTACTGAATAATGGCAGACCACGTGGTGAGAACCAGCCAGCCCCACCTGAGGTCCAGACATGAGTCAAGACATCCTGGGTGTTCCAGTCTGAGCTACAGGCCTGGTTAAATGCGTCTTACCCATATAATCACTATGTGGGTAGCCAAGCCAATTCATCTCACACCATCACAGGAAATAGGAAGTTACTATTTTAACCCACTAAGCTTTAGTGTGGCCTGTTTCAGTGCAGTAGACAGCTGAAATGCACAAAGTCTTCTCTCTATCCTTCTCTCCAGCAGAAGGCCTCATACTCTGCCCCTCCCAGCATCAGAGGACGGCAGAATGGAGGAGGAGGTCACTTGGAAACCCCCCTTGGGGATCCTGATACTCCCCTCTCTCAGTGAAGGATAGTTTGGGCTGCATCTAATAGACAAAGCCCTGGTTACAGTGGCTTAAATGATGTGGAAGTTTCTCTCTCATTTGAAAGCTAGATGCACTTTGTGAAATAACTGCTCAGAAACAGTGCAGAATGTCACAACATTTTCCTTCTTTTCTTTAAATTAAGTATACTAATATCTTTTAAAATTTTAATTAATTTATTTTATCTATGGTTACACTAGATCTTCGTTGCTATGCGTGTGCGTTCTCTAGTTGCGGTGAGTGGGGGCTCCTCTCTGGTTGTGAGGCATGGGCTTCTCATTGTGGTGGCTTCTTTTGTTGCCAAGCTCAGGCTCAGTAGATGTGGCCCCCAGGCTTAGCTGCTTCAGGGCATGTGGGATCTTCCCGGACCAGGGATCAAGCCTGTGTCCCCTGCATTGGCAGGTGAATTCCTAACTGGAATTCCTAACTGGACCACCAGAGAAGTCCCACAGTGTTGTCTGCTTTGGTCAAGAATATGCCTTTTCCAATGTAGTAATTCTATAGCTTTATCTGTTGCCTAATTGACACTTTTTATTTCAAATAGTATTTAAGATCATTCACTGTGTTTAAAAAAATTGAAATGCCCTGAAATCTTACAATATATACATGGAAGACATTTCCTAAAAACATACAATCCATTAATAATAATGAGATGTGAAGTTCCAATAAACTTTCCTAAGCTGTCAACAATTTCTTAAAAGTTCAATGAAGTCTTTCAGAGGAAAGAATGAATGGTTTTTATCTCCAGAAAACTGGATATAAAAATAATTTTAATTTTCTTATGAAGTGATCAAGGAATATACAGTAAAAAAAAATGCTTGATGTATTAGGGACTTAATTATAAGAGACACGCTTCTTTTTGCATTTGGGAATGTTGGTACTTGTCAGTCTTTTTCATTTCATAATTTTAGGTGTTATCTTTCCTCACTCTGCATGCGTGCATGCCAAGTCACTTCAGTCTGATTCTGAGTGACCCTATGGACTGTGGCCCACCAGGCTCCTCTTGTCCATGGGATTCTCCAGGCAAGAATACTGGAGTGGGTGACCATGCCCTCCTCCAGGGGATTTTCCCAACCCAGGAATTGAACCTGTGTCTCGTACATCTCCTGCATGGGCAGGCAGGTTCTTTACCGCTAGTGTTACCTGGAAAGCCCCTTTCCTCACCCTAAACAGTGTTTATTTTCATACCTAATTTTATAAAAACTCCATAAAATTTGAATGCACCTCTGAACACTAGAAGAAAATCCCTATCAGTTCAGCCAGATAAGACTAGCCTGTTGTTCCAGGAGAACAGCTTCCTGTTATGCTGTGTTGCTGTGAGGCTGAGGGTCCAGGATGGCGCTCCGGACCTGCAGACGCTTGTTTACAAGAGCTGTAGCTGTAGAAAGCAAGGCTCCCAGGCTGTGTGGACCGTGTGTTATCTTATCTGGGGATGGCCTATCTGCTGGAAAGCATTATTTTGTTGCTATTCTGGGATTGTTCAAGTCTCTGGTAGGGACAGTTCTAGTCTGCTGAATTCTGCGTTCTCTCAGAGCAAGTGGAGCCTCCCTGACATGGGTTCACAGCCAGCTGTCTCAGTGGCTACCCCTGCTCTGCACTGAGGTAGGTTGTGTCAACCAGTTGTACCAAATGCCCTGGGTTTTACCTCTGCACTCCTTAATTTGCGTTCCAAACACTAGTTACTTGAACACAAAGATGGGATATCTTGATTCTTTTTTTTTTTCCTAGCAAAAAAGTGAATCTTAGATCAATTATTTGTTTTACATTTAAATTTCATCTATAAGTACATCTTTGCCCCATAAACAGTGAACTTGGTTGTATTTATCTTCATTTTCCTTATTTACTCTTTAAAATACAGATTTCTTTATAATGAAAATGTAAAACTGAAATTAACACAACATTGTACATCAACTACACTGTGATTGCAGCCGTGAAATTAAAAGACACTTGCTCCTTGGAAGGAAAGATATGACAAACCTAGATGGTGTATTAAAAAGCAGAAACATCACTTTGCAGACAAAAGTCTGTATAGTCAAGGCTACGGTTTTTCCAGTAGTCATGTATGGATGTGAGATTTGAACCATAGGGAAGTCTGAGCTTCCAGGAATTAATGCTTTTGAATTACAGTGCTGGAGAAGACTCTTAAGAGTCCCTTGGACTGCGAGGAGATCAAATCAGTCAGTCTTAAAGGAAATCTACCCTGAATACTTATTGGAAGGACTGATGCTGAAGCTGAAGCTCCAACACTTTGACCACCTGATGTGAAGAGCCAATTCACTGGAAAAGATGATGGGAAAGATTGAGGGCAAGAGGTGAAGGTGATCACAGAGGATGAGATGGTTGGATGGCATCACTGACTCGATGGACATGAGTTTGAGCACACTCCATGAGATAGTGAAGGACTGAAAGCCTGGCCTGCTGCAGCCCATGGGGTCACAAAGAGTTGGACACGACTTAGTGACTGAACAATGACAAAGTACTCCAATATAAAATAAAAACTGAAAAAATATAAATTTCTCTCAAAGCAATTCAATTTTAAGCAGAGAAGAAAAAGACATGTAATAATCAAGAGTAATCTTTACACAAAATAAGCTCTCCCATTATTTGAACGTATGTTCCCTGGACAGTATCTCGACTCCAAATATGTTAGCAAAATGTTTTATGCATCACCCTCTAATTAGGGTTCAGGAGGTGGTCCTCCCAGCAGATGAGAAAAATATTCTTTTATTTTGACATTGCACCATTGTTAAATTTATGGCGTGGGAGAAAGCATCTGAAATAAGTTTTCACTATTCATTAGTATTCATGACAGGAACTGACCTGAACTTCAAGATTTTAAAAATAACCTTTAAAGAAACCAGACATTGAAATGTGCTTTATTTTCATTTGAAAGGTACACAAATGATTTTTTTCTGAGCTGGCAATTTGTCTTTTGAAGTTTTGTTTTTCCTTTCCTTTTGGAAGCATTTCCTCGAGCTTTAAAATCTAATTGCCTAAAGATTCACATTACAATGTAAAAGGAAGAATTTAATCCAGAAGTTATTTTTTAAATGGAAAAATGTAAAAGCTTTCACAATAAACCAGTTACATTTTATTTTCAGGTTTAACTCTTTATCTTCCCTCTCTGTTGGTAGACATAAATCATGCAAAATTAGATCATGATACCCTTTTATTCTTAATAGAATTTAGTTCATTTCACAATATAATCACCCTATTTTACAGAAGTTAGTCTAGCTAGAAACATGTTTCAATATCAGCGCTGTCAATTCCTGTCCATTCTAGTTACTCATATAGTTGTAAATTAATTAGCAGAAGATTTAGATGTTTTGGACACCTTTTAAAATATAAAACTGGATAGTCTATGTTTTCTCACTATCACATTAAATCTACTTTTACATAGAAATATTTAATTCTGTTCACCAAAAAATAGTGGTCTAAAGTTTTAGTTTTTTTCCAAGCCAGTTTCCTCAAGTATATAAGATCAATCTGATAACCGATTATCTTCCATTTCATATCTACAAGGAGCCATCTTAATCTTGGAATAAATAATTTTTATTTATGATATTTTTTTCCTAGTCTCATGCAAACTCTTTGCCTTTGTTCTCATGCAAACAATAAGTGCATTTATGGCCAATGTTGGCAAGAACCTCCATGTCAGATGAACATGACTTTTGGGTCATTCATCCCAAGCCTGTCTGATCTGCTCAAATCAGGGCTCACTGATGGTGCCGCTAAAGTCGTCTTTTTTAAAAAAATATTGATTTATGTATTCGGCTGCGTCAGTTCTTAGGGCCACAGATGGGCTCTTTGTTGGGGTGCAAGCACCCTCTAGTTGTGGTGCTTGGGCTCCAGAGTGCAGGGGCTCAGTAGTTGTGGCGTGCGGGCTTAGTTGCTCTGTGGTGTGAGGGATCTTAGTTTCCCAACCAGGGATCGAACCAGCATGCCCTGCATTGCAAGGCAGATTCTTAATCCCTGGACAACCAGGGAAGTCCCTGTTCATGGCTGCTGCTGCTACTGCTAAGTCGCTTCAGTCATGTCCGACTCTGTGCGGCTCCTGTTATGTTTTGTCTTCAGAAGCTCTAGATTTTGTGTCCATTAGGACGCAGCTTGTAAAACCTGAGACGCACAGTGTTGCTTACTGCTCATCTCTCTTCTACTAGATATTCTAGAATATCTACTAGAATATCTAGTCTACTAGACTTGTCTGTTTTCTTTATGTTTATATAACTCTTCTCTGTGCTATAGCTTTGAAGAATACTAGTTTCTTTTTCTTCCTTTTTACTTAGACAAACTAGGTTTCTCCATTATCAATCTAGGAAACCTTTCATCCTGGGTTTTGAAAACTTTCCCAAACCCCAGTCCATGCCCTGCTCCTCTGTTTCTGGCTTCTCCCCATCAGACGGATCTATTTCAGCCTGGTAGATCTCCCCATTTTGAGAAGGGTGCCTTTCTCCCCGCAATGCTGAGCCATCGCTTGTCAATTTCCACATCCAGACTTTGTTCCCCTCCCCTCCGCCCAACCAGCCTTCAAGCTCCAACCTAGTTCCTTCCTGCCTTCTTTAGAAGGGCTTTTTCTTTTTTAATCTATTTATTTATTTGGCTGCCTTGGGTCTTAGTTTCTTAGTTGCATCATGAGGGATCTTTCTATGTGACGCACAAGCTCTCTAGATGTGGTGCTTGGGGCTGGTTGCTCCATGGCTTGTGAGATCTTAGTACCCTATCCAGGGGTCAAACCCTTGTCTCCTGCATTGCAAAATAGATTCCTTACCAGCAGACCCTCAGGAAACTCCCTAGGAAGAAGACTTTCTTGACTACTTCTGCTGATTTGTAGCTCATTCCTTTCTGAATGGTTCCATCATTTGTTTCCAAAATTTCTCATTTGTCACTTGATTATCAGCAATAATCCAATATATTTTCTTTCTCCCCAAGGAGATTACATATTTTTCGGAGAACAGGGGCCAACATTCAGGCTTCCCATCCTTCCTTCCCGTTGACTTTAGCACAGGGCCTTCCCATGGGAAGCACTAAAGAGGCACCTCTTGATCAAATGAGTGGCAGCCTCTGGTGCTGGACGCTACTGTCTCATAGATGGATATTTGCCTGGCATTGAACTGAGCCTCAGAAAGGCTAGCTGACTCATTGGTCAGTTGTTTATGTGTCTAGTTTCCTGCTATCCTTATCAATAAAAATCTAGCAGTTTACGTTTGATGGAGAGATTTTTTTCCAGTTCAGTAACTCTCTACACCTCTCACCATCTCTAATCTTTTAAAAACTTCTCTTTCATTCTGGTTCCCCATGATGCAGCCATGTTTTAGTGACACCCATTCCTGCCCTCCATGTTTTGCAATGTCTGGTAGACAGATCCCTTTTCTCACTATTGATCATACAGGACGAGGTTGACTGAATTTTTCTATAAAGGGCCAGGGCATAAGTGTTTTAAGCTTTGCATGCCCTGTGGTCTCTGTTGAGACCACTTAACTCTGCCATTGGAGCATGAAATAAACAATAAACAATATATATGTAAACAAATGACACGGCTGTGCTTCAACAAAACTTTTTATGAACTTGGGAATTTGAATTACATACTCTTCTCATATGTGATAAAATAGCCTTTTTTCATTTATAATCATTAAAAAGTATTTAAAAAGATTCTTAGCTGGTGGGCTTTACAGATACAGATGGTGGGTCAAACTGGGCTTGCCAGCCCCAATATAGTATATCAAAGTGCAGCTTAGACATCAGCCATGGTAATTTAATTAGAGGCAAGATTGGCTTGAATCCAGTTTCGGCTTGTGGAATTTCAGAGCTGTCCCTAAGATTCCCATCTATTCTTGGTGAATACAAGACTCCCTCAAACCTCTAGGCTCCTCCTTCCTCATTTCAGGCTTCTACTCTGCACCCTGCTGACCCTCCTGTGAAATGGAGCCCCTGTACTGAGTAACTCAAAAAAGTCCCCACTTGCAGAGGCCTTCTTGAACAAAACAGACTTTACTGGAGATTTCAGAGGAGAAATTTGCCACAAGCCTAAGCTATATCTAATGGGATCATGACACTATACTTTTCAAAAAAATTTTTTTGGCCATGTGACATCTTAGTTACCCAACCAGGGATCCAACCCGCATCCCTTGCATTGGAAGCACAGAGCCATATCCTTGGGCCACCAGGGAAGCCTCAGTCATGCTCTTTAAAGGTTGTTCTATCACTTCACCACTGAGTTCCATTCCCACCCCCACCCCCAATAAATAGGTCTTCTTTAAGAAGACTGGGCGCTTCCCCGGTGGCGCTAGTGGTGAAGAATCCACCTTTCAACACAAGAGAGGCAATACACGCAGCTCCGATCCCTGGGTCGCGAAGATCCCCTAGAGGAGGGCACGGCAACCACTCCTGTATTCTTGCCGGGAGAATTCCACGGGCAGAGGAGCCTGGCGGGCTACAGTCCGTGGGGCTGCAAAGAGTCAGATGTGACTGAACACATACAGCTCATAAGAGGACTGACTCAACTTTTTACCAAAGTGGTACCTTTTCCCCCCTCTTGAACTCTGGGCATTCATTTGTTCATTCAATTTGCGTATCAAATTTAATGTATTTCTTGAATGTCTAATACAGTTCGGTCTGAAGAAACTTTCCACCATGAGGAAAATGTTCACCGCTCAATATAGTAGCCACCTGTGACTACTGAGCCCTTGAAAGTGTCTAGAAAGACCGAAGAACTGAACGTTAAACTGTATTTCATTTAAATTAATTTAAATGTAAACAGCCACACGTGGCTACTGCTATCAACCTGAGCAGCACAAATCTACTATGTGTAGGGCACTAAGGTTCACTCCGAGGCTCTGTTAATACTCTGTTGCTAAAACTTAGCACAAATCTGGGACTGGGCTTTCACTGCCGGTGAGCAAGATTTAATTAAAACTCCATGGTTTATCATGGCTGCCTTGTAATCAATAATGTTTAAAGCTTTCACTCTTTGCTTCTGTCATGTAACTGAAGAAAGTCCCTGGCTTTCAAGGTTCTCTTCTATTTTCCACTTCAGTTGCACACAAAGGCAAAGGCTTTTTTCCCCCAAGGGCGTATTCCTCACACAGAACACATCTTCAGCCATGTGTCCAAATGCTATATTGATTCCAGCTGTTTCTTTACCAAGTTCATAGAGACAACAGCTGGTCTTTGTTTTTAACACCTCTCCGTTTAAGCAAAATATTTCATTTTAAATCCTGCTTTAATATGTTAACATGGGGATGATCCAAATGGAAACTATCCTATGGAAATATTGATAGTTTGTACACAGGAGGATTGATCTACCTGGATTAGGAAGGTTTCGAAATAGTGCTAGGACATTTCTCAAAAATGTCAAGGAATACTTTTTAATCACTGTAGATAAACACAGTCCCTTTGGAAGTGAAGCCAAACTTTTGGCACCATCCCAAGGATATAATGATCCTGTGTTCTATAGCAAAGCTGGAATCTATGTTACCACGTCACTTGGAACATTCTGCTAGAAAGGGTAGTATTCAGATCCATATGGATCTAGGAGAAGCTTGGGTCTATAACCCTAAAGACTAAATTAGTGTAGGAATTCATTCCAAAATTATGAATCAAAGAAGATGGTACCTAAGAGGGCCAGCATTTTCAGGAGACCAATTATCTCTAGTCTTTCCTGGTTGTTTGAGTCACTTAGAAAGTGGTAGGAGTGTAGGGTTCAAGATGTGAGATATTGATAGCTACTTTCCAGATTAAAAGACAGATTAAACATAGGCAACCAATTTGAGGTGGTCCAGTGGTTAAGATAGGGCTTCCCAGGTGGCTCAGTGGTAAAGAATCTACCTGCAATGCAAGAGCCACAGGAGACATGGGTTCAATCCCTGGGTCAGGAAGATCCCCTGGAGGAGGGCATGGCACCCCACTCCAGTATTCTTGCCTGGAGAATCCCACGGGCAGAGGAGCCTGGCGGGCTGCAGTCCACGGGGTTGCAAAGACTAAGCACAGCACGCACGCAGGCAGGGTTAAGACTTCGCCTTCCAACACAGAGGGCGTGGGTTTAATCCCTGGTCCGGAAGCTAAGATCTCATAAACACCGAAGCCCAAACACCAGAACATAAAAGACAACACTAGCAATATTGTAAGAGAAGGCAGTGGCACCCCACTCCAGTACTCTTGCCTGGAAAATCCCATGGATGGAGGAGCCTGGTGGGCTGCAGTCCATGGGGTTGCTAAGAGTCGGACACGACTGAGCGATGTCATTTTCACTTTTCACTTTCATGAATTGGAGAAGGAAATGGCAACCCACTCTAGTGTTCTTGCCTGGAGAATCCCAGGGACGGGGGAGCCTGGTGGGCTGCTGTCTACGGGGTCGCACAGAGTCGGACACGACTGAAGTGACTTAGCAGCAGCAGCAGCAAGAAATGCAATAAAGACTTAAAAAATGGCCCATAACAACAAAAAAGCTTTAAAGAAAAAACTACCCAATTTGGACCTTGTCATATAATAACTGAACTGAACTGATACAAAAATCACCTAACAAATGTTAATTCCCTTTTCCTCGATTTTACTCCCTCGCCTTTGAGATTGCAGTCACTGCGGAGGTGCCCCACTGAAAGTTCTCTCTCCCAATGCTGCTGTAACCAGACAGCCTTCATGGAGCAGAGGTGCCCTGGAGGGACTGTGAGCCAGGCCAGGGGTGAGCATTAGCTCTGACCAGTGGCTCTAAACAAGGTTATAATAGTGGGAGATGGTATTGTTCTCTACTGTAAGAGCTGCGAACCCAACACACACAAAAATCTTTACAGAAGACATTCCAGGAAACACAAGTTCATTAAAAACCTCTTAAATGCAAGAGGAAATAAGCTACCATAACCAAGATTTAGCCGAAACAGCAAACTGCAGAAGTAGAGATTTGGTATTGGAAATATTTGATACTGGAATATAAAGTTTTACTATGCTTAAAATAAAATGAAAAGTATTGAGAATATGAGTGGGGCAAAGAGACTTACAAAATGACTGGGTAGGGTAAAAAAAAAAAGAATAAAACTTTTGGAAAAAAAGAAATATATAATTATTGAAATGAGAAACTCCACAGATAAAGGAGATTTGTGAACTGGAAGCTAAATAGATCTGAAGAAATTACTCAATTAAATTAGAGATAAACAAGATCAAAAGATATAAAAGGAAGGTCTCTAGTAAGAAGTTTTAACTATATTCAATCCAGAGTTTTAGAAAAAGAGAATAGCATAAAGGAAAGGAAATATCCAAAAAGATACTCAAATTTTCCAAAATTGTAGAAAGACTCATATTCTCAGATCTAGGAAACCCCAAAAATTCCAAACCAGATAGTCTGAATGGAACGTTGGGGAGAAACCCAGACAGCTGCTGCTGCTGCTGCTAAGTCACTTCAGTCGTGTCCGACTCTGTGTGACCCCGCGGACTGCAGCCCACCAAGCTCCTCTGTCCATGGGATTTTCCAGGCAAGAGTACTGGAGTGGGTTGCCATTGCCTTCTCCTAACCCAGACAGGGTGGTCTTCAAATGGATTAAACCTAAACATGAGACAGAAAACTTGGAGGGACAGTGAATGAACAGATGCACTCAGTTATGAAGAAAATGTTACTTTATTTCATGATCAAATATTAGATGAAAAGTCTCTTAACAACAAAAAAAAACAATGAAATTCTAACTGCATATCTGCATGATTCTCATGTAAGTAACCGTCCATGGGCCTTTGACAAATTTGTAGAAATACAACTGGAGAAATCTGCCTTCCTAAGATCTAAATGTTCAATGCTTATTCAAGAGAATAAAAAGTTGTGAAATTAGCTGTGAAGAATACTAAAAAATGAGCATTCCTACAGGACAGTGAGAATCATGAAAGAGAGGGTCAGCAGATGAGGAAATATCAAGATTGAGGTAAATCAGATAGAAGCCTAAACACCTCCTCTAGCCATGCCCCTAAGGGTTCTAGGAATTCGCCATGAGACCAGGCTGGAAGTTATTATAAATACCACTGTGCACAGCGGTTACAGTTTGTAGTGAAGAATCATGCCCAAGCTAATTCAGAGTAATGTGTTTATACTTCTATTCCATATGGTCTTCATTAAGTTATCCTCAATTACTCCTTTTGTGATCTCTATGTGGGGTTGTGTTAATGAACGTCTCTAGTACCAAAGTCTCGGAGAAGGCAATGGCACCCCACTCCAGTACTCTTGCCTGGAAAATCCCATGGACAGAGGAGCCTGGTAGGCTGCCGTCTATGGGGTCGCACAGAGTCGGACACGACTGAAGCGACTTAGCAGCAGCAGCAGCAGCAGCAGCAGTACCAAAGTCTACATCTGATTGATCTCATTTGCTGTATTAACCAGACCTTTGCTTTCCTGAGGCTTTGACATCTTGAGAGCTTGCTGACCCTGCTGGGGCTGCCCAGAGACAGCAAACAACTCACCTGTGAATGCACCTTTCCTAAGGAAACCAGCCAGAGCCCGTGCCCCTCAAGCACCTCCTTTATCAGGACCTCCCACTCTGGGCCACTATCCACCTGCCTTAATCACCCCAGGGTCAGGTGCCAGACAACCAGAGGCTGCCCCTATACCCCCAGGGTCTGTGATATTATCCCAACTAGTGAATCCTAAGCCAGTTCAGCTTGCCTCACCAGTTTCTTCTCACAGGAACTCAAATAAAGGCTCATGCCCGCATTTTCCCCTGGCGCCCTCTGTCTCCTGATTTAACCTGGTGCATTCCCGTGTGACCCCTCATGACATGGCCTGTCCTCTCCTCTTAGAGTCTATGAGTTTAACAAACTCTCTCTTCCATGGCACTTGTCTCAATCTGTTGACCTTGCCGTATCTGAATGATAATGAAACCTGTATTCTATAATGAGTGATAATTACCCTTCAGATTCTGGTACCCTAGGTAGGAAGACTAGGTCAGAAGCTCTCTGGACTAAATGTCACCTTGGCCAGTTATGCCCTTCTCTGGAGGTGTGATACACATTTCTATAGACCTTGACAGTGTTCTTTCCACCCTGCCCATAAAAGAAAAACACGTGATCTGGCAAATGCGGTTATTCTGGCCACTCAGTAAAGAATTCCTGTGGGTGGGTAAAGTGGATGAAATATAATTGTATTCCAACTTCTTCTGTAGCCAGAGGAGGAAGCAAAGAAGAAGGGTGCTTTGGGGCACAACCCCATTCAGGGCTGGCCAGTGAGTGGACGCATGAGAAAGCACCAGAGGGGAGGAAGGAAAGAATGCAGTCAACAAACTAAAGTCAAAAGTTATACACAAACTAAGGGTAAAAATACTTAAATAAAAGAAATATAAGGGTTTTCTTTTCTCTGCATCTTCTACCGCATTTATTGTTTGTAGATTTTCTGATGATGGCCATTCTGGCTGGTGGGAGGTGATACCTCATTGTGGTTTTGATTTGCATTTCTCTACTAATGAGCGATGTTGAGCATCTTTTCATGTGTTTATTGGTCATCTGGATGTCTTCTTTGGAGAAATATCTGTTTAGGTCTTCTGTCCATTTTTTGATTGGGTTGTTTGTTTTTCTAATATTGAGCTGCATGAGCTGCTTGTACATTTTGGAGATTAATCCCTTGCTTCGGGATACCTCTTACACTGTTGGTGAGAATGTAAATTGGTACAGCAACTATAGAGAACAGTATGGAGATTCTTTGAAAAAACTAGAAATAAAACTACCATATGGTCCAGCAATCCCACTCTTGGGCATACACACTGCGAAAAGCATAATTCAAAGACACATGTGCTCAGTGTTCATTGAAGCACTATTTAAAACAGCCAGGACAAGGAACCAACCTATATGTCCATCAACAGATGAATAAATAAACAAGTTGTGTATATACCACAATTTGTTATAATTTACTATATTTATATATATATTTCATATATGTGGTGTAATTATATTTCATATATGTGGTGTATATATATATAAAACGAATATTACTCAGCCATGAGTAATATTAGTAATGATCTGAGTGGAATGAATTCAAGTCAGTTGAACTGAGATTGGTGAATCTACATCCTGTTATACAGAGTGAAGTAAGTCAGAAAGAGAAAAACAGATGCCATATATTAATGCATATATTATGGAATTTAGAAAAATGGTATTGATAAACCTATTTCCAGGGTGGAAATAGAGACACAGACATAGAGGACAGACTTGTGGACTTGGCGGGGGAAGGAGAAGGCTGGATGAATTGAGAGACCAACAATAAAACATACATATTACCATATGTAAAATAGCTAGTGGGAAGTTGCTGTATAACATAAGGAGCTCAACCCAGTGCTCTGTGATGGGCTATACGGGAGGGATGGGGGGGCGGATGGAGGTTCAAGAGGGAGGGGGTATATATAAACTTAGGGCTGATTCACGTTTTCACACAGTCAAGAGACCAGAGGGAACACAGAGCAGTTTAGCCACTTCTCCTCTGGAAGCCAGGAGAAAGCTGCAGAAGTAGCAAGCCCTTCTCCATGACATGGGACGGTTCTGAAAGCTGTCACAGAGGAGCTGGCCTGTCGCTGTTTCTGCAGGGAGCAGTAGGGCCTTGGTTTCCTCATCAGTCACCTCTGAGGCTTGTTGATGGTTGAGAGAAGTCTGCAGAGCGGTGGGCACACAGCCAGATCCAGAGTGCTCACTAAGAGTTATTAATATCGATCACTACTATCCATGGAACATTTCAGAGATGGAACTGCAGCTTTAAGAGAAGCTGCCTAGCTATCTCTTTTATACGTGGTGGTGTATATATGTCAATCCTAATCTCCCAGTTCGTCCCACTCTTTCTTCTCCCCCTGTGGCCACATGTTCATTCACTGCGACTATGTAATTATTCCTGCCCTGGAAATAGGTTCATTTGTACCATTTTTCTAGATTCCATGTATATGTGTTAATATGCAGTTATTTGTTTTTCTCTTTCTGACTTATTTCACTCTATATGAAGACAGACTCTAGGCCCATCATGTCTCTACAAATGACCCAATTGTGTTCCTTTTTATGGCTAAGTAATATTCCATTGTATGAATATATCAGGACGCTCTGATACTTTGGCCCCCTGATGCGAAGAACTGACTCATTGGAAAAGACCCTGATGCTGGGAAAGGTAGAAGGGAGGAGGAGAAGGGGACAACAGAGGATGAGATGGTTGGATGGCATCACCGACTCTATAGACATGAGTTTGAGCAAGCTCCAGGAGTTGCTGGATGGACAGGAAAGCCTGGCGTGCTGCAGTTCATGGGGGTCACAGAGTTGGACACGACTGAGAGGCTGAACTGAACTGAAGAATATATCACATCTTCTTTATTGATTCATCTGTTGATGGACATTTACGTTGCTTCTTTGTCTTGGCTATTATATTAATATATGCTATAAAGTACAAAGCTCAGCTTATTGCTCTGTGGTGACTTAGATGGGAGGGACAGAGGTCCAGAGGGAAGGAATATATGTATATCTACAGCTGATTCAGTTCATTGTACAGCAGAAACTAACACAATGTTATAAAGCAATTATATTCCAATTAAGCATAAATAAACTAGAATAATAAAGCAGCTGTCTAACTCTCTGGGGGCGATTGTTGGTAAATGGCTGGGTTGAGCCAAAACCCAGATCTGACTCCCCAGTCCATCCACCCATCGCTATGACACTTCCTCCCCAGCAGCAGAGACCGTTTCCTTCGTGAGGCTGTGCTGAGACCTGAGGGACTCAGCCTTCTGACTCCCACCTTCCTTTGTTCCAGTCTTATGCTCACCAAGTAGCCTTCTGATCCTCCCCGGATCCTGGTGGCAAACGGGGTACTCCTGTGGCAGAAATGTAGGACCAGGGATTGTCCTGATCATGGATCTCTAGACTAATAAATTGACACTGTCACATAAAAGGATTTGCTTGGGTTTTTGTTTTTCATATAACTTGAGACTGATACTTCTGAGAGTGTTGGAAAAATTCAGTTCCTGACCCCAGGGAGCTGGTACGTAGATGTTGGCCATGGTGACCTTAATAAGGACACATCACACTACATCCACACTGTCCTCTGGCCTGGCCAGTCTTTCTACCTCATCCCTCTTAATCTGTCTCAGGCAGCATGGAATTCTTCTGACAAGGTCCCAATTTATTTTGCTTTCTATGTCATTCTATGACCTTAATGTGGGTCAGTGTTAATATTCTTCTCAACAGTGAAATAATTTTCCATCTCAGCAGCTGTTCTTTTCACTCTGAAGAGAAGTTTTAAATGTGACCATTATTCCTGGCTTTTCACAATGTATAAACTTGCTCAATATTATTCATAGGAAACGAAGGTTACACTTCTGAGTGAGGGCAAAAGGAAGGGAAGGCCGCTAGGGGAATCCTCCAACTCTTGGGAAGAAACATGGATATTGAGTTAACTAATGTGATTTATTTGCTTTTTTCCAAGTTTGTGAGAATATTGGAAATTATTGTTTGTCATTGGAGGTCCCATGGTAACTAGGTTTTCTTGTGCATTTAATGATGAGATGCATTGGTAAAAGGAAGTAGCAGACCTGCTCAGTCTTCTTTCAGAGAAGCTTTTCTGTTTTTTTTTTTTTAGAGGAGAGAGGCATTCTTTGCAGTTAGCTCTAGCATGCCACATGGCAACGGTAGGCACTCTATCATTGTATTCAGAAATCAAAAAGAAAAATCCTCCTGTGGGTAAATGAAAAAAAAAAAAAAAAAAAAAAAAGGGCTCACCACCCTGTCATAAAAGTGATAATATTCTAAATGAATTATAGAATAGCTGTGCCCCTATCTAAATGAATTTAAAAACCCAGAGGCTCCCCTGGTGGTCCAGTGTTTAGGGCTCCAAGCCTTCGAGGTAAGGGTTGAGGATTTGATCCCTGCTTAGGGAACTAAGATCCCACATGCTGTGTAGCATGGGCAAAATAAAATAATACAATAAAAATCCGATCTTTTTGCAGATACATGAGGGGGGTCATTATTTTTAGTTTATAAAGTTAATTCTTCCCAGATTCCTCTAAAGACTGGACGTTGGTTTATCTGAAATAACACAGAAAAAATACACTTAAGCATAACTTTTGATACAACTTCTTTCCTGTGTCCTGTACTTACATTCCAGCTGAGTGACACATTTTCTTGTTCCTAAATCTGGTTCATGCCTCTGGGCCTTTGCATAGGCTGATCCCTTCACCTGGAATGCCCTCCCCCACATTCTACCAATACGTTGGCCACGTGATTCAAAGAGCTGACTCATTGGGAAAGACCCTGATGCTGGGAAAGATTGAGGGCAGGAGGAGAAGGGGGGCCACAGAGGATGAGATGGTTGGATGGCATCATTGACTCAATGGACATGAGCTTGAGCAAATTCCAGGAGATAGTGAAGGACAGGGAAGCCTGGCGTGCTACAGCCCATGGGGTCTCAAAGAGTCAAATACAACTGAGTAACTGAGCAACAACAACATTCTACCTGTTGGAATTCTGTTAGAATTTCCAAGCCTTTTCAAACGTTCATACCTACATGGCACTTATATTGGTCTTTCCCTCATGTCTTTTCACAGTTTCTGTTTGTGTGCACTGTGAATATATTTTCTGCCTCCTAATGATAAGCTCCATGAGTAAAAGGAAAATGACGCTTTGCATTTCTCAGGGCTATGGGACTAATTCCTTGTCTTGCATAGAACATTCTCACATTTCCCCCCAGGTATTACTCAGAGCAAAGGAGTATGTGCATCCATATTGCTTTAGGATAAAATTTCTTTGAAGCTGTGCTTTATCTTAAAAATTCAAGTAAATTTTACATTCAAATCTATCAATAATATTAGTAATTTTCATGAAAAAATGTTTAAACTGACTCCTGTGTAAAATTTAGACTCTAGAAACTGCCTCGCAGTTTTTGCTTTTTAGCTAGTTAGACTTTCCAGCATATGGCCCTTGGGATACACATTTCTCAGATAAAAAAGGTACAAGTAGAAGTTTAAAATGTTTATTGAATTGAATCAAACAAATGTAACATAATGGAAAGTGAGGTGTTTGTTCAAAATGCCAAATAATTGAAAAAATACAGTCAAGACTGATAAAGGCCACTTGTCATTCGGAAGCCTAGAATAATTTTTCAGAGAATTATTTAAAATAGCCAAAGAGGGATTTCCTTGGCAGTCCAGTGATTAAGACACATCCATTGCAGGGGGACAGATTCAATCCCTGGTCAGGGAACTAAGATCCCACATGCCACACGACACAGCCAAAAATAAACCTAAAAAATAAATAAAATAGAAAAAGACCCCCCAAATGCTTTGTATTCACATTTGCTGATGTTTTCTCCTTCAGGTCAACTTGTGAAGTGATTAACATCCAGTTCTTCCGAAAACCCACAAACACAGACCATCCTGCAATTTCTCTTTGTCAGTTATTTTAGCCTATGAACTTCTGAATCCATGTTCATTTTAAGATTATATTAGAATAAAAGCTGACAAGACTGTATAAGTAACTGACAGGCATGCACACTAAGTCACTTTAGTCATGTCCAACCCTTTGTGACCCCATTGGCTGTAGACCGCCAGACTCTTCTGTCCCTGGGATTCTCCAGACAAGAATACTGGAGTGGGTAGCCATTCCCTTCTCCAGGGGATCTTCTTGACCTAGAGGCTGAATTTGCATCTCTTATGTCTCCTGCATCGGCAGGAGTGCCATTCAGTAAGCCCAAGTTACTGACACTTAAACTTAATACTTTATCTAGCTGCTGAGGAAGTAAGATTCAGTTTTAATGGACATGCCTCATAGAAATGTCTAAAATGACCTGGGAAAATACCGTATTAACAAAAAGCCTTAGGTTAGAAATAAATTGCCGAATTTCAGCATATAAATAAATGAAACACCCCTAACTCTTACCCTTTCCTGAAATGGATCCTAATGCTCAGGATTAGAGAAACCACTTCCCAAACAACATTCTGATGGCCCCAAAGATGCTAAACACCTCCCAAAGAAAATGTCTCTAAGATGACATAATAACAATGGGATCTAGCGTAATAAAGAATTCACTGGACTCTGGGAAAATGTGTTCATGCAAGAACAAGATGTTCTTCATTGTAACCTCCAACTACAATCACACCCAAATGGTAAAGGGCATTGTTAACCAATCAAGGCCACCTGAGCACAGATGTGACCTGTTCCCTTTGCATTTTCTATATTCCCTAACAAGATCCTTACTAATATTTGTTGAATGAAAAGTGAAGTCGACCCGCACAGACCACATCATGATGGAATTATCTTTCCCTGTAGTTATGCCTCCCTCTCTAGGTCTTAAACTCCTCTTCTAATCTAGCATAGTGGACTTGGGCCATCTGTGAAAAGAGTGCTTTTCCAGTTTTCTCTCTTGAATATTTGCTTATCTTTCTCCTTCCTAGCCTGCTTACAAACCCAGCAAAGACAAGATTTTTCTCTAGTCTGGCTTCGACAATGGATTGAAATGCCAGGCATCCATTGCTCCTTTCTTAATGCTTATCAAGCTGCCCTGTTCCTGGGGTCTCTGAAACAGCCAATCTGTCATTTATGGCTTGGCTGTCTTTGCAGCGCTGCCCTTATTTTGAGCATCTTCCGTTGCACTTGCCTGAAATCGTATATAAGCCGTAAAATCCCTGAACTGTGGAGGATCTGCTGCCTGCTGCTCCCTCAAGGCAAACAGCCTCTGCAGGGGCAACCCATCATGGATACGACAATATTTCAGTCACGCTATGACTGCGCATGCAGGTTTAATCAACTTCGATGCAGACGTAATTCACAGTGGATCCCTTTTGTTTCACTTATCATCAGAATGAATACATACAGGAAGCTCATCTAGCCCCCAACATTCATCATCGGCTGCCATATTAAACATTGATTTTATAGTCCCAGGTCAGAAATGATGAAATCAATATCTAACATGGCAAATTGTATTTGCTTATGCCTTTTTGTTCAGATTCCCTGACAAACTTTAAACATTTAACACTGCATTCATTTTACAGATTAAATGTGTGAGCTTATAGATTTACAGGTCAGTAAAGGTTAAGAGTTAATTGCACAAAAACCTATGTTAAATTTTAAAATGAGAGTTATTATTAAATACACAATGAGATATTGCATTATTTTATCACTATGATCCAGTAATTTAGTCATCAGTTAATTTGCTGATTATTCTTTTAACATATATGAGTGCAATGTTTGGTATTTTTTCAGAGAGCTTGAAAATAAAAGGTTAGGTATTTTACATATGAAAGGATTCTCAAACTGTGAAACTGTAATATCTGGAATTACTTGTTGTATTTCAATTAATTTATTCATCCACAAAATGTTAGGCACTCACTGTGCTGTGCTGAGAAATGTGGATTCACAGACAACTAAAAACTAGCTCCCACTCTCTAGCAACTCATAGTTTAGAGGGAGAGATGCAGGCATGGCAAAGAAGAAATTGGTAAAGTAGTCACAGAAAGGTGATGTCATCCATGACTATCTCATCTCCAAGGTGCTCTGCTCCATGGCTCTACAGAGGGGCAGAGGACGCAGAAATCAGAGAGAAGAGAAATATCAACTCGGAAGCAGTTTGAGATGTTCAGCAATGCTGAAAAGTTATGAAACAGGGGTCATAAGCAAAGAGACCAGAAAAATGTCAGGAGGAGCCAAGGTGTGGAATGCTATGGGGCTTAGATTTTGTCCTTCAGTCATGGGAAACTGCTGGGTAATATTTATGTTAAATAATTGTATGTCACATCAAAAGTTTTTACCCTATACCATAGTTAATTGTATTACCAAATGTGGTTTATTTTATGGTCAAGTTGATAATAGTAATGACAAGTTAAGGGTGGTACGATAGACCTCATTGATTTCCACAGGACTTCCCTTGGTCTTGGACCTCACTACACACACCACCGTTTCTTTGTGTATATATTTATATTGCACTGGAGCTTGGTTGCTGCACGTGGGCTTTCTCCAGTTGTGGAGAGCAGGGGCTCCTCTTCGTTGCAGTGGTCAGTCTTCTCCCGGTGGTGGCTTCTCCTGTTGCAGAGCACAGGCTCGGGTACACGGGCTCCGTAGTTGCGGCACACGGGCTTAGCTGCTCCAGGCATGAGGAATCTTCTCGGACCGGGGACTGAACCCATGGCCCCATCATTGGCAGGCAGATTCTTATCCACTGCACCACCAGGGAAGCTGACACATCACTATTTCTTTGAGAGTGTTGTGAGTGCTGCTTCAGACTCAGAAGACTTGAGTCCAGTCGTCATTCAAAGCTTTGTAACCTTGTGAGCTTGTGTAAGCCACTTGGTTTCACTAAGATCTGGTTTCCTTATTTAATAAATAGGAGTGATGATACCATACTCCCAAACTATCCCAATCTCACAGGATTGCAATGAGAATCAGGTTAAATAATGGACGTGAATCATTTTTAAGATGGTGGAACATGACACATGAGAAAGGTTATATCATTAACGTTATAATCATCATTATTGGCAGACTACCGTCCATGGGGTGGCAAAGAGTTGGACACTACTGAATGACTGAGCATACAGTCACACTTATTGTTTTATTATTGCTATTTAAAATCTGGAGACACTTCTGAATGACTTAGCAATTTGTCATCAAAAACAGTCTTCTTTTCTGGAGCACCAGGTATGTAGGTAGTTGCTATTTTACAGACATGTAGTAGAAATTCCTGAATTAAGCATCAGTTCCTTGAAAACTGACAAAACAGTCTCTATGCTAATTGACTGAAATGAGTTAAAAATGAAAGGCTCATAACCTCTGATGTGAATGGTGCCCCTGGAATTGTGCAGTGCACTCCCTGCTCAACCTTTATCAGTACAGAAACTTGATAAGAGAACGAAAAGAGAACAATGGAAAAACGTGTTTGAAGAGATTTGAATGGGGAATTTTCCAGCACTGGAGGACGCGATTTATTAACCCCCACAGCACAATCAGAGTCCTGAGCGTGAGAAAGATCAATACATTGCTCCAGCTCTGCCACCAACTGACTGTGGACCCTGATCAAGATGCTTTAACTCTAGGTGTGCTGGTTTCCTCATCTATAACACAAAAATATTAACAATGCTTACCTCAGAGGGTTGCTGTGAAGTGTAAGTTCCTATGTGTGCTTAGCACACTGGCACAGAGCAGGCAGTTAAAGAGTGTTAGCCGTTATGACAAAGAAATCACGATTAGACTGAGAGCATATTTGTTACAGGCAGCAAAGAATGACAGAGGGCAATACACTAATATCTTCCAAGTACAAAGGGACAGTAACTATCAACCTAGAATTTTGTTAAACTTAGGCAAATTATTATTCAAGAATGAGATTCAAAAATAGGCATTTTGAGACCAAAGCTAAGTATTTTTTAACCCATAACCCCACTAAAGGATTCTTGAAGAATGCATTATTCAAAAAGAAATGAATTCCTAAGTCTTGAATTACAAGAAACAAAATTCATCGCAAAAAGAGATTAAAGTAAGTCTTACATTAGCTACTGAAAATACAGTTTCTACTATTTTTTTTGTGTCAAAAAATTAAAAGATAAAAATAACAGGAAGGAAGGAGTTTTTCACTGAACAGCTGAAGCATGCTGTGGCTTGTATCTTATTCAGGGAAATAATGGAAATACTGAAAAACTCTAAGTACTGTTTGAAAAATATATAGTTAAATATTTATATTTAAAAATTAAAGGTAATTTGTCATGCATAAAATACAAGCCACAGCTTCCAAACTGAAAGAGGGAAAACTAAAGAAAATAAAGATAAACAAAAAAATATGAAATAAGATGGTCGAAACAAGACATTATTGTTGGCAATAGCATCAGTCAGGAAACAGCATTACCAAGAGGAGAATGAATAAATAAATGCTTTTATCAGCCACTGCTCAATGGCTAACAATAGAGTTGGTCACACTGAAACAGCAGGTATCAATCTCAGGCTAAACTGAAGGGGAAAGCAAGTTGCTAACCATATATCGAGTATGAAAACATTTACCTAAATTTCTAAAGTATAAAAACTTGGGAGGGAAAGAAGAGAGGAGAACCACAATTGACTAACAATTTTGTCTACAGTTAACATTTCTATGTGTTAGTAATTTTTGTCACAATTTTTCAGGCTTTTATTTTTGTGAAAGCTTAGATAGTTTTGTAACATCTCATGTGCCTATTTGACAGTAAGAAGAAGATATTTTAATAATCCCCAAATATTTGGAAATTTAATACACAATTCTAAATAATAATACACGGGACAAAGAAGAAACCTCAAAGTTCTATAATATTTTGAACTGAATGGAGATCAAAATTTCCAACTGTAACTAAAGTAGTACTTAGTTGCTGTTGTTTAGTTGCTAAATAGTATGCCAATTTTTGAGACCCCATGGACTGTAGCCCATCAGGCTCCTCTGTCCACGGGATTTCCTAAGCAAAAATACTGCAGTGGGTTGCCATTTCAAATGACAAGTTTCATTTCAAAGATACAATGTTCATACAGAAAAATCAATTGTATTTTTATGTACTAGTAATATTAAGAAATTATCTTTTCAAAAAAAATCCAGATACTTAAGTATAAATTCAACAAAACATATGCTGTTTCTCCATACTGAAAATTATAAAACCCTGATGAATAAAATCAAAGAAGAACTAGATAGTTAGAGACATATGCCATGTTAATGGAAAGCTCAATATCATCAAGAAGTCAATTCTTGCCAAATCTATAGATACAAGAAAATCCAAATAGAAACTCTGATATAATATTCTTTAGTTAGCAAAAATTTGATTCTAAAATTTATATAGAAAGGCAAAGAAACTGGAATAGCCAAAATAATTTTGTCAAAGCAGAACAGGTTGGAGAATGAATGATCCCTGATTTCAAGATTTTTTTCCTATAATGCTATGGTAATTAAGATAGTGTGATAAACATGTAGTTCCATGAAACAGAAAGTTCAGAAATAGACTCACTCAAATATAATCAACTGGCTTTTAACAATAATCCAAAGGCAATTAAACAGAGAAAGAATAGTTGTCCAACCATAAACAAAGAAATGGACACCAAATAGGTTATGATTCTAAATATAAAATATGAAACTGTAAGATGCTCAGAAGAAAAGATAGGAGAAAAGCTCTGTGACCTTGAACTGAAGAAAGAAATCTTAGATATGACTCCTAAAGCATGACTACAACAAAATGATCAGGCTTCATCAAAATTTTACAACTTGCTCTGTGAAAGACACTTTCAAGAGACTGGAAAGAAACAGACTGAGAGAAAACATTTACGAATCACATAGGAGGAAGAACTTGTATTTCGAATATAAGAAAAAAAATTAAAACTTCAACAATAACAAGAAAGCAAAAAACCCAATTTAAAAATATGCAGAAGATTTGGATAAACTCTCTAACAAAGAAGATAGATGAGTAGCACCTAAAAAGATACTCAGCATCATTACTCAACAGAGAAATTCAAGTTAAAAGCATAAGATACTATTACACTCAGATATTAGAATGGCAAAAAAAAAAAAAGGAAAAGAAAACAGCTAGCAGTATCAAGTGTTAGGGAAGACAAGGAGCAGATAGAATCATCATGTATTGTGGGAGGGTGTGCAAAATAGAATATCCTCTCTAGAAAATGGTTTGGAAGTTTTTAAATAAAAGCTAAACATACAAAAACCAAACCACCTTCAATCTCACACCTGGATATTGTACCCCAGAGAAACTAAACAAGTTCATACAAAAACATGTATGCTATGCAAAAGTTGATAGTAGTTTTATTCATAATCACCAAAAACTGGAAACCATCCAGGTGTCTTTTGATTGTTGAATGGATAAATACACTATGGTACATTCATACAATGGAATATTACTCAGCAATCAAAATGAACAAACAGGTAACATGATGGCGGAATCTTGAAAACAATATGTTAAGTTGGTAGTGGTTTAGTCACTAAGTCGTGTCCAACTCTTGGACCCCATAAACTGTAATTCTCCAGGCTCCTCTGTCCATGGGATTCTCCAGGCAAGAATACTGGAGTGGGTCACCGTTTCCTTCTCCAGGGGATCTTTGCAACCCAGGGATCGAACCTGGGTCTCCTGCATTGCAGGTGGATTCTGCACTGAGTGAGCCACCAGGGAAGCCCTATGCGAAGTGAGGAGTCAGCAAACCATTTGGTCTGCCAACTCCAGCCACACCTAGTCATTTATGTATTGTCTGTGGCTGCTTGCATGCTACTATATCACTTAAATAGTTGCAATAGAGGCCAGATGGCTCACAAAACTATTTCCTACCTGGCCTTTTACAGAACAAGTTTGCCAATTCCTGTGCTAAGTGAGGGAAACCAGACACAAAGGACTACATATTCTATCTTCCATTTATATAGCAGTCTGGAAAAGGCAAAATTATTGGAATGCAGAACAGATTGCTGATTCCTAGGGGCTGGGCTTAGGTACAGGGAGTGACCATATAGGATGAGCTTAAGGACATTTTGGAGCCTGATGGAATTGTTCTGTGTTTTGCTACAGTGGTTGGTACATGACTCTAGGCATATGCCAAAGCTAACTTAAGTGAAATAGCTGCACATCCAAAAAAAAAAAAAAGGCGAGTTTTCCTGTATGTAAACTAAAACCTAAATTTAAAAAACAGGGCAAAAATGAATGCTGTAAAAATGGCTCATGTATGAGTCTGGACTCTGGGGTTGCAAGTTGCAAAAACAAATGATTCTATTTTTGTTTTTTAAATTTTTTTGGTTGCACAGCATGTAAGACCATAGTTTGGCCACCAGGGATGGACCCTACGCCTATCTGCAGGGAAGCACGCACTGAACCACTTAACCGCTGAACAGCCAGGGACGTCCAGAAGCAAATGATTTTTAAGCAAAACAAAAAAAGAGAGAGCTGGTTGACTGCTCAGGTAGCCCGGATGTGCTCCTGTGGTAGGTGACAGACCTAGCGGCAGGCTTCAGGAACCGGAGCTAAGAGACAGACCTGGAGGTCACTGGGGCCACTCTTTCTCCGCATCTGGCTTTTGGGTCTTCCTCTCATGGTTGTCCTCTCCTACTGATCGCCTGTGGCAGGGGAACCTGTCCCCTGGCAGTCCTAATTTAGCAGAGAAAAATAACTTTTTCCCTCTGTGTTTATTAAAAAAAAAAAAAATTATTTGTTATTTATTTAGCTTTTTTGTGGCTGTGCTGGGTCTCCGTTGTTGGGCTGGCTTTTCTCTAGTTGCAGCGAGCAGGGGCTACTCTTCTTTGAGGTGCGAGGGCTTCACATTGCAGTGGCCTCTCTTTTTGTGGCGCACAGGCTCTAGGGCGCGTGTGCTTCAGTAGGTACGGCTCCCAGGCTCTAGGTGAGGTGAGGTGAAGTTGCTCAGTCGTGTCCGACTCTTTGCGACCCTGTGGACTGCAACCTACTAGGCTTCTCCGTCCATGGGATTCTCCAGGCAAGAACACTGGAGTGGATTGCCATTTCCTTCTCCAGGGGATCTTCCCGACCCAGGGATTGAACCCGGGTCTCCCGCATTGGAGGCAGACGCTTTAACCTCTGAGCCACCAGGGAAGCCCTCCTCTATTAGCAGGGGGCTTCTTTACCACTGAGCCATTAGCCACCTCCTCTGTGTGTTTCTTTATCAACTCCAAGGAAGGAGTTGCCCTGCATGGACAAGGACACATTTTGATCAACATAGTTGCCAAAGTAGAAAACGCATGAGGATTAATTAGCTCATCCTAGCCTTGTGTTTTGAGAAGAATGGGATTGGCAAATTTGTTGAGAAGGCAAAATCCAGTCGCAGGCTCAGTCAACTTCATTAACCATACATTAGTAAGACTCACACAACCAGTATTCTCTTTCTTCTGCTGCTGCTGCTGCTGCTAAGTCGCGTCAGTCGTGTCCGACTCCGTGCTACCCCATAGACGGCAGCCCACCAGGCTCCTCCGTCCCTGGGATTCTTCAGGCAAGAATACTGGAGTGGGCTGCCATTTCCTTCTCCAATGCATGCTAAGTTGCTTCAGTCGTGTCCGACTCTGTGCGACCCTGTGGACAGCAGCCCACCAGGCTCCTCGTCCACAGGAATTCTCTTTCTAGTGAGCGTCTAGAGTTTCACAGCTGTTTTTCTTACAATGGGCATACATTACAGGCATTTCGATTTTTAGGCACCTGACCCAAGCGGTCTGGGACTTACAGGACAGGAAGCCAAACTTAATTACTTGGGAAAATATTTATTTCAGGTCCCAGTGTATTTTATTGAAGTATTGCCATTTCAAAGAATGACAAAAAGGAAATTTCCTAATGCTGGTAGTGTGGCCCAGTTAAATAACCTTATTGTATAGATGGAGACCATACTGTGACCATTATGATTAAGCTTTTTTCCTTTGAGGTTTCAGTCTGTAAACATTTTTGGACTTTAAAAAAAATCAGATCTAGATAGCCTCTCGTTAAAAGATAAAAGATGTATGATTTTAAAAGTTTTCTCAGGAAACCATCAATTATGTTGACTGAATTCATCTTAGCAACTTTCCTGCCTCTGCGTCAGTGAACCAGAACCAGTATTCTCTGTAAATGGAGAACAGAGGTTCAAAAACCTTTGTCCTTACGTGCAGTGTATACTGTACAGAAGTCACTAAGCAAAGTACAAACCACCCTTCCAAAGTGAGAGATACACAAGCTTCATGATTTTGTTTTTCTCTTTCCCTTTCTGCAACGTTACTCCAAGGGCTGTACTGAAGGGCTTTGTAACACAGAGAAAGGTCAAGTACACACTGATCTCAAGACCCTAAATCGCCAACCGGTAACAGGAAGAAAAACAAACAAAAGCTGTCTTCCGTTTGCCCAGCCTTCTGGCTCATCCTTCAAGGAACACAGCCTCACTGCTCCTGTTCGGTCAGTCCTGCACTGATGACTTCTCCCCTGGAGGGAACCACACAGATAATTTGCCCTCAAAGTCTCATTCTTGCAGCCTGGAGAAGCAAACGCAAATAAGAAACCAGAAGATGGCTTGCCTGAGAGCAGCTCTGAACAATTGCAGAGAGGATTTTTGTAACATAGTCTCAAAAATTTAAACTTAATGTAATAAATACACATCTTTGCAAAATAACTGGCTATGCATATCAGAACCATTTCTGTCTTTCTCAACTGGGGAATAAAAACAAAGTATCCATTACAACAGATCCTGTCAGTATTGCAGCAGCTGCAAAAAAGTGAATTTGTCTGATTTTTTTCTCCTGTGCATTAAAGGGGTATGATCACATATTTTAAATGTTTCTACTGTTCTATTTTGTGAAAAATATTTGTGGAAAATTCTTAAAGAGATGGGAATACCAGACCACCTGAACTGCCTCCTGAGAAATCTGTATTCAGGTCAAGAAGCAACAGTTAGAACTGGACATGCAACAACAGCCTGGTTCCAGATTGGGAAAGGAGTACATCAAGGCTGTATATTGTCACCCTTGTGGTGACTCAAGGACAAATGAGCGGATAAAACCAAGGAGGGTCTTGGAGTGCAGATATGGAAAAACCAGACCCTTATCATCCTTCCCTCCCCCATGTTGTAACTATTAATGGATTTCAGGTCCTCCTGAACAGTATAACCTGTTTCCCCTCCTATCCTATATGTAGGGAGAAGGTATTTGCCTTACTCTCCCCACCCTCCCACCCAGTATATGTGCCTTATTCAATCAGCAAAATGACATGCAAGATCTCTATTCCACTCCTTGTACCCTGGGTATAATAGTGGACTAAAGTCCTGTGTTCAGTGTCAGTTCTCCCTTCAGCTGGCCTGCTGTTCTAACAGCATCTCCCACTCTAATAAACTTTATTTCCCTCTCATTCTGTCTCATGTCTGGCAATTCTTTTCCAACCTGCTCCTGGACCATGACAACCCTGCTTATTTAATTTATATGCAGAATGCATCATGTGAAATGCTGGGCTGGATGAAGCACAGACTGGAATCAAGATTGCTGGGAGAAACATCAATAACCTCAGATATGCAGATGACACCACCCTTATGGCAGAAACCGAAGAACTAAAGAGCCTCTTGATGAAAGTGAAAGAGGAGAGTGAAAAAGTTGGCTTAAAACTCAACATTCAGAAAACTAAGATCAAGGCATCTGGTCCCATCACTTCATGGCAAATAGATGGGGAAACAGTGAGAGACTTTATTTTTTTGGGCTCCAAAATCACTACAGATGATGACTGC
Organism: Cephalophus harveyi; assembly: GCA_006410635.1. Taxonomy (NCBI): domain Eukaryota; kingdom Metazoa; phylum Chordata; class Mammalia; order Artiodactyla; family Bovidae; genus Cephalophus; species Cephalophus harveyi. Next base: position 223,890 of record SJYT01068822.1, read on the forward strand.
AGCCTTGAAATTAAAAGACGCTTGCTCCTTGGAAGGAAAACTATGACCAACCTGGATGGCATATTAAAAAGCAGACATTACTTTGCCAACAAAGGTCTGTCTAGTCAGGCTATGGTTTTTCCAGTGGTCATGTATGGATGTGAGAGTTGGACTATAAAGAAAGCTGAGCACTGAAGAATTGATGCTTTTGGACTGTGGTGTTGGAGAAGACTCTTGAGAGTCCCTTGGACTACAAGGAGATCCAACCAGTCCATCCTAAAGGAAATCAGTCTTGAATATTCATTGGAAGGACTGAATGCTGAAGCTGAAACTCCAATACTTTGGCCACCTAATGTGAAGAACTGACTCACTTGAAAAGACCCCGATGCTGGGAAAGATTGAAGGTGAAAGGAGAAGGGGACAACAGTGGATGAGATGGTTGGATGGCATCACTGACTCGATGGACATGAGTTTGTGTAAGCTCTGGGAGTTGGTGATGGACAGGGAGGCCTGGCGTGCTGCAGTCTATGGGGTCGCAAAGAGTCGGACACAACTAAGTGACTGAACTGAACAAGTCTAAGTGACAGATACTTAAAGGTGAGAATTTAAGAAAAAGATTATTAAGGAAAGTCTCAAAATTATTCCATTAAACTAAAATTACTTTATATTCATATTAAATAATGCCAGTCTGGTACAATCAAGTTCAGTAGAAGAAATTGATTCAAGAACTGATCTCCTACTTGTTCTAAAATGTGTGGTAGTGTGAGGGCTGATCAAAATCTTTCCTGTTTTCCAAAATGAAAAGAACAGCAATTCTGAGAATAAATGGTACTAAGTACCTGACATTCTAGTTCAAAGAATGACTGGGCATGTTGGAGGTGGGGTTGTGGTTTGCTGATCGTCCTTAATGGCACAAAGCCTGCATTTCAACCTCAGCCTCTCCTCTATGATTGAGGTGAGATGGCCCAGAGGGAGAATGAGAGGCTGGGTGGGAGGCAAGTTTGTGGGGGGAAACTGAGGAGGGGGCTCAAGCAGTGGTACATCTTGAGGTCCCCTAAGGTATTTGAGAGTATCTTCATACCCTCTATCATAAAATTATTTCGGTAATTATCACAGGCTGAAACAAGTACATGATAATGGACAGAAAAGAAATGCAAACAGTGAAAAGTGTGTTGTTAATTTCTGTAACTACAATCATGCCAGAGAAATAAAATAAAAATAAAAGTATTTCAGAAAAAGGTAAAAAATAATTACTTAACATATTTTAATTATATTAATACATTTCTTGAAAAAAGGAAAAATATATTCCTTCATATTGGCCTAGCACAGTAATGAATAATATTACAATTTCTATTTTCAAGCCTTAATGTTTTCAAAATGGATCTTCTTCACATATTCATATTTTGCTGCCTTTGTCCATCTATTTCCCTCATGGTCGGTTGAAAAACTACTTTCTATTCATTTTAATTTCAAAAGATTTTTTCGCATGATGCATTACATATACAAATAACAGTGAAAAGTCTTAAGCAAAGGGTAAGTTTGGCAGAGATTTATAAAATTTGCATTTCAAAATAAATTTCAAAAATTGCAGTACTGAGCATGTCATTGTTTCTTTGGACTCAATTCTGGCAGCTTTCAAATGTCTCTGTTAGGTAGCTACAATAGGAAAAAGGAGTCCAAAATAGCAGTGACTAAAAGACAAAGAAAAGAAAAAGCCCACGAAAATAGAACAAAGGAAGGTCCAAGGACCAGAGTGGAACCTCAGGTGAGGCCCCAGTTTATATAGGACAAGCTCAGGGTGAGGAGAAAAAACATACAAAAAGAAGAGCCAAAAATTGAGCCCCTCTGTCTGTCTCTCTCTCTTCTCTTCTCTTGTGTCAGCCCGCCCTCATGCCTCAAGGATGTATTTTCCTTTGCGTTCCAAATAAAGTTAAGCTGTAACACTGAGCTCTAGCACTGGTCCATCCATCACTTCAAATTTTTGCTGCAGTGAGACAGAACTGGGGAACTTACATACTCCCCAGACATCTCCATCAAAAACCTTTTCATTAAAATATCTTCAGTTAGTAAATTCAACATATATTTTTATCTTTTTTCATACAAACTTTCAGATTTTTCTTTCTTTTGAAAAAGCCAGAGAGGCTATTTGATCCCTCACTTTAGAACCAAACTCCAGTTCTTGGCAGACAATGAGGTGGCTCAGTCCTTTGCTGTTGGTGTTCAGCTGCTCAGTCACATCCAAGTCTTAGTGACCCCATGACCTGCAGCAAACCAGGCTTCCCTGTCCTTCACCATCTCCTAGCATTTGTTCAAATTCATATCCATTGAGTCGGTGATGTCATCCAACCATCTCAGCCTCTGTCAAACCCTTCTCCTCCTGCCCTCAGTTTTCTCCAGCATTAGGGTCTTTTCCAATGAGTTGGCTCTTTGTGCCAGGTGGCCAAAGTATCGGAGTTTCAGCTTCAGCGTCAGACCTTCCAATGCATATTCAGGGTTGATTTCTATTAGGATTGACCAGTTGATCTTACTGCTGTCCAAGGGACTCTCACAAGAGTCTTCTTCAGCCCCATAATTTGAAAGCATCAGTTCTCTGGCACTCAACCTTCATTATGGTCCAACTCTCACATCTGTACGTTACTACTGGAAAAGCCATAACTTTGACTAGACGGACCTTTTCTAGCTGCTTTTAATATATTCTAGTAAGGTAAGACTAGCATCTCTTGCTATTCCTCTTGGCATTCTTCTTTAAATTTTAATTTTTTTTTCTATGTAAACATCCATTTTCTTGTATCTTATTGGGAAGGAAAACGTTTTCTCTACCACCTTAGGACTATATGGTCAGGGGCCTGCGAATTAATTGGCAATTAACAGGACAAAAATTAACAGACAGATTAACAGGACAAAAATGTATTACACATGTGGGAGTAGTTTACAGAGACACGTAGGGATAAAGGTTTCTATACCAGCTTACCCGGTATAGGAAAGGGTGCTGAGTTAGAGCACTGAAGGGTGGAAGAAGATTCTGATGAGGCTTGTTTACCCATTTTTAAAGAAAATATTCCAGTGCCTAAGGCCAGTTGCCTCTATGATAGCTGATTTTTGTAATTCAGGTATGATTTCTTTCTGCTTCTGCTCTAGCTCAGATGTTTTCACTTTGATAACATTTTGGTTGACTTTTGTTCCTTTCAATGTAATGTGGTGTAATTACAGCCTTCAGAATTTCTGGATGTTGATCTTCAAGCAATCATTTTAAAACTTGCTGTTTCACTATATGTTGCTCAAGGTTGATTTGGGCTGTTTGCAAATATTTTGAGGTCTGATTAACTTCATCTAATACTTCACAGTAGAAAAAAAGGTAACTCAGAAAAAAACATTCCATGCAACAGAGAGGAAATGTAAGCTAATTCTCTTGTGCCATTTTCTTTTGGATTGTATTGTACATTGAAGATTGAAATCAGTTTTTCAAACTTGTTTTGACTGTATAGATCCATAATGGGCATGACATTTAGTCTGTCTGGGAAGGTCTTTTCACTGTTCAACACATACTCTGCAGTGTTTTCCACCAGTGAGGAGGAAACTGAATGAATGAATAAATATTTTCCGAAGTTCAAGAAGAACCATGACACTTCCAAAAGAAGAGAACTCTGCAAAAGTTCAGAGTGCTTTACATAAGACACACAGGATTGGGAGTAGTTTTTTGGTTGATGCCTGACACCACTGTATTTGTCATAGTTTCAGCTTTGTCACCATTCAGCTGTTTCAACATCTCTTCTGTGGGCTCAATAATGAGTTTTCCAGAAGTAGCAGATGGACCCAAAAGTGACTCTTTTATTTCAACCTTTCCATCTTCAATATGGATCTATCTGACCACTTTGCAAGTCTGATTAGTGTATGAAACATGGAGAGTAGAAGCAGAAATGATTCCTAAGCATTGTGCTTTTAAAATATCTGCCTCTATTAGTGGTACTGATCTCAGCGAGGCAGCAGTAAGCAGTGACAGGAAGTGAGTTTTTAATTCCCTGACCAGAAATTAAACCTGGGTAGCCTGGATGAGAACCAGGACACTAGACCAGCAAGGGCTAGAGGCTGGAAGCTATTTTTTCCTGGATCTTTGCCTCCAGTGAAAAATGCATTTATCATGGAGGCAGAAACTGTAAATGTAGGTACAGAGTTTATTATTAGAGATACAGCACAAGAAGTGGAAGAGTACATAGGGAAATAGTTTGTCTATTAAGACAGAAGCAAGGCAAAGAGGCACACCTGGACAGAAAGGCTGTGGGGGGCCCCTCATGAGGAGGAGCACTGTAAAGAGGCAGTTAGGTCACTTGTATAGGTCAGCTCTTCTGGGTCTTTTTCTTCCATCAGGCCAATTATCTGGTTTCTTTTTATGCACCTGACCTACCCTGGGACCCTCCCCTGGGTGTGCACACATCTCTCAGCCAAGATGGATCTCAAAGTGAAGGCTTCTGGGAGGAGCAAGACTCCTTATGGCCTGGAGTTACTCCTTGACTTTTGACCCACAAGGAGCCTTTGTGCCCATGTGTAGTGTCTCCCTTGTCCTAAAAAAAGGGGGAGTGGAGCTCCCTTAATCCTTAACTCAAAAAGGGCTTTGCCCCTCTTTGTCCTTCCCAAGACTATTACCTTAACTATTGCCATGATGATTACTGTAAGGTACTTACATGAGACATGGCTCAGACGGTTAAGCATCTGTCTACAATGCGGGACACCTGGGTTCAATCCCTGGGTCGGGAAGATACCCTGGAGGAGGACATGGCAATCCACTCCAGTACTATTGCCTGGAAAATCCCATGGACAGAGGAGCCTGGTAGGCTACAGTCCATGCGGTCGCAAAGAGTCGGACACAACTGAGCAACTTCACTTTCTTTCTTTCTATTGCCATGATGATTTCTGTAAGGTATTTACAAGAGACATACACTGGCTATTTAACCTGCTTCTATTGTTACTTCCATTTCAGAGGGCAAACAGGAGGCTGATTGTAAATGCTTTAACAGGAGCCCAACTATCTCTTGTCTCAGAAAATGCTAACAGTTGTAAGCATCCATCCTGAAGCCCACTTCTTCTTGCCCCGTGAAATACAAACAGGAGACCAGTTATTTATATTTGTATGTAACCTGGAGCCCATCTATCTCCTACATCAGTACCATTGATTTAATGTTTTATTTTCTTGATTCATTTCTTAGTTAGCAATTTAAAAAGACTACATTTCAACTCTTTAAAGATAGCAATCAAATTCAGTAAAATATTACCTGTACAAACTGAAATTTACACAAACCAACCAGATATATCATACCTCACAGTTTGGAGTTCTACTCTTGTACATTTCAAACAAAATAAAAACTCTAAGTGGCTGCATAAAGTAACAGAATTGAAGTTCTTTAGTTCTGTTTCTTTCTCTTCACAACTGCTATGCTATCATTATTTGCTTCTTTAAAATTAGAGAATTAAAATTTATTTCTTCTTTTTGCTTCTTTAAAATTGAAGTTTAGTTTATTTAAAATGTTGTATTAGTTCCAGGTGTACAGAAAAGTGATTCAGTTATATATACATCTATATCTTCTTTTCAAATTCTTTTCTGTTGTTATTATTATTACTACAAATTACAAATTTTATTACAAATATTGAGTACAGTTCCCTGTGTTATACAGTAGATCCTTGATGGTTATTTACCTTGTATATGGTAGTGTGTATATATTAATCCCAAACTGCCATTATTTAACTTTGAATCACTGAAAGAAGGATTCAGCTGGAAAGAAGGAATATGGAGTACCATAGTGGTTATGACCAAATTGAACCTTAAAAAATATTGAACTTACTCGTGGAAGGAATGCAAGTAATAGTATTCCTGTGTGTTGAGAGCCAGCTGATTAATGGGGAGTTCTTTAAATTAACTTCCACACAGAATAAATATTTATTAAGAGGTAAACAATAGAGACTTCTTTGGCAGTCTCTAGTTAAGAACCTGCACTTCCACGGCAGAGGGCACAGGTTTGAGGGCACGAATTTAATTAAGTTTTAATTAAACTTAAAAGCCTTTGCACAGGAAAAGAAACCATAAACAAAATGAAAAGACAACCCTCAGAATAGGAGAAAATATTTGCAAATAAAGCAACTAACAAGAGATGAATCTCCAAAATATACAAAAAGCTCATGCAGCTCAATAAAAAAACAAAGACAAACAACCCAATCAAAAAGTGAGTGGAAGATCTAAATATTTATCCAAAGAAGACATACAGTGGCTAAAAAGACACGAAAATATGCTCAACATCACTAATTATCAGAAAAATGCAAATAAAAATTATAATATGGTATCACCTCATACTGGTCAGAATGGCCATCATTAGAAAGCCTACAAATAATAAATGCTGGAGAGGATGTGGAAAAAGGGAAACCCTGTTACACTGTTGGTGGGGATGTAAATTGGTACAGCCACTATGGAAACAGTATGGAGGTTCCTTCAAAAACTAAAAATAGTTATCATATGGTCCAGCAATTCCACTTCTGAGCATTTATCTGGAGAAAACCATAATTGGAAAAGATATAAACCCTCCAAAGCTCATTGCTGCACTATTTACCATAGCCAAGACATTGTTGCTGTTCGGACAGTAAGTCATGTCTGACTCTTTGCGATCCCACAGACTGCAGCACACCAGGACTCCCTGTCCTTCACTATCTCCTGGAGTTTCCTCAAACTCATTTCCATCGTCACTGATGCCATCCAACCATCTCATCTTCTGTTGCCCACTTATTCTGCCCTCAATCTTTTCCAGCATCAGGATCTTTTCCTGTGAGCCAGCTCTTTGCATCAGGTGGCCAAAATATTGGAGCTTCGGCATCAGCATCAGTCCTTCCAATGAATACTCAGGGCTGATTTCCTTTAGGATTGACTGGTTTGATCTTATTGCTGTCCAAGGGATTCTAAAGTCTTCTCCAGCACCACAATTTGAAAGCATCAATTCTTTGGCACTCAGCTTTCTTAATGGTCCAACTCTCACATCTATACATGACCACTGAATAAATCAGAGCTTTAACTATATGGACCTTCGTTGGCAAAGTGATGACTCTGCTTTTTAATATGCTGTCTAGGTTTGTTGTAATATTCCTTCCAAGGAGCAAATGTCTTTTAATTTCATGGCTGCAGTCACTGTCTGAAGTAATTTTGGAGCCCCAAAAGATAAAATATGTCACTGAACCAAGACATGGAAACAATCTAACCATCCATCAACAGAGGAATGGGTAAAGAAGGTGTAGTATATCTATAGAATGGAATATTACTCAGCTATAAAAAAGAATGAAATAATGCCATTTGCAGCCACAGGGATAGATCTAGAGATTATCTTACTGAGTGTAGTAAGTCAGACAAAGAAAAACAAATACATATGATATCAATTATATGTGGAATCTAAAAGAGGGGTACAAATGAACTTATCTACAAAACAGAAATAGAGTTATAGGTGTAGAAAACAAACTTACGGTTTATTGAGGGTAAAGAGGAGGAGGGATAAATTGGAAGTTTGGGATTGACATCTATACCCTAGTATATATAAAACAGATAACTAATAAGGACCTACTGTATAGCACAGGGAACTCTACTCAGTACTCTGGCATGGCCTATATGGGGAAAGAATCTAAAAAGAGTGGATATATGTATATGTATAACTGAATCACTTTACTGCATACCTGAAACTAACATAATGTTGTAAATCAAATATACTCCAAAAAAATTTTTTTAAAGTATACTCTGAATAAGGAGTATAGGTTATAGCCTTTTGTCCACAGCTGTCTTTTGTTTAGATTATATTATTTAGATCTATTATCAGCTCTTCTATGTCATAATTATTTCTGAGGTACATGTGAAGAATATTGCTACTGATTGTAATTATGATACTGATAATTTTGAATAGACGAATCAGTATGGGTTCAAGATTAACCTTTACAATAACACTTTCAGTTGCTTACATTCTCATGTAAACTCTTGTATTGTGAAGAAGAAAATAATGATAGCTGGCAGCATGTAATTGTAAATCAGCCATGGGAATGTAGCCTATATGTGTCATCAATCATGTATCTCAGGAGAAAACTAAATATTTAAGACAAGATGTTCTGTAGTAAGATCTTTGTACATAAGGATAATCTTCACTTATTTGTGAATCCTTCATTGGCAACCCACTCCAGTACTCTTGCCTGGAAAATCCCATGGACGGAGGAGCCTGGTAGGCTGCAGTCCATGGGGTCGCTAAGAGTCAGACACGGCTGAGCGACTTAACTTTCACTTTTCACTTTCATGCATTGGAGAAGGAAATGGCAACCCACTCCAGTGTTCTTGCCTGGAGAATCCCAGGGACGGGGGAGCCTGGTGGGCTGCCGTCTCTGGGGTCGCACAGCATCGGACACGACTGAAGCGACTTAGCAGCAGCAGCAGCAGTGCTTAGCGCACAGTAGTTGTTTAATTATTTTTTTAACAGATAATAATACAAATAAGTGGAGTGAAAAAAAGACCATGCTTCTCCTACAGAGGGCATAGGTTCAATCCTTGGTTGGGGAACTGAGATCTTGTATGCCAGGGGTGAAAAAAAAAAAGCATTAAAAATATATTCATTTGAAGCACACAAACACAAATAATTGTTTAGAACTTAGACCAACAAAAGTACTTACACAGAGAAATATTTTGTCACTAATGTTGTTTAGAATTGGTGACATGTGGTGATGATCAAAAGCACTGCGACTGATAGTTTATTACAGTTTTTTAAATTTTAATTTTTGTTTTATATTGGAGTACAGTTGATTTACAGCATTGTGTTAGTTTCAGGGGTAGAGCTAAGTGATTCATTTATACACATACATACATCCTTCTTTTTCAGATTCTTCAGATTCAGTTTACTATTGTTTTTAAATTCTTCGCAGGTAATGTGCTGCCTCACTGTGTGCACTGGTGGGACCCCTCTGACACCCTGTCTTTTTACGACACAAGTCTCTAATGATTCTCCAGCCTAGAGAATGACTTTTAAGATCTGCAGTCTTATTTTTAAAAGGAAAACTGGCTGCTTGTTCCCTGAATGAGTGTTTGCTTGGCCATTGGGCTTGATGGCATGCACTAACCAAGTTGTCGCTAAATGAGAGACAAAGAGGTCACACAGAGGTCACACAGTTACAGCATGATGGAGCGGGGACAAGGCTGTCCCCAAAGTTACAAGCATGTGCCTGTAACTGAGGCCCCAGAGCTGAGTTATGACACCTGGGAAGTTGTTTAGAGTTCATTTCAGTTCAGTTGCTCAGTCGTGTCCAACTCTTTGTGACCCCATGAATTGCAGCACACCAGGCTTCCCTGTCCATCACCAACTTCCCTGTCCAACACCAATCTTGGTCAAACTCATGTCCATTGAGTCATTGATGCCATCCAAACATATCACCTTCTGCCATCCCCTTCTCCTCCCACGTTCAATCTTTCCCAGCATCAGAGTCTTTTCTAGTAAGTCAGTTCTTCACATCAGGTGGCCAAAGTATTGGAGACTCAGCTTCAGTATCAGTCCTTCCAGTGAATATTCAGGACTGATTTCCTTTAGGATGGACTGGTTGGATCTCCGTGCAGTCCAAGGGACTCTCAAGAGTCTTCTCTAACACCCACAGTTCAAAAGCATCGATTCTTCAGTGCTCAGCTTTCTTTATAATCCAACTCTCACATCCATACATGACCACTGGAAAAACCATAGCTTTGACTAGACAGAACTTTGTTGGCAAAGTAATGTTTCTGTCCTTTAATATGCTGTCTAGGTTAGTCATAGCTTTTCTTTCAAAGAGCAAGCATCTTTTAATTTCATGGCTGTAGTCAATATCTGCAGTGATTTTGGAGCCCCCCAAAATAAAGTCTCTCACTGTTTCCACTGTTTACCCAATCTATTTGCCATGAAATTATGGGTCTGGATGCCAGGATCTTAGTTTTCTGAATGTTGAGTTTTAAGCCAACTTTTTCACTCTCCTCTTTCACTTTCATCAAGAGGCTCTTTAGTTCTTCTTCACTTTTTTCCATAAGGGTGGTGTCATCTGCGTATCTGGGGTTATTGATATTTCTCCCAGCAATCTGGACTCCAGCTTGTGCTTCATCTACTCCAGCGTTTCTCATGATGTATTCTGCATAGAATTTAAATAAGCAGGGTGACAATATACAGCCTTGACGTACTCCTTTCCCTATTTGGAACCAGTCTGTTCCATGTCCAGTTCTAACTGTTGCTTCCTGGCCTGCATACAGATTTCTCAACAGGCAGGTAAGGTGGTCTGGTATTCCTATCTCTTTCAGAATTTTCCACATCTTGTTCTGATCCACACAGTCAAAGGTGTTGGCATAGTCAATAAAGCAGAAATAGATATTTCTCTGGAACTCTCTTGCTTTTTTGATGATCCAGCAGATGTTGGCAATTTGATCTCTGGTTCCTCTGCCTTTTCTAAATCCAGATAGTTCAAGTATACTGTTGAAGCCTGGCTTGGAGAATTTTGAGCATTACTTTACTAGTGTGTGAGATGAGTGCAATTGTGTGGTAGAGTTAGCATTCTTTGGCATTGCCTTTCTTTGGGATTGAAATGAAAACTGACCTATTCCAGTCCTGTGGCTACTGCTGAGTGTTCCAAATTTACTGGCACTTTTGAGTACAGCACTTTCACAGCATCATCTTTTAGGATTTGAAATAGCTCAACCAGCATTCCATCATCTCCACTTGCTTGGTTCGTAGTATTGCTTCCTAAGAGCCACTTAACTTCACATTCCAGGATGTCTGGCTCTAGGTGAGTAATCACATCATCATGATTATCCAGGTCGTGAAGATCTTTTTTGTACAGTTCTTCTGTGTATTCTTGCCACCTCTTTTTAATATCTTCTGCTTCTGTTAGGTCTATACCATTTTTGTCCTTTATTGTGCCCATCTTTGCATGAAATGTTCCCTTGGTATCTCTAATTTTCTTGAAGAGATCTCTAGTCTTTCACATTCTACTGTTTTCCTCTATTTCTTTGCACTCATCACTGAGGAAGGCTTTCTTATCTCTCCTTGTTATTCTTTGGAACTCTGCATTCAAACGGGTATATCTTTCCTTTTCTCCTTTGCCTTTTGCTTCTCTTCTTTTCACAGCTATTTGTAAGGCCTTCTCAGATAATCATTTTGCCTTTTTTGCATTTTGTTTTCTTGGGGATGGTCTTGATCCCTGCCTCCTGTACAGTGTCACAAACCTCCATCCATAGTTCTTCAGGCACTCTGTCTATCAGATCTAATCCCTTGAATCTATTTCTCCCTTCCACTGTATAATCATAAGGGACTTGATTTAGGTCATGCCTGAATGGTCTAGTGGTTTTCCCTACTTTATTCTATTTAAGTCTGAATTTGGCAATAAGGGGTTCATGATCTGAGCCACAGTCAGCTCCTGGTCTTGTTTTTACTGACTGTATAGAGCTTCTCCATCTTTGGCTGCAAAGAATATAATCAATCTGATTTCGGTATTGACCATCTGGTGATGTCCATGTGTAGAGTCTTCTCTTGTGTTGTTGGAAGAGGGTGTTTGCTATGACCAGTGAGTTCTCTTGGCTAAACTCTATTAGCTTTTGCCCTGCTTCATTCTGTACTCCAAGGCCAAATTTGCATGTTACTCCAGGTGTTTCTTGACTTCCTACTTTTGCATTCCAGTCCCCTAAAATGAAAAGGACATATTTTTTGGGTGTTAGTTCTAGAAGGTTTTGTAGGTCTTCATAGAACTCTTCAACTTCAGCTTCTTCAGCATTACTGGTCAGGGCATAGCCTTGGATTACTGTGATATTGAATGGTTTGCCTTGGAAACAAACAGAGATCATTCTGTCGTTTTTGAGATTGCATTTAAGTACTGCATTTTAGACTCTTGTTGACTATGATAGCTACTCCATTTCTTCTAAAGGATTCTTGCCCACAGTAGTAGATATAATGGTCATCTGAGTTAAATTCACCCATTCCAGTCCATTTTAGTTCGCTGATTCCTAGAATGTCGACGTTCACCCTTGTCATCTCTTGTTTGACCACTTCCAATTTGCCTTGATTCATGGACCTGACATTCCAGGTTCCTATGCAGTATTGCTCTTTACAGCATCGGATCTTGCTTCTATCACCAGTCACATGCACAACTGGGTATTGTTNTATTGATGTTCCTTCTTGCCATCTCCTATTTGACCACTTCCAATTTGCCTTGATTCTTGGACCTAACATTTCAGGTTCCTGTGCAATATTGCCCTTTACAGCATCAGACTTTACTTCCATCACCAGTCACACCCACAACTGGGTGTTGTTGTTGCTTTGGCTCCATCTCTTCATTGTTTCTGGAGTTATTTCTCCACTGATCTCCAGTAGCATATTGGGCACCTACCGATCTGGAGGTATCTTATCTTTTTGCCTTTTCATACTGTTCATAGGGTTCTCAAGACAAGAATACTGAAGTCGTTTGCCATTCTCTTCGCCAGTGGACCACGTTTTGTCAGAACTCTCCACCATGACCTGTCTGTCTTGGGTGGCCTTAAACGGCATGGCTCACAGTTTCATTGAGTTAGATAAGGCTGTGGCCCATGTGATCAGATTGGTTAGTTTTCTGTGATTGTGGTTTTCACTCTGTTACCATCTGATGGAGAAGGTTAAGAGGCCTATGGAAGCTTCCTGATGGGAGAGACTGACTGACTGGGTCTTGTTCTGATGGGCAGGGCCATGATCAGTAAATCTTTAATACAATTTTCTGTTGATGGGTGGGGCTGTGTTCCCTCCCTGTTATTTACCCAGGGCCAAACTATGGTGGAGGTAATGAAGATAATGGTGACCTCCTTCAAAAGATCCCATGCATGTACTGCTACACTTAGTGCTTCCAACCCTGCAGCAGTCCACGGCCGACCCACATCCCTGCTGGAGACTCTGGACACTCCCAGGCAAGTCTGGGTAGTCTCTTGTGGGGCCACTGCTCCTTTCTCCTGGGTCCTAGTGCACACAAGGTTCTGTTTGTGCCCTCAAAGAGTCTGTTTCCCCAGTCCTGTGTACATACTGGCAGCTCTCAGTTCAGTTCAGTTCAGTTCAGTCGCTCAATCGTGTCCGACTCTTTGTGACCCCATGAATTGCAGCACGCCAGGCCTCCCTAAATTGAAATGAAAACAGACCTTTTCCAGTCCTGTGGCCACTGCTGAGTTTTCCAAATTTGCTGGCAGATTGAGTGCAGCACTTTCACAGCATCACCTTTCAGGATTTGAAACAGCTCAACTGGAATTCCATCACCTCCACTAGCTTTGTTCGTAGTGATGTCTTCTAAGGCCCACTTGACTTCACATTCCAGGATGTCTGGCTCTAGATTAGTGGTCACACCATCATGATTATCTGGGTCGTGAAGATCTTTTTTGTACAGTTCTTCTGTGTATTCTTGCCACCTCTTCTTAATATCTTCTGCTTCTGTTAGGTCCACACCATTTCTGTCCTTTATCGAGCCCATCTTTGCATGAAATGTTCCCTTGGTATCTCTAATTTTCTTGAAGAGATCTCTAGTCTTTCCCATTCTGTTCTTTTCCTCTATTTCTTTGCATTGATCGCTGAAGAATGCTTTCTTATCTCTTCTTCCTATTCTCTGGAACTCTGCATTCTGATGCTTATATCTTTCCTTTTCTCCTGGCAGCTCTATGGTGGGGTAAATGGCGACCTCCTCCAAAAGGGCTTATCCCATACCCAGGTCTGCTGCACCCAGAGCCCCTGTCCCTGTGGCAGTCCACTGCTGACCTGTTCCTCCACAGGAGACGCTCAAACACAGTTCTGTCTCAGTCTATGTGGGGTTTCTCGGTCCTGGTGTGCACAAGGTTTGTTTGAGCCCTCTGAGTGTCTCTGGCGGGTATGGGGATTGATTCTAAACGTGAATTCGCCCCTTCTGCCATCTTGCTGGGGTTTCTCCTTTGCCCTTTGATGTCGGGTATCTCCTCAAAGTCGCTCTAGCACTACTCGGCTGCCGCTCCAGCACCTCCCGTCTTGCTGGGGCTTCTCTGCCTTTGGACGTGGGGTATCTCGTCTGAGCCGCTCCAGCACCAGAATATTGGAGTGGATAGCCTTTCCCTTCTCCAGGGGATCTTCCTGACCCAGGAATCAAACCAGGGTCTCCTGCATTGCAGGCAGATTCTTTACCAACTGAGCTATCAGGGAAGCCCAATACTGAGAATTGGCCTCAAAGAAATGGAAACAAGCTGACCCTGTAATTGAAGGTTAACTGTACCTAAAACAATCAAGGTGTAGCTGGTCAGACCACTGATGACCAATTTCAAGATGACAGTCAGAGCTGATTGTGCTCTTTCTGCATGTAGACCCCTCTCTCAGCCTACAAAAGCTCTTGCCCACTGATTGTTGGGGCGGGAGTGGGGGAAAGGTGAGGAGTCAGCTTTTAGACAGGCGTCTGCCCTTCCCCCACCCCAGTTGCTGGCACCCAAAGTAAAGCAAACTTCCCTTTCTAGCAACCTAGTCTCTTTAATGGTTTTTGAGCAGTGAGCAGCAGCTCCCCCCCCCCCCAAGCCCCCACTTTCAGTTACACGTTGGCATTAATATCCTTAGGGCTTTGACTTTATCCCCAAATCACCAAAAGTTTCAAGAAACCCAAGGGGGAATTGTTTAGTTCTCAAACTGTCCCCCCAAATAGGTACCTGGGTCCAAAAGGCATAGAATTCTCTCTCACAAACTAGCCGAAAGCTATTGCATTAATCAAGGCAACTTGTCCTTTTTCAAATCACATGCTTTCCTCTTTTTGTTTTCCAAATTTCCATTATATTCTATTTCTTTTTCTTTCCATTTGTTCTGTTCTGTATTTCCCAGAGGAGTGCTCCATAATTTTCTCATGGACTAGATAATTATCAAGTCGAAATGATTTCTTTTTATGTAAATATCTTTCTAAATTGTTAACATACTCAAGTTTCTCATTTAAATAATGACTAGAAATTGTTAAATTTAAGTTATGCATGCAGAAAGCATTTCATCATTGGAACACTGGAAAATCTTTGAAGGATATTGATTGGATTGCATTAAGAAATTGCTTTTCTTGTTTGTGTTTACAGAAAACAGAATATGCAATTGCAAATGTGCTTTATCTTTGGACTTATCTCTCTCTAAATGTGTAGCTATTGAGCCTTGTATCTTTTGTGGCAAAAATTGTAAGGATATTGAGATTTAAAAAAAGATGCAAGTCAAATTTGATCACTGCCATTATTGTCTCAGAAGTCTTTGAAAACGTCTTTTTCAGAGTTTAGATTTTTATGACAATATATTTGCCACAATTAGAAATAACTGAGAACAATCAAAGAAAGTCAGAGCTCATAATTCAATTCCTTATTTGCCATCATGAGTCAAAGGACTCCATAAGGACTTAAAGGTTCTGGTATGTTTGTGTTTCCTGAGTTAAATGCCCATCTGAATTCCCATCTTGGAAGTCACTCAGTTGTGTCCGACTCTTTGCGACCCCATGGACAGTAGCCTGCACCAGTCCCCTCCATCCATGGGATTTTCTAGGCCAGAGTATGGGAGTGGGTTGCCATTTCCTTCTCCAGGGAATCTTCCAGGCCCAGGGATCTAACCCAGGTCTCCCACATTGTAGACAGACACTTTACCATCTGAGCCACCAGCGAAGTCCCTAAATGTCCTCAGACCTCTACAAAACTAGGTCACATAATCCACTCCCTAGAAATGAGAGTAAGAGATAAGAGATAAGGTGA
Organism: Cephalophus harveyi; assembly: GCA_006410635.1. Lineage (NCBI taxonomy): Eukaryota > Metazoa > Chordata > Mammalia > Artiodactyla > Bovidae > Cephalophus > Cephalophus harveyi. Next base: position 239,605 of record SJYT01068822.1, read on the forward strand.
CTGTCCACCAATGAGGCTTGAGAGAGAGCCAACTAGGATTCTGACACACCTTGTAAGTCCAGGGAATGAAATAATTCCTGGAAATATACTACCTATGTCTTCCAAAACGCCAACAAAAATAATGATAGCCTCATGCTTGTAAAGCTTGTAAATTATAAAGGTTTATACCATGTGTCCACATCTTAAAATTTTCTCTTTCTCATGGTAGTTCTTTAAAGTAAGTATCATTAACCTCATTTTAAAAATATTTATTTATTTTTGGCTATGCTGGGTCTTCATTGCTGTGCAGGCTTTCTTCTAGTCGCAGCAAGCAGGGGCTACTCTCCAGTTCTGATACACAGACTTCTCATTGCCTTTGTGGCGTCTCCTCTTGCAAAGCATGGGCCCCAGAGTGTGCACGTGCTTCAGTAGTTGCAGCATGTGGGATCAGTAGTGGAAGTTCCAGGGTTCCAGAGCACAGGCTCGGTAGTTGTGGTGCATGGGCTTAGTTACCCCATGCCACGTGGGATCTTCCCAGATTAGGGCTAGAACCCCTGTCTCCTGCATTGGCAGGCAGACTTGTTACCACTGAACCACCAGGGAAACCTTCATTAACCCCATTTTATAAGAAACTAATTTAGTTTCTTAAATGATGGGCCTCAAAGTTTAATCCCAAGGTGGGAAGTGCTTTGGTGTTGTTACTGTTTTCTCATCTACAACTCTGGTCCCACTTCTGGTGAACAGAACCCTAGACAATGCCCGGGCCACTTCTCAGCCCCCAGCACATAGGAATCTCCTCTGTGTGACTCACAGTATCTCTGCAGTCACTGGATAGGCAATTATAATATGAAAAGGGAAATTTCTCCCCCCAAAATGACTCTGTCTCCTCTATGACCCATTTGGGTACAGGTTTTGTGGTCAGCCATTTAAAAATTCATACACTTAAATATTTAAGGGAATCTCAAACTATAAACTATTAAGATGTAGAATAAATCCCATATTCTCCTTTCCTTGATTGAAGTGAAAAGAATCAAATATCCTTTTCAACTCTCTCACTATTGCATCCCCCCTCCCATTTCCTCCTCTGGAGAAGGGAATGGCTACCCACTCCAGTATTCTTGCCTGGAGAATCTATGGACAGAGAAGCCTGGTGGGCTACAGTCCATGGGGTCACAAAGAGTTAGACACAACTGAGTGACTAACACTTTTACATTCAGTTCAGTTCAGTTGCTCAGTCGTGTTCAACTCTTTGCGACCCCATGAATCACAGCACACCAGGCCTCCCTGTCCATCACCATCTCCTGGAGTTCACTCAGACTCACGTCCATTGAGTCAGTGACGCCATCCAGCCATCTCATCCTCTGTCATCCCCTTCTCCTCCTGCCCCCAATCCCTCCCAGCATCAGAGTCTTTTCCAGTGAGTCAACTCTTCGCATGAGGTGACCAAAGTACTGGAGTTTCACCTTTAGCATCATTCCTTCCAAAGAAATCCCAGGGCTGATCTCCTTCAGAATGGACTGGTTGGATCTCCTTGCAGTCCAAGGGAGCCATAAGGGTGGTGTCATCTGCATATCTGAGGTTATTGATATTTCTCCTGGCAATCTTGATTCCAGCTTTGTTTCTTCCAGTCCAGCGTTTCTCATGATGTACTTTGCATATAAGTTAAATCTTAGGAGGGCAGAAACCAAAGGAAGAAAGAATTCAACCTTCTTCAAGGAAAGAATTCCACTTTCCTTAAAGTCTGGGAAAGGAGACCTCAAACACAATAACTTTAAAAATAATAATGAAAAGACAGAGAAATACTGCATCAATGAAGGAACAAACTAGAAACACAGAAGTCCAAATAAATGAAGAACAAATAGGTAAACTACCTGAAAAAGAATTCAGAATAATGATAGTAAAGATGATCAAAAATGTTGAAAACAAAAAAGAGAAAATGCAAGAATCAATTAACAAAGACCTAGAAGAATTAAAGAATAAACATACAGAAACAAACAACACAACTACTGAAATTAAAAATACTCTAGAAGGAGTCAATAGCAGAATATCTGAAGCAGAAGAACAAATCATTGAGCTGAAAGACAAAATGGTGAAAATAACTTCTGAAGAGCAGAATAAAGTAAGAAGAATGAAAAGAGCTGAGGACAGTCTCAGAGGCCTCTGGGACAATATCAAAAGCACCAACATTTGAATTATAGGGGTCCCAGAAGAAGAAGAGAAAAAGAAAGGGTATGAGAAAAATTTTGAAGAGATCATAGTTGAAAATTTCCCCAACATGGAAAAATAAATAGACAATGAAGTCCAAGAGGCACAAAGAGTCCCATACAGGATAAACTCAAGAAGAAACACACCAAGACACATACTAATCAAACAAACAAAGACTAAAACATAAAGAAAGAATATTAAAAGCAGCAAGGAAGAAGTAACAAGTAACATACAAGGGAAACCCCATATGCTTAACAGCTGGTCTTTCAGCAGAAATTCTGCAGGCCAGAACGGAATGGCAGCATATATTTAAAATACTGAAAGGGAAAAATCTACAACCAAGATTACTGTACCTGGCAAGGATCTCATTAAAAATTGATGGAGAAATAAAAAGCTTTTCAGACAAGCAAAAGTTAAGAGAATTCAGTACCACCAAACCAGCTTTACAATAAATGTTAAAGGGATTTCTATAGTCAAGAAATATAAAAGAAGAAAAAAAATCTACAAAATCAACCCCAAACAAGAAAATGGCAATAGAAACATATATATATATATAATTACTTTAAATGTAAATGGATTAAATGCTCCAACCAAAAGACACAGACCAGCTGAATGGATACAAAAACAAGACCCATATATACGCTGTCTACAATAAACCCACTTCAGACCTAAAGACACATATAGACTGAAAGTGAGAGGATGAAAAAATATATTACATGCAAATGGGAAGCGAAAGAAAGCTGGACTAGCAATCCTTATATCAGACAAAATAGACCTTAAAATAAAGAAGAATACAAGAGATAAGGAAGGACATTACATAATGATCAAGGGATCAATCCAAGAGGAAGACATAACAATTGTAAATATCTACGTACCCAACATAGGAGCACCTCACTACGTAAGATAAACATTAACAGATATAAAAGGAGAAATTGATAGTGACACAATAATAGTAGCATACTTTAAAACCCCATTCACACCAATGGACAGATCATCAAAACAGAAAATTAATAAGGAAACACAAGTCTTAAATGATACATTTAAGTTGAAATGGATCTCATTGATATCTTCAGGACATTCCATCCAAGTACCTTCTTCTCAAGTGCACATGGAATATTCTCCAGGATAGACCACATCTTGGGTCACAAACCTCACTAAATTTAAGAAAACTGCAATCGTATCAAGCATCTTCTCCGACTAAAGTGCTATGAGACTAGATATCAAATACCAAGGAAAAAAGTGTAAGAAACACAAACACATGGAGATTAACCAACACATTTCTAAATAACCAACAGGTTACTGAAGAAATCAACAGGGAAATCAAAAAATTTCTTGAATCAAGTGACAATGAAAACATGACAACTCAAAACCTATGGGATGCAGCAAAAGCAGTTCTAAGAGCGAAGTTAACAGCAGTACAATCCTACCTCAAGAAACAGGAAAAGCATCGAATAGACAACCTAATTTTATACCTAAAACAACTGGAAAAAGAAGAGCAACAACAAAAAAAAATTAGTAGGAGAGAAATCATAAATATCTGAGCAGAAATAAATAAAAAAGAAATGAAGAAACAATAGTAAAGATTAATAAAATTAAAAGCTGGTTCTTTGAGGAGATAAACAAAATTGACAAACCTTTAGCCAGACTCATCAAGAAAAAAGAGAAGAATCAAATCAACAAAATTAGAAATGAAAAAGGAGAGGTTACAACAGACAATGCAAAAAACATTATAAGAGACTATAAAAAGGATTATAAGAGACTATTAAGAACACCTATATGGCAATAAAATAGATAACCTGGAAGAAATAGATTCTTAGAAAAGCTCCATCTTCCAAGACTGATCCAGGAAGAAATAGACATTATGAACAACACAATTGAAGCTGTGATTTAAAATCTCCCAAAAAACAAAAGCCCAGGACCAGGTGGCTTCAAAGGAGAATTCTATCAGACATTTAGAGAAAAACTAATGAAAAAATTGCAGAGGAGGGAACACTTCCAAACTCATGCTACGAGGCCACAATCACCCTGACACCAAAACCAGACAAAGACAACACAAAAAAGAAAACTACAGGCCAATATCACTGATGAACATAGATGCAAAAATCCTCAACAAAACTTTAGCTAACAGAATTCAGCAACACATCAAAAAATTCATACACCAGGATCAAGTTGTGCTTATTCCAGGGATGCAAGGATTCTTCAATATATATAAACCAATCAATGCGATACACCATATTAACAAATTGAAAGATAAAAACCATATGATAATCTCAGTTCAGTTCAGTTCAGTCGCTCAGTCGTGTCCAACTCTTTGCGACCCCATGAATTGCAGCACGCCAGGCCTCCCTGTCCATCACCATCTCCCGGAGTTCACTCAGACTCACATCCATCAAGTCCGTGATGCCATCCAGCCATCTCATCCTCTGTCATCCCCTTCTCCTCCTGCCCCCAATCCCTCCCAGCATCAGAGTCTTTTCCAATGAGTCAACTCTTCGCATGAGGTGCCCAAAGTACTGGAGTTTCAGCTTTAGCATCAGTCCTTCCAAAGAAATCCCAGGGCTGATCTCCTTCAGAATGGACTGGTTGGATCCCCTTGCAGTCCAAGGGACTCTCAAGAGCCTTCTCCAACACCACAGTTCAAAAGCATCAATTCTTCGGCGCTCAGCCTTCTTCACAGTCCAACTCTCACATCCATACATGACCACAGGAAAAACCATAGCCTTGACTAGACGGACCTTAGTAGCCAAAGTAATGTCTCTGCTTTTGAATATACTATCTAGGTTGGTCATAACTTTTCTTCCAAGGAGTAAGAACATCCATACATGACCACAGGAAAAACCATAGCCTTGACTAGATGGACCTTAGTCGGCAAAGTAATGTCTCTGCTTTTACATTCAAGGTTCCCTCTATCAGCCTGGCTATGATTCTTCTCATTCATTCTGTGGTTCCTCAGCTGAAGCTGAGTTCCCCCAAGTCCCAAGAAAAGTGGGGACTTTTTTCCGTTTTGGCTCCAGGACTTCTGCTGAGACCCTTGGAATAACTATTCTCTCACCTGTCATCTGGCCTTTGACTTGGCACCATCAAGTCTTCCCAGGGAAATAGCCAGAACTCACTGGCCTCTGATGGTTGCATTCTATTTTTAGCCTTTGGTGGCTGGACTCTTAGAATGTCAGGCAACCTCTAGGATGAGGCTAAGAATTTCATCTTGTTCATTTTTATATTTCTAGTACATAAGACACTGCCTGACACCTAGAGGTTCTATAAACATATATTGAATGAATGAAGAAATCTGTATCTTCTCACTTTATGGAGGAGAAATACTACAATGAGAAATTCAAGCGAATTGGTCAAAATATGTGGTTGTTACTGACAGAACCAGATGAAATACATGAAATAAATAGATTTCATAGATGAAATCCAATTTATGGATTCCCATTCTGATGTTTACCTGTTTGGGTGTCTCTTTCAGTCACCTTCTCTGCTCCTATTCAATGCATTTCCAGCTCAACAAGCTGGGAGCTGAATGGCCTCTTCCGTGTAATCTCTCAGCCTCCTTTCTCCTAGAATCTATAATTTCTATAAAAGTCCTACCACTTTCACTGTAATACACCATGTCCTTGACAGCCCCATTTCACATGGTAACATGGCGTGTGGATGGGGAAAAATCATTTAACCCATCTAGGCTGCCATGATATGTTCACATCCTTTGTCACATGAATAGGATCAAGATTTTACAGCTTTTAGATTTCCCTGGTGGTCCAGAGGTTAAGAATCCACTTGCCAATGCAGGGGACATGGGTTCAATCTCTGGCCCAGGAAGATTCCACATGCTTCATAGCAGCTAAACCCATGTGCCACCACTCTTGAGCCTGTGCTCTACAGCCTGAGAGCTAAAGCTACTGAGCCCCACTTGAGGCAACTGCTGAAGTCCAAGGGCCTAGAATCTGTGCTCCACAAGAAGAGCGCCCACCACAGTGAGAATCCCACACACCACAACCAGAGAGTAGCTTCCACTCACCTCAGCTAGAGAAAGCCCACACACAGCAACGAAGACCCAGTGCAGCCAACAATAAATAAATAATTTTTTAAAAAATTTACATCTTTCAGCAAATTATTTTCACTGAAAAAATAACTATAATAAAATTTTGAACACTTCAGAGGATAGAAAATGAAAGCAAAAATCCTACTCCCCTCCACTCCCCAACACACACACTGATCTCCAGTGTTTCTTGCAAAATGTAAATGCTATTAACAGGGTCTTAAATGTGCTACCAGGAAACTGTCTTCTAAAACCAAGCATACACATACGTCTTTTTAAACAAAAAGCACGTTGGCATTCACACTCAAAAGCTGCTGAATGAAGACAAGCTTCAGGGTGATAAATAAGAAAGCAAGTTGAAGAGGTCATAACATTTAAGCAAATTTTAAAGGGCACACAAAATAATAATAATGTATTCATGTTACTTATAGATACGTGAAAAGGTATAAAAATAGATTAAACTCACGATTCTCAAGAGGTGAGAAAGGTGCAAGGGATAGGAGTAAAGGACCTCGGATGTACCTGGAATTTTTTTACATACACACTCATTGTAGGAAATATGATCAATGTTAAGAATTGTCAGTTTCAGGAGGTGGATGTAGAGTACAACTCTCTCCACAGATACATCAGGAATAAACCTTCAGACACAGAAGTTCATGCAGAACATCAGCTGAGAGTAGACAGGAGTACCTGACAAGCAGAAAAGTATACATAGAACCATGCAAAACTTGAAACCAAACCCTGAGCCTTTGGAGGTGGAGCACTGACTCTAAGACCCTAGACTACCAGAGAACTAACCCTAGGGAGTGTCAAATAGTGAGGACTAACACAAGGGAAACCACTTGAATACAAGACCTGGCATCACCCAATCACCAGTAGCACCCTGTGCAGGACACCCCATCTAAACAACAAACAAAACAAAACCAATCATCAGCAGGCAGGATTACCACCTCACTCAGCCTTGCCCATCAGAGGAAAAACAAACAAACAAGCAAGCAAAACTCAGCACAAATCTCACCCTATACAAAGCGTACACAAACCACTGGATAAACCTTAGGAGAGCGGAAACCAAAAGGAAGAAAGAATTCAGCCTTGAAGCCTGGAAAAAGGAGACCTCAAACACAATAAGTTAAAGTATAAATAAATAATTAAAAGGCAGAGAAATACTACACATATGAAGGAGCAAACTAGAAATGCAGAAGTCCAAATAAATAAAGAGGAAATAGGCAAACTACCTGAAAAAGAATTCAGAATAATGATAGTAAAGATGATCAAAAACCTTGAAAACAAAATGGAGAAAATGCAAGAATCAATTAACAAAGATCTAGAAGAATTAAAGAATAAACATACAAACAACACAATTACTGAAGTTAAAAATACTCTCGAAGGAATCAATAGCAGAATATCTGAAGCAGAAGCATGAAATCCATGAGCTGGAAGATAAAGTGGTGGAAGTAACTTCTGAAGAGCAGAATAAAGTAAAAAGAATGAAAATAACTGAGGATAGTCTCAGAGACCTCTGGGACAATATCAAACGCACCAACATTCAAATTATAAGGGTCTGAGAAAAAGAAAGGGTATGAGAAAATTTTTGAAGAGATTATACAGCAGAAAAAAACCTTTGACAAAATTCAGCACCCATTTTTGATTAAAATTCTTCAAAAATGGGCATAGAAGGAACTTAACCTCAACATAGTAAAGGCCATATATGATAAGCCTACAGCAAACATTATTCTTAATGGTGAAAAACTGAAAGCATTCCCCCTAAGATCAGGAACAAGACAAGGATGTCCACTTTCCCCACAATTATTCAACATAGTTCTGGAAGTCCTAGCAACAGGAATCAGAGAAGAAAAAGAAATAAAAGGAATCTAGATCAGAAAAGAAGTAGTAAAGCTCTCATTGTTTGCAGATGACATGATACTCTACATGGAAAACCCTAAAGACAGATAGTATCAGAAAATTACTAGAACTGAAGAGTTGACTCATTGGAAAAGACTCTGATGCTGGGAGGGATTGGGGGCAGGAGGAGAAGGGGACGACCGAGGATGAGATGGCTGGATGGCATCACGGACTCGATGGATGTGAGTCTGAGTGAACTCCGAGAGATGGTGATGAACAGGGAGGCCTGGCGTGCTGCGATTCATGGGGTCGCAAAGAGTCGGACACGACTGAGCGACTGAACTGAACTGAACTGAATCAGTGAATTTAGCAAAGTTACAGGATACAAAATCAATATACAGAAATCACTTGCATTTCTATACACTAACAATGAAAAGTCAGAAAGAGAAATTAAGGAATCAATCCCATTCACCATTGCAACAAAAATAATTAAATATCTAGAAATAAACTTACCTAACTTTCATGCATTGGAGAAGGAAATGGCAACCCACTCCAGTGTTCTTGCCTGGAGAATCCCAGGGATGGGGGAGCCTGGTGGGCTGCTGTCTATGGGGTCACACAGCGTCGGACACGACTGAAGTGACTTAGCAGCTGCAGCAGCTTAGCACCAAGGAGACAAAAGAACTGTACACAGAAAATAAGACACTAATGAAAGAAATCAAAGATGATATAAACAGATGGAGAGATATTCCATGTTTCTGGGTAAAAAGAATCAATATTGTGAAAATGACTATACTACCAAATGCAATCTACAGATTCAGTATGATCCCTATCAAATCACCAATGGCATTTTTCACAGAACTAGAACAAAAAATTTCCCAATTCATACATAAACACAAAAGACCCCAAATAGCCATAGCAGTCTTGAGAAAGAAGAATGGAGCTGGAGGAATCAATCTTCTTGACTTCAGATTATACTACAAAGCTACAGTCATCAAGACAGTATGGTACTGGCACAGAAACAGAAATATAGACCAATGGAACAAGACAGAGAGCCAAGAAATAAACCCATGCACCTATGGGCACATAATTTTTGACAAAGGAAGCAAGAAGATACAATGGGGCAAAGACACCCTCTTCAATAAATGGTGCTGGGAAAACTGGACAGCTACATGTAAAAGAATGAAATTAGAACACTTCCTAACACCACACACAAAGATAAACTCAAAATGGATTAAGACCCAAATGTAAGACCACAAATTATAAAACTCTTAGAGGAAAACATAGGCAGAACACTCAATGACATAAATCAAAGCAAGATCCTCTATGATGTACCTCCTGCTGCTGCTGCTGCTAAGTCGCTTCAGTCGTGTCCGACTCTGTGCGACCCCATAGACAGGAGCCCAACAGGCTCCCCTGTCCCTGGGATTCTCCAGGCAAGAACACTGGAGTGGGTTGCCATTTCCTTCTCCATTGTGTGAAAGCGAAAAGTGAAAGTGAAGTCGCTCAGTCGCATCCGACTTCTAGCGACCCCATGGACTGCAGCCTACCAGGCTCCTCCATCCATGGGATTTTCTAGGCAAGAGTACTGGAGTGGCTTGCTATTGCCTTCTCCGGATGTACCTCCTAGAGTAACAGAAATAAAAATAAAAGTAAACAAGTGGGACCTGATTAAACTTAAAAGATTTTGCACAGCAAAGGAAACTGTAAGCAAGGTGAAAGGACAACCCTCAGAATGGGAGAAAAATAATAGCAAATGAAACAACTGACAAAGGGTTAATTTCCAAAATATACAAGCAACTCATACAACTCAATGGCAGAAAAACAAACAACACAATCAAAAAGTGTGAAAAATACCTAAACAGACATTTTTTCAAAGACGACATACAGATGACTAACAAATACATGAAAAGATCTCAATGTAGCTCATTACTAGAGAAATGCAAATCAAAACTACAATGAGATATCACCTCACACTGGTCAGAATGGCCATTGTCAAAAAGTCTACAAACAATAAATGTTGGAGAGGGTATGGAGAAAAGGGAACACTCTTGCACTGTTGGTGGGAATGTAATTTGATATAGCCACTATGGAAGACAGTATGGAGATTCCTTGAAAAACTAAGAATAAAACTGCCATATGACCAAGCAATCCCACTCTTAGGCATATACTCCAAGGAAACCAAAATTGAAAAGGACACATGCATCCCACTGTTCATTGAAGCACTATTTACAATAGCTAGAACATGGAAGCAACCTAGATGTCCACTGACAGATGAATGGATAAAGAAGTAGTTTGACAGAAAACAACAAAATTCTGTAAAGCAATTATCCTTCAATAAAAAAATAAACTAAAATAAAGAACTGCCAGTTTCAGGAGTAGGGTGGAACTTATTCTTTGTATGGTATTTATTTTTAAATGTATTTTAAATACAAAATTTAAAGACAAAGTAGATTCATTCAACACATACTGCTCTGCATTGTACTCTTTCCATTTAACCATATATATTGGAGGGTATTAATCATTCTAGCACACAGAGATCAACTTGGTTTTAAAATGGTTGCATATCACTGAACTGTATACCTAAAAATGGTTAAAATGTGGCATGTTATACATGTATTTTATCAGAATTTTTAAACACCAAAAAATGATTGCATAGATGTATTTCTTTACATTGCAATCATTTTACCATGCGCCTATGGATGGACATTTATGTTGTTTGCAGATTTTTTGCTATTACAAACACTGCTGTCATGAATCTGAACACACATGTCACAGGCATCTCACTGGAAAAAGAGATTTTTCTAAAGTGGCTTTAGCTAAGCATGGTATTTTGATATAAAGTTTTAAACCATGGCAAACTTTTAGGTTACATTCATTTATAATTACAGAACTTAGCCAAGGTATTTCATTTACGGGTATTCTTTATGCCTGCGGGCAAAGCTGTCAGTCCCTTTCTAATATTTTAAGTTTAAAATTTGGTTCTTTTCATGATTTTGGTTAAAATTCCACTGTCAGAATTTGTTTTAGTGTTGGCTTAAGGCATAACCCCTGAGAGTCCATCTCCAGTTGTTTTTACACTTAATCATGAGTGAATTTATCAGCTCCTTTTCTAAGATTAGGTTTTCAAAAGTAAAATATAAATAAATAAATCTTGAAGACAGAAGACATTACAAGAGTGCAAAGAAAAATTTCTTCCAAACCGAGGCTGGGACCCTAGAAGACAAACTTACTTCTTAAAAAATTTTAGGTAGGACAGACCCTAATATTTCATAAATGTTCTCAGTATATTGACACCAACCTGTCACTCTAGTCTCAAAGATTTAAAAATTATAGCGATGAAGACTTTAAGGTCTGTGCCAGCTGAATGTGAAACTCTGAGATTTCTGGTGCTATTAAAATTGACCTTTTCATTGTTGCTCTAAACTTTTTTCTGGGCTTTATCATTAGGGGCATTATATTAAATATTCCTATTCAGTCTCATTTTTAGGTCTCCACATTCCACAAATATTGTAAATAACGGGATAAATATTTGCCCGTAAATTTGGGCGGATGCATATTTGCTGACCAATCACATGACTACATCCACAGAGGAAGGGCATGATTGACGGTTACCACTTACAAATTTATCTCTCTATATATACGTGTGTAATATATACAACACTGGAGCAAACACTGACCAGCATTTCCCCCTATATATGTCCTGCGTGTGCATGAGTGCTCACTCACTAAGTCGTGTCCAGCTCTTTTGGGACCCCATGGACTGTACCTCACCAGGCTCCTCTGTCCATGGAATTCTCCAGGCATGAATACTGGAGGGGGTTGCCATTTTCTTCTCCAGGGGATCTTCCCGACAGAGAATATTTGCAGACCTTGTTTTAAAAATACGGTGAGGAGAAGGAGTGGTGTGTATCTTTTAAACAGAGAGGAGTGGAAACTCACTGACAAACGAATTAAAACAAACAACTCTGCTTGGGATGCCTAAATCTCCCCCATCCTGGGACTGCGAGCTTCCCGTCAGTGTGCTGACTCACGCAAGTTTTCCTGCGGAGGTAGCTAGCCCTCACTCCAGACTCCACCTTCCTCAGCCACAGGGACTGCGGCTACTTCTTTTATTTATGCGTTTGTTTTCATCTGAGCCATTGCAGAGCCACATCCTGTCATGTGGCTCCGCTCAGCAGCCCTAACAGCTGTGATGGAAACTGGATATCAGTGCTGATGAACAGAGAAAAGGAAAACAGAATCCCCCACCTTAATACCCTTTGGTGGGGAGGGAGCGGGGAGCCGCTCTCACTATTTGGAGGCAGGTGTGAGCTTGGGATCAGAAACGCAGATATGATTTAATGAACATTTATTTTTGCATCACGTATCTCCTCAAAGATTTACATGCTCCTCTCACGTGCTGACTGAAGAAAGAGTTTTAAATTCGAGCTCTGATAAAACCTTTTTTTTTTTTTTAAGTACAGATGTTAAAGTCTGGAGCAAATAAATTCTTTTGTAGAAAAACTGGGTATATTGGAGCAAATAAACACCTTTTTAGAAAAACTGGGTATATGTACTATTTACATATAAATAACTCACCCCACATGCAGGTATGTATACCTCCGTGTATAATTTTAAATGACAGGCAGCAATTTAATACAGAAGCTAGGGTTCATTAGTTCCCTGAGAAGGATTGATTCTCCATAGCTGGAATGGCGCATACAGCTCCCAGATCAGTTGTAATGAACTGAATCTTCCTTCAGAATACCTAATTAGTAACTCTTTCTTCTGCTCCTTAAAAGGATCTAGACATTTAAACAGATAAATGTTTGGAAATTCTGTAAACATGCCAGAAAGGCATGAAGACTTCATGTGCTTGGGCTTTGAAGGGGAAAAAAAAAATGGGAGAACAATTGATTCTGGGAAAATGAGGTTGTCACTGTTCGGCGTTAAGAGCGTCATTTTCTGGGTCATTTGCAGAATTACTTGGCAAATTCTATGTGAAATAGGTCCATCAGTGTATTTGATTGCCTCTTGGCTTTGCGGGACTTCCCTGGTAGCTCAGACAGTAAAGAATCTGCCTACAGTGCAGAAGACCCAGGCTCACTCTCTGGGTCGGGGAGATCCCCTGGAGAAGGGAAGGACGACCCACTCCAGTATTCTTGCCTGGAAACTTTTCACACTTGGCTTTGTAGCTGATGACTGGCTTTTTGGCGCCCCTACTGGTAAACTGTGGGAATCACTGGAGGACGTTTTTAACCTCAAGGGTTTGCACACGAAATCTGCTTTTCACTGCGGTGGCATATAGACAGGATCACCCCGAAGAGAGATGCTGCCTCGTGTACCGGGAAGTTTCCACTCTGTTCATAACTGTATTGCGCTCATTGACCCTAGACCAAAAATAGGCATGACTGGCAACCCTGTGAAGTTGATGCTAATTCAGACCTCTGTCTCAACTTTTCTTGGAAGTAACCGTCATTTCAAAAACCCCACATGGCATAGATTAGACATTTAGAAAACAATATAGAAATCTTTAATTACCTTTCATCTTGAGGTGAATAACTGCCCCATTTCCCGTCACCAGCAGTACCATATGTACTGAACATTAACAAATAATAAGCCAAGAAAATAGAGATAACTAGGTGGGCTGACGGTGTGAGGCAAAAGATAATAATTCAGCATCTATAGCCCCTCAGAGCATAATGAACCTAACTACATATACCATGTCAGATGAAGATTAAATGCTGTGGCCGAGGGTGAGGAGTGCTCACCAGCTGGTAACAGAAGGGACCTGTCTTTCTACATTAAAATGATTTAGATCAATAGGAAGCAAGACTATCAGTCCTGGGATAGGATAGGAATTGACCTCTGAAAACAAGATATTTAAGAATTTTATGATATGAACTTTCCTGGTCGCTCAAACAGTAAAGAATCTGCCTGCAATGCAGGAGACCCGGGTTCAATCCCTGGGTTGGAAAGATCCCCTGGAGAAGGCAATGAGATACCACTCCAGGATTCTTGCCTGGAGAATTCCCATGAACAGAGAAGCCTGACAGGATACAGTCCATGAGATCGCAAAGAGTCAGACACGACTGACACACATATGATCTGAACTGAGATGACTTTGCCTTTGTCTCTAAATTTTCCAGGACACTACTTCAAGCAAAAACGTTAGTCTTTATATATATACAATATATGTGTTACAATGTTTTACATTGTAAATCAACTATACTTCAATAAAAAATATAAAAAGTTAAAAGAACCAGGCAAAATTTAAAATATATACAGGCATGTGTGTTTATATATATATATACAGCCTATACACTAACTTAGTAACAAAAATTGCATAGTCTTTACTAATGAGAAAGGAATTTCACTTTCGGTAGTTTGATGGAAGAACATCCTTTCATGCTTTCTTTTCAGATGCTTCCTGCGTCACGGTCTAAGTTTTTTAATTTGCAAGACTTAAAAGAGCATCTAGAATTACTGTCGATAGAACTGTCTAATTATTAAGTGATACAGAATTCTAACCAACGTAAGTTCCCTAAAGGATAAAACATGCAAAGCCAATAAAGATCAACCACTGTGGATAAAAGAGATGAGCTACTCTGCTGTTCATTCTACCAGGCTCAGACTCTGGGATGGCTCCAGGTTCAATGTCCTGGTGCACGGACTCCCCACCACACCTTTGCACAGTCAGCAGTAGCATTTCATTTCATTGAAAGCAAAAGATGCAGGGGAATACTTGGCATGAGTTTATCAAAGAGTGAGCATCAAACTTTTCTATCAGGTCCAGAGGTGTGCTGGGAACAAGGATCAGAAGTTCAAAAGGAAAATCTTGATTTGCAGCATTTACCAGTTTTCAGATTATAAATACTCCCACAATGCAGTGTGACTGGACATGGATTTGAGAAATACTAACAATCAGACACGACTGAGCGACTGAACTGAACTGAACAATTAGATCTCCGGAGCTGGTACAAGCATGCTCCAGCGTACCTCAGGCAGGTCCTTGCTAAGTCTTGAACCTTTTTCTGATTAATGGGTATGAAAAGCTGTATAAACATGGGCCATTTTTCCAACCCTGTGCTAAGCAAGGCATAGCAATGGAACTGTGTAAGTGGTATATTTTTTAAAGCTTATGAATACACCGTTAGATACTGATGTGATTTTCCTGGGCTATATGCTGAAGAGATAACATTCTAGGAAAAAATGGCTAAGATGGAAATAATGTTCTATTGTAACTAATTTTTTAAATGATTTTCTTTTCATCATGGACCATTTTTTAAAGTCTTTATTGAGTTTGTAATAATATTGCTTCTATTTTTTTATGTTTTGGGTTTTTGGCTGAGTGGTATGTGGGATGTTAGCTTCCTGTCCAGGGATAAAACTTGCAGCCCCTGCATCGGAAAGCAGAGTCTTAACCTCTAGACTGCCAGTTGTTGCTGTTCTGTCACTAAAACATGTCCAACTCTTTGCAACCCCATGGACTGCAGGACACCAGGCTTCCCTGCTCTTCACCATTCCCCAGAGTTTGCTCAAACTCATGTCCATTGAGTCGGTGATGCTATCCAACCATCTCATCCTCTGCCGCTCCCTTCTCCTGCCCTCAATCCTTCCCAGCATCAGGGTCTTTTCCAGTGAGTCAGTTCTTCGCATCAGGTGGCCAAAGTATTGGAGCTTCAGCTTCAACATCAGTCCTTCCAATGAACACTAAGGACTGATTTCTTTTAGGAGAACACTAAGGACTGATTTCTTTTAGGACTGACTGGTTTGATCTCCTTGCTGTCCAAGGGACACTCAAGGGTCTTCTCCAACACCACAGTTTGAAAGAATTAGTTCTTTGGTATTCAGGCTTCTTTATGATCCAACTCTCACATCCATACATGACTACTGGAAAAACCATAACTTTGACTATACAGATCTCTGCTGGCAAAGTAATGTCTCTGCTTTTTAATATGCTATCTAAGTTTGTCATAGCTTTTCTTCCAAGGAGTAATCATCTTTTAATTTTATGGCTTCATCTTTTAATTTCATGGTCGCAGTGGATTTTGGAGCCCAAGAAAATAAAATCTTTCGTTGTTTCCATTGTTTCCCCATGAAGTGATGGGACCGGATGTCATGATCTTAGTTTTTTGAATGTTGAGTTTTAAGCCAGCCTTTTCACTCTTTTACCACCAAGAAAGTCCCTAACTAATGGCTTTTTTGAGCTGAATATATTCCCTTGTATTTTTCTGTGAGGCTGAGGGAAGTCTCTTCTCAAACTGCAGGTGTCTTATTTAAGTAAGTTCTGCTCACCCAGGTGTCCAGTCCTTTGCTGACCACAATCAGGGGAGAACTGTAGTCCTGGTTTCCCTTAGTCTAGTGGTTCTTAATCGCCACTGCTCATGGACATCACCGGGAGCAGACAGAGGGGGAAGTTTTTCAAGTGTTGATCCATTAGTCTCATTTCAGATCATTTAAATCATAGCCTCTGAGGTGAGGTATAGGAATCAGGGTTTTTTAAAGTGCTGTCAATAATTCTCATCCTCAACCAGGTCTGAAAAACACTGACTATGATCTACTTGGTTGCATTTCTTTCTTCAGTAATTTTCTTTTCACATTTAATGAGAAATATCTGAAGGAGGCCTGAGGCTGAAACAAACTGTCCATATCAGTTTTACCCCTAAACTCTGAAATTGTCTCTGGGGCTCTGGGCAGTGACCTGCTTCTTCCTTTCTCAGCTCTGTCCTTTGCTCCTAAACCTTTTACCTACCTTTGTTTTCACAGAGATGGGGTATTGTGAAATGGGTCAGGTCACAATGGCCAGAACGGTGAGCTCAAATAGACTTGTGGGCAGGTAGAGATCATGGATTTTACCATGTCCAAGAGCATCAATAAAGGACAGTCACAAGAGGATGCTAAGAACAAATGAAACTGGGAGATCAATTTGAAGTAACAGGAAATGAGGCATACACAGGGCAAAATGAAGTTGAGGTTGAAATGAAGATTCAGGGTTTGTATCCAGATAGGGCAGTGGTTGGCTGCTCGACAATATCAGCCATTAGGGAAATGCATATCAAAGTGTGGATGAGAAACTGTTCCCTCTACTAGTTTGACTATTATGAAAAAAGAAAGGAAGAAGGAAGGATAGGAAAAAAAGAGAGAGAGAGAAAGGGAGGAAGGAGGGAGGGAGAGGGAGGAAGAAAGAAAAAGGGAGAAAATAAGGAAGGAAGGAAAAAAGAGAGAAAGGAAGGAAGGAGGGAGAGAGAAAGAAAGAGAAAGAAAAAAAGAAAGAAGTTGGCAAGGATGTGGAGAAATCAGAACCCCCCATGCATAGCTGGTTGCTGGACGGATTGCAGTGCAGACCTTGGAAGTCATGGAGGGAAGCTCTCCCCCTACCCAGGGGCCATAGGACTTCTGCGACCTCCAGAGGCCAAGCCCTTTCACCCAGCAGTCACCACGGCAAGGCCATTTTGCAATGAGTAGAAACCATCCTTGGGAACAGCTAGCTTTCACTGAACATGTATTCTCTGCCAGACTCTGTGGTAAGAGGCTTATGCAGGCATCTCACCCATTGCTTGAAAGAACCCTATGACGTGGGACTGAGGGATTAGCAACTGAGATTAAATCAGAACACATTTGGCACATCTTTTCTTCTTGTTCCAAATCCTGTTAGCTTGTTTAGCTTGGTTGAGATTCTGATCCCTTTTTTTTTTTAATTCTCAAGAGCAGTTGGGTCTTGAGAGAGCATCTGTATTTGTTTATATTTAATAGAGATTTTTATCTATGTCTATATCTCACTATATGCATAATTATATATAACTACATAGAAATACATATTTTACACATCCCAGTGCCTATCACACCACCTATCATACAATAGAAGCTTCACTGATGAACAGAATATAATATATGAACATATACACTCATATATTCTCCGTCTGACTTATTTCAGAACTCATATATTCTCACCTATTCAAAAAAAAATTAGACCATTAAGGGAATGGATTTCATTTTGCCTTCCAAGTTGATTGCCTTCATCAAAGTTATACATGGATTAGAAGGTGGAACATCTCTGACTCAGTCAGCAAGAAAATAAAGATAAATGAACTAGCTGTGCTGGTGAAAAAAATTTTAGGATACCATACGGGGGCAATGTCCCTCAAATCTAATATGAGCTTAAATCACATGACTTATTCCTGCAGGGAAATATTTACTGCTCACTTCATCATGTCAAGAACCAGCTGGGGTCTCTGGGGTTTCAGAGTGAGATGGACAAGGTCCCCACCCTTGTGAAGGTTCTAATCTAGAATGTAAACATACAATATAAACAAGTTAGAAAAATCTAGAAACTGATCATTTCTATGGTTGAAGTAAATGGAGTGATGAGACGGTGGTCTGGCAGTAGAGGGGAGGGTCTATTTCAGATAAAGGATGTCCAGGAAAGGCTCATTTGCACTGTCTCCAAGCCCTGGCTGTTGTAAATAGTGCTGCAGTGAACACCAGGGTACGTGTGTTGTTTTGAATTACGGTTTTCTTAGGGTATATGACCAGTAACAGGGTTGCTGGGTCATAAGATAGTTATCTATTTTTCAGTTTTCTGTGGATGGGGTTGGACCTAGAGTCTGTCACACAAAGTGAAGTAAGTCAGAAAGAGAAAAACAAATATCGTATACGAAAGTGGAATCTAGCAAAGTGGTACAAATGAACCTATTTCCCGGGTGGGAATAGAGACACAGACATAGCGGATGGACATCACAGGGCAGGGAAGGGAAGGGTGGGACGAACTGTGAGAGTCGCGCTGACATATATCCACTACCATGTGTGAAACAGAGAGCTGGTGGGAGCGGCTGCGAAGCACAGGAAGCTTATCCCGGTGCTCTATGATCCTAGAGGGGTGGGATGGGGGGATGCAGAGGATATTATACGTATAGCTGATACAGATATCAGCTATATACGTATACGTATCAGTATATGTATAGCTGACTCACTTCATTGTACAGCAGACACTAACGTGATATTGTAAAGCAAGTATACTCCAATTAAAAAATAAACAAATCTTGGTTGAATAAAGAGAGACTATTCAAAAGGGAATATTGCAAGGGAGAAGAGACAGTTTTCCAAGAGCCCAGGGCTCAAGTAAGAGTCAACATTGTCAACTCCCTGATGGAAGCCTCTGAGGGAAAGATTTTTAGCTCCATGTAAACAAGTTTCTAAGAGCCAGCATTTTCTGAAGTTGAATGGGTGGTTGTTCCTGGTGTGCGGACCAACCCCTGGACAAGGACGCTCTTCAGGTCAACCACAGGTCACAAGATTAGCTCAAACATGGACCCAAAGGCCGGTCTGAACATGGGATTCTGTGGTTTTAAAACCACAAGATGCTGAGAACGAAACAGACCATTCCTGAAAGTACCTTGAGGGTGAGCTCACAAGTAGGCTTCCTCACCAAACCTAATCTCAAACCCAAGACGCAGCACTGTGTTTGAAGGTCTCACTTCCCTTGCCTGTGAGCGCTGGCTCTGCCTACAGGTTCAGGGGAAGAAGCAGCAACTTCCCAGCCGAAGCAGGCAGGGACCCTCAAAACCAAAGGAGAAAAACAGAGCTGAAATGTAAGCAGGTAAATTGGTTTCTACATTGAGGAGCGGCATTTTGAAGGGCGAGGGCAGACCTGGGAATCTGAGGCAAGGAGGAAAGAATAATTGCAGATTAAATGAGTGAAGAGTTGATGATGGGTTGGTAGGGTAGGAGCTGTGGACACTTGCCTGCAAACTCCTGCCCATAGGAGCCGCCGTCCTAGGTGGGCAGGGGACTCACAAGCCAGGACTGGATCTGTCCTGTTATGCCCTTGCATTGTATTCAATACTTAATTTATCCTCCTGGGCTTCTAGGTCTAGTCTGTCAAAATGCCCTAGATGGGATTAGATAATATCCAAGACCCCTTTCCAGGTGGCACAGTGGGTAAAGAACCTGCCTGCCAATTCAGGAGATGTAAAAGACAAGTTTTCAATCCCTGGGTGGGGAAGATCCCCAGAGTAGCAAACGGCAACCCACTCCAGTATTCTTGCTCGGAAAATTCCATGCACAGAGGAGCCTGGGGGCTACAGTCCATGGGGTCACAAAGAGTTGGACACAGCTGAGCACCCATGAACAAACGGACATCTGTCAAATTTCTTTCAGATTGTTATTCTTCTAGAATATCAGCTATCACTGAATTTTAAAAGAAGCCTCATGAATACAACAGGATTTACGTGCCCCACTTCTCACTTCTTTTGTGAAGTGTTTTTCCACTTGGATTTTCCAGAATTTTAAGTAATTTTGGTTTTCATTTACTTTCTTTGATTGAAAGAAATTTTATGAGCTACACAGACTTCATTTTGCAATTTTGTTGTTTGGTTCTATAGTCAATAAAAGGAGTTAAATATTGAAAAACCCCAATTTGAGTTTTGTCACTAAATATATTTAAACATGTTCTATTTAGTTTTCCAAGAAAGAACTCATAAAAATACCTCCTGTATTCTCATGAAAGTATTGAATTTTAATTAAATATGGAATTTGGCTTTATGTCATGCATAAAGGGATAAAGCCACATCGTAGAAAATTAAAGGGCTAATTTAGAAAAAAAAACTCTCAAAGTATTTTACTTAAAACTTCAGCTCAGAACTAAATACTGCTTAATTCCTTTAGATAACCCAAGAACGATTAAATAGTAATTAAGAAAGTTGATTTTAGGAGTTTGCCCTTTGAAGACTCTGTTAAATGGATTTCAATGATCTTCCCTTGAGTATACACAGACAGTTTTAAATGTTACACCTTAACTAGTTAACTCAACAAGTGAGTTCCTATTATCCACCAGGCTAGATCCCAAGAACACAGAATGAGTGCAGCTGGTCTCTGCTATCCAGGCATTTACTCCTCATCTGCTCCAAGGAGACAGCAGGAAAATGGCTCAGCTGGTTGGTTGTAGAGTGATTATCTGGGTCAAACTCCAGCTTCACCTTTCACTAGCTGCAAAGCGTTAAGCAAGTTTTTCATTCATTCAGAGTTTTAGCCTCTTCACCTGCAGAAGAAGAAAAAAAAAAAAAAAAGAGTAAGCATAGAACCTCAAAAAGAGTGTTCTGGCTGGAATATTTGAAATAGTATTGAGAGTATGTTAAATATTTAGAATATGCTTGTGAAGAATATTTTGCTGTGTCAGCTTGGTTAGGCTCCACTCCCCAGTGATTCAATCAAACACTAATCTATGTGTTATGGTGAAGATGTTTGGTAGATGTGGTTAAACTCCGTAATCAGTTAACTTTCAGTATGAGAGATTATCCTAGATGATCTGGGTGGCCCTGATTCAATCAGTTGAAAGACCTTAAAATCCAGGCTGAAGCCTCCATGAAAAGAAGAAATTCTGCCTATGGATAGCAGTGCAGGAGAGCCCCAGCCTGCCCTTCCTGATGACTAGTCACTGGAAAAGACCCTGCTGCTAGGAAAGATTGAAGGCAGATGGAGAAGAGGGTGACAGAAGATGAGATGGTTGGATGGCATCACTGACGCAATGGATGTGAACTTGGGCAAACTCCAGGTGAGGGGCAGGGAAGAATGGTGTGCTGCAGTCTGTGAGGTTAGCAACTGGACCCCAACAAGAGAAGACATGTAGCTTACATAGGAGAGAAAGAAAGACTACTTACTTCCTCTTTCTCCCCCTTCCTTCCCTTCCTCCCTGCATCCTGGTTATTCAACTATTTTGTGATCCACCCATTAGGCTTCCAGTACATTCTTTCATTATCTACTGCTTACATTTATTGGGTTTGTTTTCTTTCCTTGCAATGAGAGAACATTAAGTGATACTCTAGGATTTGGCCTTGAGTTCCCCTCTGTCCTCACTGCACATGACCTTATGGGCATTCCACCCACTCCATGACTTCAGCACACTCCTCACTTCTCTCTTTAACCTGGAGCTGTCTCATGAGCTCTGTACCCGCACGCGGAATTGCTTAACTGCTCTTCTCTTAGATGGCTCTCGGGCACCCAGAACCCAACCTGTCCCTAAATGAATTCATGTGCTTTCTCCCTAAATCTGCTCCTCCTCCTCCTCAATTCTCTAATTCGGTGACTGACACCACTATCCACTGAATCGCTCAAGCCAAACACACCTCCCGTTTGCCCTTAGTAGACTAGCAATTGCTTGGTTCTGTTGATTCCCATTCGTGGTATCTGTCATATCCATTGACTTCTCCAGACCCCTTATTCCTGTCCCAGACCCTCAAGGTGGCCTGGAATATTGTGATCATCCCCCAGCTTTCATTCATTCTCATCTCCCTCTCCCTCTTCATCTGTTAGCTATCATCCACACATCTGGTCTTGCTTCTAAAGCAATCCCCAATTATCTCCCCTGCTTAAAGTCCTTCTCTCCATATATGACCCACATAAATTGGCACACTCAGCATGGCAAACCTCTGCCTGATTTCTCCATCCCTCTTTACTCATCATAATCCCTAAACTCTGATCATGTTGATCCAAGTGCACTTCATTGGATCCATTCTCTGCAGCCCTTCCAGCCCATCTGTGTCTCTGCTGCTAATTGCCCAGAATGCCCTCTCAACTCACCCCCAGTCATCTGCCTATATTAAGTAGTTTCCATTTTTCACTTGTTTCATAAAAACACACTGTAGTGAATATCCTCACCCCCATTCTTCTGAGCATTTGTCTATTTCCTTCATTTAAATTTTCAGCGGTGAAAAGTTCAGGTCATTTTCACTTTAGGTATGACCTTCAGAGCATACCTACCCTTGGACCTGAAAAGAAAATGGCCCAAAGGTAGGTATACTCATTTAAAAATTTTAAACTTATTTGTACAGTGCTTTCAACAAAGATTGAACCAATCCTTCCTCCCTGCTCAATGTGGGAGTCCCTCTTCCCTCCTAGACTATCAGTAAGTCATCATTTTTCATCTTTGCTAGACAAATAACTTTTAAAAAATCTTCTCATGTTATTTTTTCAGAGTATGTTTTCAGATTACAAAAGTCATGCATTCTCACTGCAAAAACACCAACATACAGGCTGTTATGAGTTAAACTATGCTATCCCTCCAAGATATAGTTGAAGCCCTAATCACTGAACCCCATGAGTGTGACCTTATTTAGAAAGAGGAGCTTTGAGGATGTAATCAGTTTAGATGAGATCACACTGGATGGGGTTGAGCCCTAAATCCAATAACCAGTGTCTTTACAAAGAGAAAGAGATGTGAAGACAAACTCACACAGGAGAGAAATCCCAGTGAAGGCAGAGGCAGAGGTCAGAATAATGGGTCTGTAAGGCAGAAATTAGAAGACGCTTACTCCTTGGAAGAAAAGTTATGGCCAACCTAGATAGTATTTTCAAAAGTAGAGACATCACTTTGCCGACTAAGGTCCATCTAGTCAAGGTTATGGTTTTCCCAGTGGTCATGTATGGATGTGAGAGCTGGACTGTGAAGAAGGCTGAGCGCCGAAGAATTGATGCTTTTGAACTGTGGTGTTGGAGAAGACTCTTGAGAGTCCCTTGGACTGCAAGGAGATCCAACCGGTCCATTCTGAAGGAGATCAACCCTGGGATTTCTTCGGAAGGAATGATGCTAAAGCTGAAACTGCAGTACTTTGGCCACCTCATGAGAAGAGTTGACTCATTGGAAAAAACTCTGATGCTGGGTGGGATTGGGGGCAGGAGGAGAAGGGGACGACAGGAGATGAGATGGCTGGATGGCAGCACTGACTCGATGGACGTGAGTCTGAGTGAACTCCAGGAGATGGTGATGAACAGGGAGGCCTGGCATGCTGCGATTCATGGGGTCGCAAAGAGTCGTACACGACTGAGCGACTGAACTGAACTGAACTGAAGGCAGAAATGCCAAGATTTGGCAGCAAACCCCAGAAGCTAGAAGAAAAGAGAAAGGATCTTCCCCTAGAGCCCGCAGACAGAGCATGGCCCAGCTGACCCCTGGACTTCAGACTTCTAATCTCCAGAACTAGGAGACAATATATTTTAAGCCACCCGTTGGTGGCTGATGGGTTTTTTGGTTTGTTTGGTTGGTTGGTTGGTTG
This sequence comes from Cephalophus harveyi, assembly GCA_006410635.1. Lineage (NCBI taxonomy): Eukaryota > Metazoa > Chordata > Mammalia > Artiodactyla > Bovidae > Cephalophus > Cephalophus harveyi. The sequence goes on from SJYT01068822.1 coordinate 263,701, forward strand.
CTTAGTTACAACACAGCGTTATCTAGTTTCCTGGCCAAGAATCTTACCTGGACCTCCAGCATCGAGAGGATGGAGTCTTAGCCACCGGACCACCCTGGTGGTTGCTTTAAATCACCCAGTTTGTGGTATTCTGTTATGTCAGCCCTAGGAGATGAATATATAGGCCTAAAGAGATCATCACGTTGAAAGTGTGATAAATGTTCTTCATGCAGATCCCCTGAATCTCGTTTAAGATCAGCCTATGCAACCCCTCCATGAAGCATCTTCCTCCGTGCTTCCACTGGACAGTGGTGTGAAGCAGAGAGAATGGGGCGGCCGGCTCCGTCAGCAAGGGCAGCCGGTGCCGCCGTGGCCACGAGGTGGCGCTGCTTCTCCAGCGGCTGCAGCTGTCCCTGACCTTGGGGGGCGGGGGGAGCTGGGTTGAAAGGAAAAGATATTTGGAGACCTACGTCCTGCCTCGTCGCCTGGAGCCTCTCCTGACTCACTGGGTTCAGGGGTGTCACTCCGAGACCGGCCTCACCGGGGCTGAGCAACCTGCACTCAGCAATCTACAGCCTAAACCTGCCCAGGCAAACGTTCACGATCGTCCTGGCCAAACCCGGGGATCCTGCTTCAGTTGCACGAACTCTGGGCTGCAAAGCTCTGCCCACTTCCTGGTTAGATCTTCCCTCCCCCAGGGTGCAGGAGCGCCCCTCTCTCTTTCTTAATTCTTCTCACAGAAAGAAGGGTACCTCTTTCAGTGTGCGAAAACCCCACCAGTTTGGGGGAACTGAGCAAGTCTTCCCTCCTAAAAAATTAAAATGGGGAGGGCGGAAGACTGCGAAGCGCGGACAGGCGGAAGGGTCAGACTTTAAAAGGAGAGAAGGGGGCTGGGCGTGTAGCTGCTTTTGGAGGGGGAGATCTGGGGTCAGTTTCCTTCCGTATTTCATGATGAAACAGGGTCCAAAAGCAAGGCGGAGAACAGTACTTGAGGGTCAAGCACATTTACAGAAAAGGGGAACCGTGGTGGGAGAGGCCTTGTGAAGGTGAGGGCCCACTGGTACGTTGGAAACCAGTTGTTCGCGCACTTGTGTATTTAAGAAATGTTTATTGAGCATCTGTTATGTGACCACACTGTTTTAAAAGATGACCATAAGGAATTCCCTGGGGGTCCAGTGGTTGGGACTCCAGGCTCTCCCTGAGGAGGGCCCAGATACAATCCTCCAAGAAACTAAAATCCCACAAGCCACTGCAAGGCCATGCCAGAAAAAAATAAACAGTTAAAAAACAAAAAGACATGAGGATATTCCAATGAGCAAGTAGAAAAAAATCCAAGCCCTTGGGAAATATTCTGGTTGGAGAGGGGGACTAATAAAAAAGAATAAGCGTAACAGATTAGTAAGAAGAATGGAACCACTGATAGGTGATGGGTTTTGTGGAAATATAGGTCAGGATAAGGGAAATCAGATTATCATGGGGTGGGGGAGCTGTGACTTCAAATTCTACATCAGCTCTTCAGGGAAGTCCTCGCTGCCCTCAAAGACTTGAAGGAAGTGATGGAGTTGTCTGTATTGCTGTTGGTGGGTGATGGTTGCTGGAGTGGTGGGGGCCGGTGACCCAACAGAGAGAGCAGTCAGTTAGGTGCCTGGCCTGTTAATGTTGTCCTTAGAGAATGTGGGAAGCTAAAACCAGAGAAGAGGGGAAAATGAGATGGTTCCAGCAAGATGGTGCAGTACAGGTGCAGCAGAGGAATCACAGAGAAAGAAATGGAAGGACTTCAAGTGTGGTTCAAGAAACTGCGGGTAGGGAGTGATTCTGCATTCCACATACCCAAGGAGAGGGGAAGGAACTGGGAGGTCTTGCCAAGGACAGGACACTTAGTAGAAGTGGTCAGAGTGAGAGAGGTGGGGAGATTCTGTGGATAAGCCGAGGGTGTCTGGGTTAGAATCTGAGATGCCACTGGTAGAATAGATCAAAGTGATGACAAGATCAGACTGTGGCTTTGGGAGTGCCCTGAAAACGACCTTGGTGTGCGCAGACACCCAGGGCATCCCCGAGTCAACCACCCTACTTTTGCACTCTTCTGAAAGGGTGGCCCAGATTATACTGAGCAGTGTAGAAAATTCCTCCCCTGTCTTGGCAACAAACACACCATAGAATTTTACGTGCTCCCTAAAGCAGTTTGGGATGTGTGGGTGCCTGCTAGCAAATTTTATACGATGAACACATTTGCACTTACAAATGCTGAGGGCCTTAAATTCCCCACATAGTCACCCATTTCTCTCATCAGAGATGACTTACTTTGTTCTCTTCTAAGAGGGCAAGGTGTGTCTGTGTTTATGTAAATCTCCGTGAGAGGCAGTGTGGGGGTGTTGGGTTTGAGGGCACAGTAAGACCGGTGGAGCAGAAGGTTGGCAGTGACTTGAAGGAAGTCACTGGGAGTGGCAAAGTGGAGGGTGGAAGTCTTCACCAAGATGTGTGTGGAGGGAGACGTGGGTCTAGTCTCCTTCATCTGGGAGTGGTTTCCCTCTGGCAAGTTCTCTTACCTTTCCCCACCGTAATACTGGTCTCGCCTCCGCGCAGCTTGTGAGAGAGGAATCGTCATTGGGAGGGAGTGATGCACGTGACTGGGCGGAAGGGAAATGAACAGTGGTGAGTCATTCGCTCACAGGCTACTTCAACAGACACTGAACATCTCCTAGGAACTTGGAGACACGTTGCGGATGTGAGGGGCATGTCGGTGGACACAATAGGGGCCTGCTCTTTGAGAATTACCTTCCTTTAAGGGGACAGAGGATGAGATGGTTGGATGGCATCACCAACTCGATGGGCATGAGTTTAAGTAGGAGTTGGTGATGGACAGGGAGGCCTGGCTTGCTGCAGCCCATGGTTTCGCAGAGTCGGACACGACTGAGCGACTGAACTAAACTAAACTGAAGGGGAGACAGAAACTACATAAGAGAGGTAGTTTGGAGAGGTTGAGCTCGAGGGATTGGGGAGCTGATAAAGGAAAAAGGGGCTTCCCAAGTGGCGCTAGGGGTAAAGAACCTGCCTGCCAGTGCAGGAGACTAAGAAACGCAGGTTCAGTCCCAGAGTCGGGAAGATACCCTGGAGGAGGGCATGCCAACCCACTCCAGTATTCTTGTCTACAGAATCCCATGGACGGAGGAGCCTGGTAGGCTACAGTCCACAGGGTCACAAAGAGTTGGACATGACAGAATCAACTTAGCATGATTTAATCTAATTAATTTCATTTATAAATTAAGTGCAATTAAGAGATTAACAACAATAACTAATAATAAAATAGAACAATTATAACAATATACCGTAATGAATGTCATGTGAATTTGGCCTCTGTTTCTCTCAAATATCTTATTGTACTCTACTCATCCTTCTTGTGATGATGTGAGATGATAAAAATGCCTCTGTGATGAGGATTTAGGCCCTGTGACATAGTATAGGTTACTATTGACCTTCAGAAGGAGGACCATCTGCTTCTGGTGATCCTGGATCAATGAGCCATGATGATGTCAGTGGTCGCATGTCAGGAGCAGGTGATTTTGAATGTTGGGGATCCGAGGTTGGATGGGGCAGGATGGCGTGAGATTTCATTACACTGCCCAGAATTGTCAACAACAATCCCCAGCCTTTTTGGTTCCGGGGACTGATTTCATGGAAGACAATTTTTCCATGGACCTGGGGTGGGGGGATGGTTCAGTAAATGACATTTATTGTGCACTTCATTTCTATTATTATTATTACATCAGTTCCACCTCAGATCATCGGGCATTAGATCCACTGGGGACCCATGTAATTTAAAATGTAAGAATTGTTTATTTTTAGGGTTTTCCATTTATTTTCAGACCACAGTTGATCGTGAGTAACTGAAGCCACAGAAAGCAAAAACCATGGATAATGGGGACCACTGGGCACATTCTCAACTATTCTCACATCTGTGAAATTGATGTCATAATAGCACTATTTTACTGAGATGTTTTGAAGATGGACTGACATAATAGCTATAAAGTATCTAGTGACTGATACAGGCCAAGTCCCCAGAAGATGTACCTGTAGTTACTATTATTGGTGTTCAAAGAAGAACCTCAGAGATAGGAATGGGAGAGAGGAGGGATGGTTGCAAGTGAAATAAATGAGATTAGTTTAGTTTATGAGTACCCCTGAGAAAACTTCCTTCATCAGCATGACAGACTACAGAATTTGTGGGGTCCAGGGCAAAGTGAAAATCCAGGGCACAAGAAAAATTATTGATGTCGCTAATTATTAGAGGAATGCAAGCCAAAATTACCATAAGGTATCACCTCACACTAGTCAGAATGGCCATCATCAAAAAGTCTACAAATAATAAACGCTGGAGATAGTGTGAAGAAAAGGGAGCCCTCCTACACGCTGTTGGTGGGAATGTAAATTGGTGATTTACATTCTATGGAGATCAGTATGGAGGTTCCTTAAAAATGTTTCTAATAATTAAAAAAAAAACCCTAAAAGTAGAGTTGCCATATGATCCTACAATCCCACCCCTAGGCATATATTCAGAGAAAGCTCTAATTTAAAAAGATACATGCTCCTCAATGTTCATTGCAGCACTATTTACAATAATCAAGACATGGAAACAACCTAAATAAATGTTCATGGACTGATGAATGAATAAAGTTGTGGTGTATATGTGTGTGTGTGCGTGCTCAGTCGTGTCTGACTCTTTGCAACCCCATGGACTGTAGCTAACCAGGCTTGTCTGTCCATGAGATTCTCCAGGCAAGAATACTGGAGTGGGTTTCCATTTTCTTCTCCAGGGGATCTTCCTGACTCAGGGATTGAACCCATGACTCTTGGGTCTCCTGCATTGCAGGCAGAATCTTTACCAGCTGAGCCACCAGGAAAGCCCAAGAATACTGGAATGGGTAGCTTATCCCTTCTCCAGAAGATCTTCCAGACCCAGGAATTGAACCAGGGTCTCTTGCATTACAGGCAGATTCTTTACCAGCTGAGCTACCAAGGAAGCATATATATATATATATATATATATATATATATATATATATGAATACTACTCAGCCATAAAAAGAAATGAAATAATGCCATTTGCAGCAACCTGAATGAACCCAAAGATTATCATACTAAGTGAAGTAATTCAGACAGAGAAAGACATACCATATGATACCACTGGTATATGGAATCTTTTAAAAAATGATGTTAATGAACTTATTTACAAAACAGAAATAGACCCACAGACATAGATAACAAACTTACGGTTATCGAATGGGAAAGGGTGGAAGGGATTAAATTAGGAGTTTAAGATTTACATATACACACTGCTATATATAAAATAGACAACCAATTGGGACCCACTATATAGCACAGGGAAATATACTGGGTAGTAACCTAAAAGGGAAAAGAATCTGAAAATGAATATGAATATATATATATATATTTATATACACACATATACATCTTATTGTTTAGTAGCTGAGTCATATCCGACTTCTTTGCCACCCCATGGACCATAGCCTGCCAGGCTCCTCTGTCCATGGGATTCTCCAGGCAGGAATACTGGAGTGGGTTGCCATGCCCTCCTCCAGGGCACCTTCCTGACCCAGGGCTTGAACCCATGTCTCTTATGTCTCCTGCACTGGCAGGCGGGTTCTTTACCACCTGAGAAGCCCAGTAGGGTGGTACCTGATGCAACTGAAAATGCTCCACAAAGCAGAGCCCTGGGACATGAGTGATGCAAAAGTTTAAAAGGTTTACACAGCTTTCTCCAAGTCACTGTTAGTGGGATTACTATAATCGGACACCTGGTCACCTCAACTTCTGGTCCTGCATTTTTAACTAGTTTGCAAGGTGAATAAAATTTGGATATGATCCTGGTCTCTCTACTTGGGTTCATATGACATGTATTAATGTAAGAGTTATCTTTCTTTTGGCTAGAGAAGGGTTGACACTTGACCTTAGTTTTCTTTGAATCTGAAATGCAAGTCCATAATATCAAGCATTATGTATATTTTTACGTCTGTGTAGCATCTTGTTTGAAATGTAAGTGCCCAGAGATACTGGCCTAAGTTGACTGTTTTCTTTCTTTCCTCCCATCCTTCCTCTCTCCCTCTCTCTGTTCTTCCTTTCTTCCTCCTTTTCTTTCTTTCTTCCTCTCTGCTATCTTTCTGTCTTCTTTCTCCCCTTTCCTTTCTTCCTTTTTTTTTTTTAAGCATGCATGCTCCGTCGCTCAGTCATGTCCGACTCTTTGCAACCTCATGGACTGTAACCCACCAGGCTTCTCTGTCCATGGAATTCTCCAGGCAAGAATACTGGAGTGTGTAGCCATTTCCTTCTCCAGGAGGTCTTCCTGACCCAGGGATTGAACCTGCGTTTCCTGCATCGGCTGGTGGATTCTTTGCCACTGGGACACCTGGGAAGGCACCCCCCACCCCGACCACTACCTTTTTTTAAAGAATGTCTAGGAGAAGGCAATAGCAAGCCACTCCAGTACTCTTGCCTAGAAAATCCCATGGATGGAGGAGCCTGGTAGGCTGCAGTCCATGGGGTCGCTAAGTCGGATGCGACTGAGCGACTTCACTTTCACTTTTCGCTTTCACACAATGGAAAAGGAAATGGCAACCCACTCCAGTGTTCTTGCCTGGAGAATCCCAGGGACAGGGGAGCCTGTTGGGCTCCTGTCTATGGGGTCGCACAGAGTCGGACACGACTGAAGCGACTTAGCAGCAGCAGCAGGAAAAAAAAAAAAACCACTCACACACAAAACCACAACCTTGTATATGCTTTGCATACAAATGAGTTTAGCAAGTGTAAACTCTGGGTGTACAGCCCTGGTTCTTAGCTAGAAATGCTTTTGCCTTCAGGGCCTGTTTGGTAATGTCTGGAGACATTTTTCATTGTCACAATTGGCCAGGGTTGGGGATTCCTATGGGCATCTAGTGGGTAGAGCCCACTACATCCTACATCCTCCAATGCTCAGAACAACGAAAAATGATCCAATGCTGAACAACAAAAAAGTGAGTCCAAAATAAATGGTCCCAAATGTCTAAATTTCCTGAAATGGAGAAACCCTACTGCAGAGGGAGAGGGAGAAACATGGAATCAACGATCAAGATTCTGGATCTCTGCTTAAGAAGAGAAAAAGGTCCTGTCACCTGTTCAGCGTCTCTTCTGGGACCCGTGATGGGATAGAGGGAGTTGTTTCTGCAGCAGTGGGTCCCAGAGTATGTCTCACCCCAGCGGTCAGGAAACCATAGCATAAAAAGAAAAGGAACTGGTGCAAAGTCAGAAAATGGTCATAAATGTGTAAAGGTTTCCCATATGTTTTGTATCTTAGGAAGTGTGCTTTCTCCTGCCTGTTCTGGGCGAGTCCAGACATGCCCGCCAAGGCAATCCCCAGGCTTGGCTTCCAATTTGCCTTGTGAATGGAGAGACCGTGTAAGTGCTTGACTCACCGTGAGAAGCAGCACTGAAGCAGACTCAATTTCCTACAAAAAGGGGAGACATAAACATAACTTTAATGATGGTATCAAGAGTTAAGGAATATCCATTTCTGGGCATGCAAACAGTATCTAGCCCTTCACTGATCTCAATTGCCATTTATTAATCTTCTTAATTAACACTATTTTTGATTTTTGCCCAGAGGGAAAAAGAAAAGGGAAGGAAAAAGAGAAAGCATAAGATGATGAAAGAGACACTTCACAGTGATATGGACTGGCATGAGAATACAGGTGATTTATCCAAGCAGCAGGTTCCCTGGTGGTTAATCTTATAAATTTCTTCCAAATGTACTCTCTGGCGTAATTATTTTTAAAATAAATAAATTATTTAAATTGAGATAAAGTTAGGATTAAATTGCTGCATCTACTCATAATCTCATTTTCAATTTTGATGTATATTTGTCCTCAGTAGGGGTTGATTGTCCCAGTTTAAAACCCTATCTGCCAGGAATACAAGAAACTACTTGTTTCTCTAAACAAAACTGGCTTTTATTATCAACCTTAAAATTTTTTTCAACATGACTTTGTAAGTGATAGCTCATTTTGATTCCATTTGCATGCTTTTTTCTCTTCATATAGATATTGGCCATTTGCCTTTCTTCTCTTCTGAATTACCTATTAATGTCTTTTGTCCACTTCTTCTGGTGTTATCTCTTCTGTTGGAAAGAGTTCTTTGCACAGTAAGGATTTTTTCCCCCTTTCGTAAGTTGTTTTTTTTTTTTTTTCTCATGTTGCAGATTTTTAATGGTATTCTAGATGTGGGCTTCTCTGATAGCTCAGTTGGTAAAGAATCCACCTGCAATGCAGGAGACTCCAGTTAGATTTGCTAGGTCAGGAAGATCCACTGGCGAAGGGATAGGCTACCCAGTCCAGTATTCTTGGGCTTCCCTTGTGGCTCAGCTGGTAAAGAATCTGCCTGCAATGCGAGAGACCTGGGTTTGATCCCTGGGTTGGGAAGATCCAATGGAGAAGGGAACGGCTATCCACTCCAGTGTTCTGGCCTGGAGAACTCCATGGACAGTATGGTCCACGGGGTCACAAATAGTCAGACACGACTGAGTGATTTTCACTTTCAGTAGATGAGTACAGCAGTTATGTACTTTTATTATGAAACTTTCATATCTTTTGCTTCAGTATGTGTTATCAAAAATTTGGCCAATTTATCACTTATTTGCTTATTCATTCATTCCTTTATTCTAGAAGCAGAAACCAAATGCTTTCTATGAGTCAAAGGAAACAGCAACACCACTGCTACCATGATAATGACAACAACAAAATAAAACACAGAACAAAATCCTTAGGAATAAATGTAAAATAAAATGTGCAGGATCATTTTTAAAAAATACTAAAATTTAGCTGAAGTACACAAAAGAAAGAAAGATCCCCTGGAGTAGGAAGTGGCAACCCATTCCAGTATTCTTGCCTGGAAAATTTCATGGACAGAGGAGCCTGGTGGCCTGCCATCTATAGAGTGGCAAAGAGACACAGCTGAGTAACTGAGCACCAATTAAAACAGATTATACTTTCTCAGTATTTAAAATAATTGGGAAAAGAATTATTAAATGGTAATAGGACAGCTGATTAATTATTGTGGGGAAAGGCTAAAATTTTGTCGTATATTTATAAAATATAAAAATATTATGTTTTATGCCAAATTAAGTTCTAGAAAGACTTGCAATTTTGTACAAATATTCTTATGTTTCCCTGGTTTTCCTGGCTCAGATGGTAAAGAATCTGTCTGCAATGCTGGTGACCAGGATTCAGTCCCTGAATCACGAAGATTCCCTGAAGAAGGGAATGGCAACACATTCCGGTATTCTTGCCTGGAGAATTCTATGGACAGAGGATCCTGGCTGGCTACAGTCCATGGGGTCACAGTTAGACACGACTGAGTGACTAAGGGTGCACACAAATGTTGAAATTATAAAGTTACTGAAAGAAAATGTAAAGTACAATATCAAAGAAAGAACAGAATCTACTATATAAAAATCTGATGGCATGAAACTGCAAAAGATTTCTGTAACAACAATATCAAATTAAAATAGATGTTATATAGAAAACGTGTGTGTGTGTGTGTGTGTGTGTGTGTCTGTGTGTGTAGCATCTGTACAGAGGAGTGGAATAGACATCTGCAAATACATAAAGCACTCTTCATATCTTCAATAAAAAAAACAAACCTTTCATAGTAAAATAGGCAAAGGACATGAATGGACAATTCAATAAAGAAAATACGAAGAAACTATACATATTTATTTAAATATTAAACTTTGGTAGTAACGAAAGAAATGTGAACAGTCCAGCAAGGACCAAAATCACAACGTTAAAGACCATGTGAGAAATGCACACTCACGTCCACTACCGTTGAGATTCCTGATTAGGACTGATTTGAGGGGATACAGTTAAGCTGCCCTGAATTTAACCGATGAAAACAACAAACATTTTCTCACAAGTTCCTTGGGAATCTGGGTGCAACTTAACTGGGTCTCTTAGCCCAAGGACCCTGTCAAAACTGCAGCCATGAGCCTGGCTGGAGGAGCGAGTCATCTCCAGGCTCCACGACCGGGAGGACCCACTTTCCTGCTGGTAATCGGTTCTTTCTGGTCAGAGACGTCAGTCTAGGCCACATTCAAGCCCACACATTTGACGACAAAAGAACCAAAAGTGAGGATCACTGGGCCTCATCTTGGAGGCTGCTCACCCGGAAGACAATTTGGCAATAGGTGTCAAAAGTGTTAAAAAAAAATGTACATTTTATTGGCACATCTGTTCTAAGGAAATAATTGAAAAATGTACACAAAGAAAAGAATGTAGGAACGTTATGGAATGGCATATAATAGAATAAAATAGGGACAACCAAATGTCAATAGTCTTGTTTAAGTAAATTGGGTTTTAGCTTCATAACAGAACAGTTCAGTTCAGTTCAGTCACTCAGTCGTGTCCGACTCTTTGCGACCCCATGAATCACAGCACGCTAGGCCTCCCTGTCCATCACCATCTCTCGGAGTTCACTTAGACTCACGTCCATCGAGTCCGTGATGCCATCCAGCCATCTCATCCTCGGTCGTCCCCTTCTCCTCCTGCCCCCTATCCCTCCCAGCATCAGAGTCTTTTCCAATAATGAGTCAACTCTTCTCATGAGGTGGCCAAAGTACTGGAGTTTCAGCTTTAGCATCATTCCTTCCAAAGAAATCCCAGGGCTGATCTCCTTCAGAATGGACTGGTTGGATCTCCTTGCAGTCCAAGGGACTCTCAAGAGTCTTCTCCAACACCACAGTTCAAAAGCATCAATTCTTCGGCGCTCAGCTTTCTTCACAGTCCAACTCTCACATCCATACATGACCACAGGAAAAATCATAGCCTTGACTAGACGGACCTTAATTGACAAAGTAATGTCTCTACTTTTGAATATGCTATCTAGGTTGGTCATAACTTTTCTTCCAAGGAGTAAGCGTCTTTTAATTTCATGGCTGCAGTCACCATCAGCGGTGATTTTGGAGTCCCCCCAAAATAAAGTCTGACACTGTTTCCACTGTTTCCCCATCTATTTCCCATGAAGTGATGGGACCGGATGCCATGATCTTCGTTTTCTGAATGTTGAGCTTCAAGCCAACTTTTTCACTCTCCATTTTCACTTTCATAGGCTGCAGCAATTAAAATTATGTAGATGCAGACATAGTAATGGGCTTCCGAGGTGGCACTAGTGGTAAAGAACCTGCCTGCCAATACAAGAGACATAAACAACAAGGGTTCAATCCCTTGGTCTGGAAGATCCCCTGGAGGAGGGCATGGCAACCCACTCCTCTGGAGAATCCCATGGGCAGAGGAGGCTGGCTGGCTACTAACCATAGCGTTGTAAAGAATTGGACATGACTGAAGCAACTTGGCACACATGCATACATGGTATTATGGAAAGGTGTTTTTGAAATGACTGAATTAAAAATCAAATTAAAAAAAAATCTTTAAAATATACACTTTTTATAAATTGTTAAGTATATGCACAGGAAAAAGTCTGAAATAACAGACTCCAAAATACTGACATGATTATTTCTTTGAAACAGTGGGAATACACATGATTTAAAATTTTCTTTCTTCTGGCTAATTCATATGGTTTACATTTTATACAGTGGTAGTATTATATTTTATAGCAAAAATGAACCAATACTTGTAATGAAAAGTAAGTAAGAAAACCATCTTCATTTGCTCATATTTGTAGTGGACATTTGCACAGAGTCTTAGCTCACTCAGGCTGCTATAACAAAAACACCATAGACTTGGTAATTTAAACAACATGCATATATTTCTCACAGTTCTGGAGTCTCGGCAGTCCAAAGTACTGGAATATTTGGTGTTTGGTGAGAACCTTCTCCCAGGTTCATAAACAGTGGTCTTTTTGCCCTGTCCTCACATAGTGGAAGATGGACAGGGTTCTCTGGGTCTCTTCTCTAAGGGCACTAATCTCATTCATGTGGGCCTCACCCTCATGACCTAACTACCTCTCAAAGGGCCCACTTCACACACCATCAAATTGGGGATTATTGTTGTTTTTCAGTTGCTCAGTCGTGTTTGACTCTTTGCGGCCCCATGGACTGCAGCACACCGGGTTTCCCTGTCCATCACCGACCCCTGGAGCTTGCTCAAACTCATGTCCTCAGGTTGGTGATGCCATCCATCCATCTCATCCTCTGTCATCTTCTTCTGCTCCTGCCTTCAATCTTTCCCAGCATCAGAGTCTGTTCCAAAGAGTCAGCTCTTCACATCAGGTGGTCATAGTATTGGAGCTTCAGCTTCAGTCTCAGTTCTTCTAATGAATATTCAGGGTTGATTTCCTTTAGGATTGACTGATTTGACCTCCTTGCAGGCCAAGGGACTGGATATAAAATCCAAGGGACTCTCAAGTGTCTTCTCCAGGACCACAATTCGAAAGCATTAATTCTTCAGCACTCAGACTTCTTCACGGTCCAACTCTCACAATCGTACATGACTACTAGAAAAACCATAGCTTTGACTGTACAGACTTTTATCGGCAAAGTGAAGTCCCTGCTTTTAAAAATGCTGTCTAGGTTTGTCATCTACTCAATGGACATGAGTTTGAGCAAAGTCTGGGAGCTAGTGAAGGGCAGGAAAGCCTGATGTGCTGCAGTCCATGGGGTCACAAAGAGTCAGACATGACTGAGTGAACAATAACAGCAAAACAATTCGTCTTGTCTTTCCTTCCAAGAAGTGAACGTCTTCTAATTTCATGGCTGCAGTCACCAGCTGCAATGATTTTGGAGACTGGGAATTAGAGTTCAATGTATGAATCTGGGGGGACGTAGCATTCAGTCATCAGCAGATAATGCATGCAGTCAGCAGCCCCGGCGAGTCCTCCCTTCTCACTATTAGCCCCCACATTCCTAAGGTACTTCTCAGCAGCCTGAACTCAGTAAGATCCTTCAAGAATCTGGAGCCAGACCATTCTTTCTCTCCCTGGAGAACAAACATGTTCCAGGTAGTCCATCACCAGTTACACATCCTAGGAAGGGGGGTTGCCACGGTTTCCAAGTATAGACAAACACACCATTAGGCAACCAGACGGAAGAGCCCAATGTATGGTGGAATGCTGTTCTCCAGAGCCTTCCTGGACTCCCCATATATCCACTTAACATTGACAACCTCCTGTCCTGTCAAGATGAGTCTGAGAGAAAAAGAGCAGTAATTTTTTCTTTCTTTTTTTACCATTCCTTTGAAAATTTTCAAGACATTGTTTTTGGAACACAGAGCTCTCATGTTCTATTAATAAATGAGAATTAAAATAAACTACATGAAATTGAGCTGTCAAGACTTCATTTCGATGAGATTATTTCTGCTGAAACAGTTAATTGGGTATGGTTTATGCATTGACAATGATCAATATATTCATTCCTCAGTGAGCTGAGAATCAAATCCTTGTGTTTGAAGGAATCATTTATACGTATGTTATGGGTTCTTTAAATAAAACAAGTGAAACCCATAGCTGCACAATATTAGCAAAATACTTCACAGAATGCATTGAGATTCCTTTATTGGCTGATGTGGTAATTAAATTCATGTGCTATAAAGCAATGTAGAGAGCTGGTTTATTCCTTTCTGAATGAAATTCATTCTTTTCAGTTTTAGAAATTAGAATTGGAAAATGCCTGTATTTAAGGCAAAGTGCTTTCAAAACTAATCCCAATGAGGAGAATTCTTAATATCGCAGTGCTTTGGGAATGTGAAGTTACTCCCTGCCCGACCTTTCTTAAGCCCCAGCCCCCAGCCCTTTTTATCTGATTCTGAAACTGCCTCCGACATAATTGGGTTTCCTAAGACCTGTTTCTCTCACTGGACAAGATTGTGAACAAAGAGGGCTGAACGGGGAAAATAATTAATTTTAATGAGAGAGACACCGGGGGAGTGTGAGTGGCTTCCTCCGTTTGCTTTGATCTAAAATAATGAATGTTCATGCGGCAAATAGAGCAGAAAGATTACAAACATCTAGTCCTAAACAGAGGTGGCACTTTTATACAATCTAATGAAATCTCTGACAAGCCATGTTCGCGACTGGGTCTGCTCAAGCGTGAAAGGATGTCTTGGGGGCTCTGTATTTCTCATCTTAGTTTGTACTAACTTGTACAAAATACGCTCCATCAAAGGTATATGGAGGGTGTGCCGGATTACTTCTATCTCATCAGTTTACGGGTGTAGGATTTTCTCCCTTAGGTGTTTGAGTTGAGGTGAAGTTGCTCAGTCGTGTCCGACTCTTTGCGACCCCGTGGACTGTAACCTACCAGGCTTCTCCGTCCAAGGGATTCTCCAGGCAAGAATACTGGAGTGGATTGCCATTTCCTTCTCCAGGGGATCTTCCTGACCCAGAGATCGAACCCGGGTCTCTCGCATTGGAAGCAGACGCTTTAACCACTGAGCCACCATGTTTAGGACCTTCTTTTTGCAAATGCTTTCCACCTTGTTTAAAGACTGTCTTGCCTTCCCTGTCTTCTGACATAGGAAAGGCCCATGAGCTCCCTAAAGTGGAGACAGTGCCATGCTTGTCACTGAACCACTGTACCTCTAACAGCACTGTGCACGCGGGCTCAGGAAACCTTTGTTGGAATGAATAAGTGAAAACTGACGAGCCCACCACTGAAATTTAGACACTGTCTTCATTTTGTTTTCTAGCTTTCCAGTGTTTTATAAGCATGAATATTTGTACTTGGAAGAGGCCATTCAAGAGGAACAAACAAACCTTGGCATCTTAGTGGCTCAAAAATTTTTTCTTAATCAATGAAAATGCCACTGTGAGCCAAGTGGCTTTCTCTGGGGTAGCTCTGCTCCAAGCAGTGACTCAGGGATCCAAGACACTCCTAAACCAAGTGGGTTTTCCTGGGGACAGACCTCCACCCCACCTCCCCCCCCCCCCCCCCCCCCCATAGTAATGATACTCTGCCAACGCACCAGCTCCCTCCTCATTTCATTAAGATGCTGACACTCTACATTGGCTCTCCACTGGAGATGTGTATAAGAGACAGCCCCCCCCACAGCAACCTGTGTCCTTTGCTTCTTCTTTGCAAAAAAGCTTTAGTCTTCTAGGTTTTCCCTGAATTTCAAAATGAAAAAAAATTCAGAGAAATGAAAAAAAAAATACAGAAACAAAAAAGTCAAGCAAAACAAAATAATAATGGTTTAGCCATAAAACAAAGTAAGGACCTTTAAGTTCCTCCTCAAGGGCCATGGATATTAGTAACATCCTGAGCCATTTCCTTGAGTTGTTTTGCAGATACTGAAACTCCCACCAGGTGGAAGAAGTTAACTGCATACTGATCACAAACCCATAGACTCCGATTAGTTAGAACAAGAAAGTTGATGGTTAAGATTTCCAAAACATCTTTACCTCACTACCAATCAATCAGAAGGATGTCCAGAGTTTATCAGGCATCCTTCAAGCTTTATCCCTAGCTTTGCCTTCAAAAACTCTTTCCTGAAAGGGTCTTTTGAGCATGATTAGAGAGAGAAAGCGGGAGACCCTTGGCCCCTAGGGAGGAGTCAGGGTTGGAAAGAAAAAAGCAACAAAAGCAGGAGAAGAAAGCCCACCCTGTTTAAAAATATTGCCTGGAATTTCAGGAAATAGTGTTTCTTTAAAAGGCAAAGAGGGGGACTTCCCTGGTGGTCCGGTAGTCAAGAATCCTCCTGCCAATGCAGAGGACACAGGTTCAATCCCTGGTCCAGGAAGTTCCCACATACCACAGAGCAATTAAGCCCACAGGTCACAGCTACTGAGCCCATGCCCTAGACCCTGAGCTCTGCAACAAGAGAAGCCACCGCTGTGAGAAAATCTTGCACTGCAAGGAAGAGCAGCCCTTACTTTCTGCAACTAGAGAAAGCACGTGTGCAGTAAAGAAGACTCATAAATTATGAGGAACAAGAGGAAAGGAAGAGGGGTGTGTTTGAAATGTACGCTCTCAAGTAAAAACTGGTTAGCAGGTAACTGTCTGGCGAGTTTCCCACTGGTGGCCAGCCCTGCTGATTTTAAGTGGAGGTGGCTAGACTTGAGGGTTTCAGGGGGAGGGGAGCAAAGAAGGTTGAGTGATTCTGGCCCCTAGTCCACTAGTAGCATCTGGAACTCATTTACAATTGCTTCCTAAAACCATATTTCATTGAACAGAAGTCTCTTACAACATTTGGCTTAGAAATCAATGCTCCGCTAATCCTTTGCACTGTTTTTATAGTTTTGTACGACGTGTTGATAGAGTGCCTCTGAACTTGTTAACTGTGAAAGTGAAAATCCAATCATCTCACTGGCCTAGAAACTCATTTCTCCTTTAACCTCCTAGATAAAAACTAACCAAATGATGCCTTTTATGAATGACTGCTCAAATCATTTTAATCCCATGGGAGAAACTATATTTCAGATATTCATTTTTTGTACAAATGGATTTATCATTATTGTCTCATTTATATTAAATATTAAGAAAGTAATAACATTTGAGGGGAATTTAAGTATTTATTTTTATCTTTACCTTCCCTTTATGGCGAGCAGTCTTGAGTGTCCCCACCCAGCGGTGATGCATTTCTTTAAAAATTCTTTTTACAATAGAATTAAGTAAAACAGGGTCAATTGGAAGAAAAAATTTAATAATAGTGTAGATGATACACACACATGGTGAAAATCCGTGAAGTTGGAATTTGAATGAACACTGTTGCGAAGCACTGATTTAACATTCCAAGATCTCATTATTAGGATCCTCAAAGCTGGGTGTGTATCTTTAACTCACAGAAGGTGGTTCACAATCACAGCTGCACAGTGGGACTGCCCAGGAGGCTTCCAAAAAAACAGTCATGCTAAGGCTCCACTTCAGACCAATTAGATAAGAATCTCTGAGTGTGAGTCCATGGGTGGATTTTTAAAGCTCTCTTTGCAAGGTGCGGCCAGAGCTAGGAACCACTGGTGGAAAATCTCCCACTTCGCTTCATGTTGAGTTCCAACATGAGCTTTTGAAAAGTGTATTCTAAGTTCAGTTCAGTTCAGTTCAGTCCCTCAGTCGTGTCCGACTCTTTGCGACCCCATGAATCGCAGCACGCCAGGCCTCCCTGTTCATCACCATCTCTCGGAGTTCACTCAGACTCACATCCATCGAGTCCGTGATGCCATCCAGCCATCTCATCCTCGATCGTCCCCTTCTCCTCCTGCCCCCAATCCCTCCCAGCATCAGAGTCTTTTCCAATGAGTCAACTCTTCGCATGAGGTGGCCAAAGTACTGGAGTTTCAGCCTCAGCATCATTCCCTCCAAAGAAATCCCAGGGTTGATCTCCTTCAGAATGGACTGGTTGTATCTCCTTGCAGTCCAAGGGACTCTCAAGAGTCTTCTCCAACACCACACTTCAAAAGCATCAATTCTTCAGCTATCAGCCTTCTTCACAGTCCAACTCTCACATCCATACATGACCACAGGAAAAACCATAGCCTTGACTAGACGGACCTTAGTCGGTAAAGTAATGTCTCTGCTTTTGAAAATGCTATCTAGGTTGGACATAACTTTTCTTCCAAGGAGTAAGCGTCTTCTAATTTCATGGCTGCAGTCAAGTTTTCTGAATGTTGAGCTTTAAGCCAACTTTTTTGCTCTCCTCTTTCACTTTCATCAAGAGGCTTTTCAGCTCCTCTTCACTTTCTGCCGTAAGGGTGGTGTCATCTGCATATCTGAGGTTATTGATATTTCTCCCGGCAATCTTGATTCCAGCTTGAGTTTCTTCCAGTCCAGCCTTTCTCATGATGTACTCTGCATATAAGTTAAATAAGCAGGGTGACAATATACAGCCTTGACGGACTCCTTTTCCTATTTGGAACCAGTCTGTTGTTCCATGTTACCACTTATCTAATAGGCTAGGTGGAGAGTGCATTTGGTTTATGTACATTTGATTTTGAGAACCACACTTTTCTCTGGGCCACCCCAACCCTCCACACTGATGTCCTACTCATGCCCAGCAATCCCTTTCCTGTAAGGATGACCTCCTCATCCCACTGTGATCTCACTGGAAGCTGGAATGGTGAACAGAGGCAGTAACAAGAACAAGGTTTTATTTATTGTGTTCTCACTGTATATTATCTTTTGTTTTAATACGTAGGTGAATTTTATCATACACATATTTTGCACAGGTGAAAGTACACATCTATAGGACAAAAATCTACACATGTAACTTACAAAAGTAGAATTTCAGTATGTATTCTTTAGCTTTTTACTTGGAAACAACCTAAAATTCACAGAAAAGTTAGTTACAAGAATACTGCAAAGATTTTTTTCCCCTGAAACATATAAAATAAGTTACTGGCATGATGCCCCAGTCCCCAGATAATTTATTACATATTTCCTGCAAACAAGGCTATTCACTTGTACAACTATAAACTTCAGATTCAGGAAGTTAACATTGTATGCCTTTCATCTTAGATTCCGTTCAAGTTTCACCAGTTGTCCCAAATGTTCTTATAGCAAAAGGATCAAGTCCAGAATCACACATTGCACTTATTTTTCTTTTTAGGAGTTCCTCAGACTTTCCTTGACCCTCACAACGTTGGTGCTTTTGAAGATTTCAGGTCAGTTATTTAGCAGAACGTCCCTCAATTGAAGTTAGTCTGCTGTTTCCTGATGGTTAGATTCAAGTGTGCACACTTCGGCTTTCAGAGGGGTGTCACTGCAGTCTTCTTTTTCCTTCTATCAGGTGGCGCGTGACTTCAATTTGCCCTATTAGTTTCTCTTTGCTTGACTAAGGGGATGTTGACCAGGCAAGTGACTCTTTTTCCCCTTTAATAAATATTTTGCGGGAGGTATTTTGAAATCATGTGTGTATCCCATACCCCTTCAAATTTTCAATTCATTCATTCATACCATTATGAACTCATGGATTCCTAGCTTATTCAATAGACTATAATCCATTAGAATCAATAGTTATTTTGATGTTC
This sequence comes from Cephalophus harveyi, assembly GCA_006410635.1. Lineage (NCBI taxonomy): Eukaryota > Metazoa > Chordata > Mammalia > Artiodactyla > Bovidae > Cephalophus > Cephalophus harveyi. Next base: position 282,634 of record SJYT01068822.1, read on the forward strand.
AAATAATCCAGATTTGGTCAGTGGGAAATCATTTAAGTTGGCTTGCTTATTTCATACATAACCCCATCAATATTGGAGCACTTCCTTGTGGTTGTTTTTTTTTGTGTGTGTGTGTGTGTGTGTGTGTGTGTGTGTGTGTATAACAAGATGTTTAGAATCTGTGTTTACTTTCTCTGCTCCAGCTCTGGTATCAGCCAACTGGTTCAAGAATCTTTGGTCCCTTTGAGTACAGATGGGTATTTAGAAACCAATATCTAGGCACCAGGTGTGTTCACTGCTGTTAAGGTGTCACAGTTCCCAGACCTTTCCAGTGGACAGAGCTGGAACCTATGTGTAGACACACACACTCACAGACACACACACACACACATTTATGTCATACTTACTTCTATAACTATCTTTACAAACTAGAAGCCAAGAGTTCACAGCAATATCCTCAATTATAATCCGGCACCCCAGGGTTCACTCTAGTCTTCTCCCTTCTCATATCTGTAACTACACTCTTCAACAGTGAGAATCCTGCCCCATGTCACACTCTATAGATTTAGTAATGATACTCTGCCAACGCACCAGCTCCCTCCTCATTTCATTAAGATGCTGACACTCTACATTGGCTCTCCACTGGGTTTTAATTCCTTTTTCTGGATTACCCCTCCCCTCTCCCTACTTGGGCTCTGAAACCCTGTGTCAAGCTGCCCTACACCATGCAGATGGCTTCCCCATCCCTCTTGGGCTCTGATGCCCTGCAGTGGTCTGTTGTTACCTTCGTCCACCCACTTGGACGTCCTTCTCACCCTCCTGTACCCTGACACCCGGAGTCTGCTCACTCTTTTGTATGGACCTCCTCCTTAGTCAGCTCAGGCTGCTACAGCTCCCTCTACCATGCACTGAGGCTTATTTCCTCAGCCCCACCTAATGCAACACAGATTTTTAATTTTGAAGAGTTTTGCCAAATTTTCTGCCAGAGAGATTCTGTCAAGTCATATCTTATCATTAATATAAGAGAGCCTGTCTCCCTCACACTCAGCAATGGAGTGTTATTATACTTTCAGATCTTCGCTAATTTGAAAAGTGAAAAGTTTGTCTTATGCAGCTTAAATTGTATTTAAGAAAACATAAAATATTTCTACCAATTAGAACTCCTACTCTCATTAAAACTCAAAATTTTAATTCCATTAGTGTTCTTAATTTTTAATAGTAAACTCCAAACTTTGTAAAAGAGTGACATTTCCTCACTTATGTAATAGTATATTTCCCCCTCTTTAGTAGCTACACTTTGTTCTAGAAAACCTATTGTTGGCCCCAGACATAATTGAAAGGGATAGAAAATTTTAATTTCTAATGGGACAAGAAAAATAACACATTAACAGACTGTTTTGACTAGAACAGTTTTCAAATCAATAATTACTTCTCACTTAAAAAAACACGGATTGAGAAGAAAAAAGCCCCATCATATGATAATAATGGAAGGCCTAGGTCATTTGATCTTGTGTCCTAAGGTTTTGCAGAAGATCAGCGTGCCATGGCTTGCCCTTGATCTCAGAGCAGCTCCAGCTGATATTTCATGATACTTGTGGTTGTCTTTATGGAGCATTTCCAGTTCATCAGGGCAACATCTTTTACTCGGAAGCCCCGGGTAGCGGAGGCACCTCCTGGAAGCTCTGTTACACTGACCCTCACCCAGTGCATAGCACTGAAATGTCTGCTCAGATTTCCCCATGGAGGCTTACAGCTGGCACAGAACCATCTAATACACATACCCAGCCACTCTACTTTTCTCTTTCAGGGTCTAGTAAATGTAGGCATATGAATTTTAAGAGCCTCTGGAAATGAGACGTAATATAGTCTGAGGAATTATGTCACTTATGCTCATAATTAGCAGACTCTTAAGGACAAAAGGAAACCTTAATGATAGCTCATGTTTTGTACAACATCCTATGTTTCACCAGATATCCAGAGATTTCCCAAAGTTGTGCGTTTGGGGAACAAGAGGATATTCTCCAGTCATAGCTCTGAATCTTAGACTCATAATGTGTGCCTGAAGTCTTTATAAAAATTAACTTGGCCACGCCATGGGAGAAAGACATTCAAAAGGTTGATTTTGCCAGCTACACCAATGACAAAAGCCTATTGTTCCAGCAGCACCTCGTTTATCCAGTATTATTGGGTAGAGAAAGGTTTTCTGTATAAATAAATAACAGAGCTTTCAGGATAACTAAGATGCCTTTAAAAAAAATATTTTTGCTAATATCTGTAGACTAACAATGCTGCCTGTCACATCAGTAAACAAAGGATGTTGCAGCCATCAGCCGTTTTGATCAACAGAAGATGAGCCCTAAGGGAGCCTCAGAATGGAAACAGAATGCCCGCCAGCTAATCATCAGACACTGCAGCTGTGTCTCAACCCCACCCCACCCCCACCGTGTACCTGAGAAAACTCAGGATGAGAAAGCACAGGTTACAGGCACCAGAGAACTGAGATGTATATCAAAGGAAAGATTCAGTGAGCCCAGACTCTTGCATCTTCCCATGCATGAAAAAGCACTAAATTCCTTGAGATACCTGGTTTTCTTTAATTAATAGTAATCTTTTAATGTTCTGACTACCTGGTCTTTTTGCAAAAACTTGTATGTATCCTGGTTCCTCCCTTATCTCTTTGGAGCAGACTCTCAGAGTTTTCTGAGATGCTGTGTCCAGGCTTAAGTCCTCAGTTTTGTCCTCCAAATAAAACATGACTCTCAACTTTTGGCTTCTCTGCTGGCCCAGACGATAAAGAATCTGCCTGCAATGCATGAGACCCAGGTTCAGTCCCTGGATCAGGAAGATTCCTTGGAGAAGGGAATGGCTACCTACTCCAGTATTCTTGCCTGGAAAATCCATGAATGGAGAAGCCTGGTGGGCTACAGTCCATGGAGTTGCAAGAGTCAAACACGACTTAGTGAGTAACCACCACCACCACCAGGTGCAAAAGGTATATTAGTTGAATAGTTCAGTAAGCCCATGTGTGAATGATAAACCCGGGAACAATGAGCACACACTGTGTCACGATCCAGGATCATGTGAACCACAGCGATCAGTCATGGATGGCTTGGCCCTCAGGAAATCCTCTTTCCTTCACCACCCAGGCTCCAGAGCTTTTGATTCCACTTCATATCACTCTCAACTTGAACTCTCAGGAAACCAAGCTTATTAAATTACTATTCATAATACTTGGAACAAGCAGCAACAGGATGCATCAATTCTTGGGGGGCAAGCAATAATCTATTCCTTTATTTTTCACCCCATATTTATTGAGGGTCTACCCTGTGGTCAGTGCTGAGATAGGTCATGTGAATTCAATAGAGTTCTCACCCTTGTGGGTCTTACATTATACTGGCGATCAGACAATAGATAGATGGATATAGAACTGTCAGATTTTGATGAGAGTGATGATGACAAAGCCAAACAGGAGGCTTGAGGGCTGGGGAGGGACTAAGGTTTCAGAGAGCATCTCTCAGAAGAGGTGACTTCTGAGCAGAAGCCTGTTTTGTCCCTCGTATGTCAGACCTGCAGCCCCTAAGATTACAAGCTGATTTGGCCCAGAAGCTCTTTTCTGGACTCCCTTAAACTCTCTTTCCCATAGTCACTTTACTGCTTGACACAGCCCATTTTTAATGTAGTGGTGATGGACTAGACTGGCAGGGTCTGGAAGTGAACTTCCATCAGGTAAGGCAGGACCCTCTATTGACACATTAGTTCGAAAGATACTTATGAGAACTTAGGGGGTGACAGAGGATGAGATGATTGGACAGCATCACCAACTCAATGGACATGAGTTGGAGCAAAATCTGGGAGATAGTGAAGGACAGGGAAGCCGGGGCTGCTGCATGCAGTCCGTGGGATCACAAAGAGTCAGACATGACTTAGCAAGTAAACAACAATAACAACACATGCTAGGATTTGGCCAGGACTTAGAAATGCAGATCAAGACGAGGAGGCATGGCTAAAGCCCTGGGTGAGCTTCCAAATCAGTGGGGATGGTTAAACATGAAAACAAATCAGGGCAGACACTGTGTCAGGAGCTGGAGGTCCAAGAAAAAGCAACCAGCTCCTGAAGCTGGAAGGCTCATAGAAACACTTAAAAGAGGTGATTTCTGAGCTATGTTGTGAAAGAGAAGTAGGTATATTTCAGCTTGATGGTGACGACATACACCAGGCAGAGATGACAGCAAGGGAAAAATTATACACAAGGAGCAGAAGTCCTGTTCGGACCTCAAGTCATCTGGTTTGACTCATTCACTGGCTGTGAAGTGGAGTGAGAAGAGGCATATAAAAGATGCGACTGGAGATAAACACGATTTAATCCTGAAAAACAGTACCCAGTGATTAGCAGTATAGAATGAGGTCTCCTATTGGAGGTTTTCAAAGTCATTGTGGAGAGGTTAAATATCATATTCATAAATCACACTTGGTATATGTCAAATATTACATCAACTATTACAAACACATATATATATACACAACCATACAAGGTATACAGGGCAATATGGAGCCACTGAAATTGTTAGTGCCCACCGAAAAAATGCACACCCTAAAATTTGAGAACTGTGTTTTATTTGACAGACATACTGAGGACTTAAGCCCAGGAGCCAGGCTCTCAGATAGCTCTGAGGAACTGTCTCAAAGAGGTAAGGGAGGAGCCAGGATAAATAGGAATTTTGGAAAGAGGGGGGAATAAAACCAGGTAGTTGAACATCAAAAGATTACTGTTAATCAAAGAAAAAAAAAGACATCTCAAGTTAATTGATTTAATGCTTTTCTGTGTATGGGAAGATGCAAGACTCTGGGCTTAATGAAATTATTCCTTTGATGTGCATCTCCACTATCTAGGGCCAGGACTATGTTTTTCTCCATCCTGAGTTCTCACAGGGTGCATCGTGGTGGGTGGCCGCAGAAGCTGATGGCCCAGTGGCTGCAACATCTTTTGTTTATTGATATGGCCGACAACGTTCTTTGAAAACTGAGCAGGTAAGGCTAGGCTGCGTGAAACAGGGTCAAGCTGAGACAAGAGCCAGGAAGACATGATAATTGAGTGGCTGGTGAGGCCGTGGACAGAATGTGGTAAGGGAATGAAGCAACATTGCCATTGTATAAGAGTGTTGGTGCCAAGGTCGACAAGACAAGTCTGGGAGACTGGCTCTGAGGAGAACAATGCCCCACTCTGAGAGTTTTGTCTTCCTCTTCCTCATCCTCTTGGCTCTGAAAAGAACAGTATGTCCTGGCTCAGGAGCTTCAGTTTATGTGATGTACTTGGAATTTTTATTAACCAACCAACAACAACTTCCCATTCTACCCCCACCATTGGGCAATGAATTTTATACTGACAAAGGGAGTTTCAGAGACCAGGTCACACCCATGTTTGAATTTCTTGTTTGTCAATTGGGATAGATTTCCAGTGCTCAGTGAGGGATGGCTCCTGAACACGGGAACACCTGTGATCCCCTCGAGGCTCATAGATGAACGTTTTGCAGCAACACAAAATAAACTCATTTTCTTTGCCTACCCAATGGCTGGAGATGGGGATTTAAGACTTAAAATTTTTTTTTTATTCATTTATTTATTTTTGGCTGTGCTAGGTCTTTTTTTTTTTTTTTTGCTTCTCAGGCTTTTTTCTAGCTGCAGCAAGTGGGTACTACCCTCTAGCTGTGTAGTTGTGGTGCACGGGTTTCTCACTGAGGAGGCTTCTCTTGCTGCAGAGCCTGGGCTCTAGGGTGACGGCCTTCAATAGTTGTGGCTCCTGGACTCCAGAGAGAGGACTCAGTAGCTGTGGTGCGCGGGCTTAGTCGCTCCCAGGCATGTGGGATCTTCCCAGATCAGGGATTGAACCTATGTCTCCTGTGTTAGCAGACAGATCTTAACCACTGAGCTACCAGGGAAGCCCTGGGGATTTAAGATTTAAATCTTTTTGCTCAATTCTCTGTCCTCTTGTTCCCCTACCCCACCCCTTCTGTGAAATCTGTATAGACCTCTGAAAAGGCAACTATGTCTAAGGTAAAAGTTATTTTATGTATTGGAACAAAAAGCACACAATTTAAAATGCTCTAAAATTATTTCAGAAGCTGTAGACCCTTGAATGAATTTAGACTTGCCTCTGACGTTTAATGGCAATCCACTCCAGTATTCTTGTCTGGAGAATCGCAGGGACAGAGGAGCCTGGTGGGCTGCTGTCTTTGGGGTCACACAGACTCGGACACGACTGATGTGACTTAGCAGCAGCAGCAGCTGAAGTTTAAGCACCAAACAAATAATCCAATAAAGTAAATTAAGGAAGTCAGTGAATGCAATCCATCTGTTTTATCACCTACATTTTGAAAATGTTAGAAGTGTTAGACTCCTTTCTGAGGGAAGTCACATGACCCTCTCAACCTCCCCCAAGGGTAGAAATGGCTTTTTACGGCTAGGAGTCATTTGTTTGCTCTTCACGGCAAATAGCACACTTCACCCTCCAAATGGCCACATGCCCAGCATTTAGACTAAAAAAGCTGTATCAGCTGATGATAATGCAAGGATCTTTATGAGGCTGATGGGACTGGATTGTTTCAGAGTAACCCTCACTCGTATGTCAGTTTCTTAAATGGATTTGATTGAATTGGAGGCTGTGGTAGAGCCTGTTCCTATTCTGAAACAATCTAAGTCATTCCAGTATTTCTTATGATAAATTTTCCTAAATAGACCCTCAAGAGAAAATGAAGCACTTCTTAACCACTGTGTCCCAGCCATCAGTCAACATTTTTCATCCAGCTCTTCACTGCCCAAGATCCACTCCACAAGACACGGAAGATGCAGGATGGAATGTTGACAAGTCACCATCGATGTGAAGGGCCTGCTTTCCATGTCCACTGTTCATTCTTTGGAATTTTTCTTTCAGGCTAAAGGAAACATCCCTAAGGAGTGGACCCCAACCAGCCTGCACTGGAGTTGCTGGTGGAAGGGGCGCCTGCCAGAGTGGGAAGAATGGATGGGAACAGGGGCCTTCTTGCCTCCCAATCTGCAAAAATCAGGCCCTGAGAACCAGGGCTCCAACTCTGTGGAGGACTAGCTGCTGGGCAGTGACACTTGTTTACCTTCAGGATCACATGTTGGGCCTTCTTTACTCAGCCTAACACTTTCTGGACCACATATATATGTAGGTGGTCCTTTTTCAATGCTCTGCTAATGTGTGGGTGGGGTAGGGAAAATATGAATAGTTCACCCCAAACTTCATTTCCATAAGTACTCTCTTGTTCCTCCTCCCAATTTTGCCAAAGCTTCAAGCAAATCATGACCTTTAGGATGTACCCGAATTTGCATCTCTAGGCCTCTGACTTTCTGATGCTTTTTTTTGTGTTGGTGTGTTTGCTGCAAGAAATGCAAAACCTAGGAAGCTTCTAGAATCCTTTCACTAAAGGAACTGCAGATTTCTCTCTGGAAGGCTTGGTCTGTAACTGGGGCTCTATTCTTAACCAAAGCATGGGGCTTCCCCCTAGAAACACCAGAGTCTTTGGTCCATGAATACAATGCTTTTGTTTTGCTAAATTCACCTTCTGGTCAATTAGTTTTTCTTTCTCCCTTCACCCCCTCAAGAAAACCCATTAGTCTAAACAGGAGGATCACCGAGGGGAAAACTGTAGGTGTGGATGTGTGTGGAAATCTAGAAACATTGCCACTTCCCTCCAGTGCTATTTCTTCCCTCTTGAAACAAGAGGAGAAAGTTTGCTAAGTTCTTGGTGGAAATCATTTCTGTCACTCTACTGTGACTTGAAGCTACTGCCAGCCGATGGGAAATTGTTTCATGAACTGTATGGGTTTTTAGAGCTGCAGATTTTAGAAAGCTGCTCCAAATTTCAAGTTTCTAAAGAAAGTACTGGTGACATCAATGCTACTATATCTGGCTCCCAGGTGCCTGAGTGAGTTTTGAGCAAGAAATAATTTAATAGCAAAAAATACCTCCACCAATTAACTTGGAGTAGGAAATGGCAACCCACTTCAGTATTCTTGCCTGAGAAATTCCATGGACAGAGGGGCCTTGCGGTCTACAGTCCGCAAAGAGTGGGACATGACTGAGCAGGCACACACACCATCAATCGACTGCATAAGCGCATGTGTTAGTCTCTCAGTCTTGTCTGACTCTTTGTAACCCCATGGATTGTAGCCTGCAGTTCATGGAATTCTCCAAGCAAGAATACTAGAGTGGGTAGCCATGCCCTTCTCCAGAGGATCTTCCCAACTCAGGGATCGAACCCAGGTCTCCTGCACTGTAGGCAGATTCTTTAACATCTGAGCCACCAGGGAAGCCCCAGTTAACTGCATAGCAAATGTTTTTTTACCAGAGTGATCTTATCCAAGGCATAGTTTAAAGACAGTTGTTTCTCACTTGTTCTGTGCTTTTGATTTTCTTTTCTATTCATCTGAGGTATGGAGGGAGTGTTGCCGAGTGATATGTGGACAACTCGCCTTCATTGTGATGCATACATCTGATGTCTACAGGTAAGACCTCAGTCCTTGTCTTCTTTGGAGAAAGAATTCCACAAGGAGATATTGTAAAGCAGGCATAGTTTATTGGAAGCACAGTATGTGCAAAGAGAAAGAAGAAGCAGTTTATTTAGAGCAGAAGCAAAGCAGAAATACACACCCAGGGAAGAGTACAGGTGCCCTCCTTAGTGAGAAGTATACCAGAGAGGAAATTTAAATCGCTTACATGGGGGCAGTTTTTCTGGGTCTCTCCTTCTGGTCAATCATCTTGCTTTGTTTCATTACGTCTAACCTGACCAGGGCCCTTCCTGATACACATGAGCATCTTTAAGCCAAATGGATTCCAGCGGGCGTGGGAGTGGGGGATCCTTGGGAGATTGACAGAATTTACTATGTGTTAGTGCTCCCTCTCCTCCTCCTTTTTTGACCCCCAAGGAGCCTTTCTGCACATGTGTAGTTGGGGACGTCTCTTTGACCTCAAGAATAAAAAAATATGGTTTTCTTATCTTTTTATTTCAGCAGAGCTCAGATACTCCCCACTCTTGCCATTAATTTTTCCCTTGAAGTGTTGAGGGAAAACAAACTCCAAGTTACTTCACTCAACAAACTCCAGTTGCTCAGTCCAGGAGCCCATCTACCTTCTACCTCACACCCGTTCTTCCCCATGTCTCAGAAGAAATTCAGGAAACTCCTTCCCCATAAGGTCCTTCCCCACATGGTTCCAGGCTGGATCTGGCTGGTGAGAGGTAATCCCATGAGATGTCCAAGGCAGTAAAGAAAGTGAAGTCAATGTTTCTCAGTGCCAGCTGCAGACAATGGCTTGGATCCTGGGAACCCCAGATCCCCTTGAGACTCTGCCCTGCCCTGTCAGATGTCCCCAGTGCAACCTTCTGACCTTTACTTACCCCGTCATTTAATTGTGAGTAAGCTTAAGTTCCTATAGCAACTCTAATTGAAAAACCTGGAAAGGTTTCCATTTTGTGATTGAGTCCTGTCAGTCGTGTCCGACTCTGTGCGACCCCATAGACGGCAGCCCACAGGTTCCCCCGTCCCCGGGATTCTCCAGGCAAGAACACTGGAGTGGGTTGCCATTTCCTCCTCCAATGCATGAAAGTGAAAAGTGAAAGTGAAGTCGCTCAGCCGTGTCCGACTCTTAGCGACCCCATGGACTGCAGCCTACCAGGCTCCTCCATCCATGGGATTCTCCAGGCAAGAGCACTGGAGTGGGGTGCCATTGTCTTCTCTGATATAGGGGCAAAGGATTCATTATATCATTCTGCCCTTTCCTTATGTTGCAAATGGGGAGGGATATTAGTGAGAAAGGGCTTCCCAGCTGGTGCTAGTGATAAAGAACCTACCTGGTAATGTAGGCAGATATAGGAGATGCAGGTTCAACCCCTGTGTGGGAAAGATCCCCTGGAGGAGGGCACAAAAGTATACTTCAGTATTCATGCCTGGGGAATCCCATGGACAGAGGAGCCTGGCGGGCTACAGTCCAAAGGGTTGCAGAGTAAGACATGACTGAAGCGGCTTAGCATGCACGTACCCGTTAATTAGAAAGTCTTTCTTGAAAGAGGATGACTTACGGTACAGTGTCTTACATACCAAGGACACAAGTCAAAGGTAAATTCCTACCTCCCAATAGTTCTAAAGAAGAGACAAAATGACAGCCATGCATACATGAAACTGTGTGTATCAACGCAGTAAATAAAACTAGGTGTCCAGGAAAGGCTCCATCTGGGAATCTGTTGGATGCAAGGCATTCACCCAAGTATTTTTCTTTTCAAAATCCTCTGTGGGGAAACCCTCCATGGATGGCCTTTCCAGACAAGTGCTGTCCTTGGGGACTACATTCCTGAGCTGCTTTGACATGCCATCCTGCAGGGACAGCACCATCACTGGCATTGTATATCTGGGCATCGGAGGAGGCAGGTCAGTGAACACAGAAATGCAGGGCTTCAGTTTCTGCTGCCTCCTGAACATTCATGGGGGGATTCCTGGGAAGAATTTGAGGATAAAAATAATGGCTATAGTGGTTCCATTAAAAGGAGCACTTGTCAGAAAGATTTCAGTTTCATAAGACAGAAAACATCAGCTCAAACTGGCTTAAACTTCGTGGAAGGGAATGTTCGCACATCCAGAAGCTCAGTGATGCCACCTGTCCAAGGTCCTCCCAGACTCTGCTCTGCCGTTCTCAGCATCAGTTGTATTTTCAAACTTTTCTCCCCGGGGAAGCAAGATAGGTGCAGTGTGGCCCAGTGAGACACCAGAAACAAAACAACGTTGAGTGGTAGGAAGGGAATGCAGAGCGTGATGTTCATTTTTTTGTAAACAAGGACACTTTCCCTAAAGCCCCTTCAATACCTTAACCCTCTTATGTGTCCCACTGGCCAGAAGGGAGTCATAAGCCCACACTGAAACATGTCCTTGGAAGGAAAATGAGATGTACAATTGGCTCTGTTAGGTCAGAATTTAACCCTGGAACTGGGAATGGATCCTCACGTTAGTGCCATTGGAGGGGGATGGGCTGGTGCCATCCATGGGCCTTGGCAATAAGAGTAGGAGAGGGTGTCTGTTGGCTTTTCTGGAGATCAGTCAAGAGGGGAGCTACTAATTGTCAAGGGAAGCCAAGAGAGACCCTAAAACTTGCCAGAAGCCCGTGTTGTTCATAGCAACTGCTGGCCTTCAGGAGTTTCCTAGAGCATTCACACCTCATTTTGCATCACCACCCTCAACTGTGCTCAGGTGCCGTTGTTCTGCATCCAAATTTGTGTTCAGCTATTTCTGGCATCCTGCTTCCAATCCCGATTTTAATGAGGGTTGGCTTTCTTTACCATGTCAATGTCATGATCAGAAGAGCAGCTTGGTCTGGAACTGAGGGCACGGAAGTAGAAGTCCATCTTCAGGAACCTCCCACAGACTGGCCTTGGTCTCCTGTTTCCCATTGGTACCACCCAATCCAGGGCACATGGGGAGGACAAGGAGGAGTGGAAAGGGAGGGAGCCTGTCGCTGCGGGCCTTTTCCTGAGCCTTTGAGAGTGAGGCGGGGGCCAGGTTTTTACCAGTAACGTGCTTGGAGTAAAATGAGCAGCAGCGGTGGGAGTGTTTCTGGTTTCAGGACAGAGAACTAGCAAATATTCCCACTGTTACTAATACGCATTCAGAGAGCTTTCCTTAGAATGAGACAGACCCAGAGACGACCTAGTCCAGAGGTCACTAGGTGTTACCAAGTGTTATGCAGAAGCAGCGGCTCCACAGTGATGTTGGGGAAATACTGGGCTAAACAGGCTTGTGACTTCACGACCTCCCAGAGCTTTTGATATGGTGCCGTAAAGTGTGGTTCATTATGTTCTGTGTTTTCCAAACAAAAACTGCAGCCATGAAACTAAAAGACGCTTGCTCCTTGGAAGAAAAGCTATGACCAACCTAGACAGCATATTAAAAAGCAGAGACATTACTTTGCCAACAAAGATCTGTCTAGTCAAAGCTATGGGTTTTCCAGTAGTCATGTATGGATGTGAGAGTTGGACTATAAAGAAAGCTGAGCTCCGAAGAACTCATGCTTTTGAACTGTGGTGTTGGAGAGGATCCATGAAAGTCCCTCAGATAGCAAGGAGATGAAACCAGTCCATCCTAAAGGAAATCAGTCCTGAGTGTTCATTGGAAGGATTGATGCTGAAGCTGAAACTCCAATACTTTGGCCACGTTTTTCGAAGAACTGACTCACTGGAAAAGACCCCAGTGCTGAAAAGGATTGAAGGTGGGAGGAGAAGGGGATGACAGAGGATGAGATGGTTGGATGGCATCAGCGACTCAATGGCCATGAGTTTGAGTAAACTCTGGGAGTTGGTGATGGACAGGGAGGCCTGGCGTGCTGCAGTCCATGGGGTCGCAAACACTCAGACGCGACTGAGCGACTGAACTGAGCTGAACTGATGTTCTGTGTTTTCCAGATGTATTTGATCACAGAATACAACCTAGAATATGGTGAGACAGATGTGCAGAAACCTCTTTGGGAAATGCTGCTGAGACCCTTCATTTTACAGTGAGATAAACTTAAGCTTGAGGGAATTGCTTCAAGTCACCCTAGAGCCAGGATCCCTGAGGAAAAAGAATAATCAAAAGAGATTACAACAGTGAATGTAATGTGGAAAGGATTAGGGAGGCCAACAGGCCTTGTGAGACCTCTGCCTCCCAGGCCCCGAAGGAAAAAAAGAAGGCACTTTGTTACCGGAGCCTAACTAAAGGCTAGAGCCAGGGGCGAGGGGCTGCTGATGACCAGCGATGTGGCAGGGAAGGGGTAACTGCGTGATTTCAGCCTCGCCCTCCCCATCCTTCCATTCCCCTGGCATCTCCCATTGGTCTACCCTGGAAGATGGAGCCTTGGGAGCTGGTGACGCTGCCTGTGGAGATCAGCCTCCAGGCCACAGAACTGAGAATACACTGACGGTGTATTCAGGGGGCAAAGAAGAAATAACCAGCACCATCATATAGCTGGGTTCTTGTGTCTTTCATTTTTTTTTAATGTTTACCTCATTTAGTTTATAGGCTTATTTGAGTTTGCTTGTTGCTGCTGCTGCTTCTAAGTCACTTCAGTCGTGTCCAATTCTGTGTGACCCCATAGACGGCAGCCCACCAGGCTCCTCTGTCCCTGGGATTCTCCAGGCAAGAACACTGGAGTGGGTTGCCATTTCCTTCTCTTGAGTTTGCTTACAACAATATAATTTGATATGATATATATCAACTCTTTATCAATAAAGTTGGGGAAGAAAACATGATACTCTGTAAAACAGAACAGATAAAAACTGAAAATATAAAGCAATGGTTCTCATAGTGTGGTCTAGGACTCTCTGGGGTCCTCAAGACCCTTGTAGGTCTGCAGGTCCATGTATAATAACACTGCAATGCTATTTAGTTATTTACTTTTATTTTCTCACAAGAGAACAGTGGGGTTTTCCAGAAGCTTCGTGGTGACAGACAACACCATTGTTCTGATGGCTAATGTAATGAATGTGTGCTTGAATGTTCTCATGCTTAAAAATCACTCAGCTTGCTCCTTGGAAGAAAAGCTATGACCAACCTAGACAGCATATTAAAAAGCAGAGACATTACTTTGCCAACAAAGAGCTGTCTAGTCAAAGCTATGGGTTTTCCAGTAGTCGTGTATGGATGTGAGAGTTGGACTATAAAGAAAGCTGAGCGCCGAAGAATTGATGCTTTTTAACTGTGGTGTTGGAGAGGATCCTTGAGAGTCCCTTGGACTGCAAGGAGATCAAACCAGTCCATCCTAAAGGAGATCAGTCCTGAGTGTTGGAAGGACTGATGCTGAAGCTGAAACTCCAATACTTTGGCCACGTTTTTCGAAGAACTGACTCACTGGAAAAGACCCCAATGCTGAAAAGGATTGAAGGCGGGAGGAGAAGGGGATGACAGAGGATGAGATGGTTGGATGGCATCAGCGACTCAATGGCCATGAGTTTGTGTAAACTCTGGGAGTTGGTGATGGACAGGGAGGCCTGGCGTGCTGCAGTCCATGGGGTCGCAAACAG